>OY294048.1:24662309-24700242 GCA_958510825.1 Brachypterus glaber | reverse complement strand
TTAACAAAGGCGGTGAGGGTAAATAGAACTATAGTGCTTACCGTCACCCCTGCCCAGAACTATACGTTTTATATTCAATTTAGTTAAAAAAAAAATACATATAGGTAATTAAATTAATAATATTAACAGGTGCGATATATTAAATCTCACCCGTTACATAACACAAATATATAAATAAAACATTAAATTTAAAAATACATTTTTTATGATTTTTTTTTGCCTTAGGGTGACCACTATACCCCGGTCTCCCCTATATGGCTTTTTAAGGCTGCTGAAATTCAATCTGATGATAATTTTTTTAACTCCACCCCCGCGGTTGTGAGCGGATAAATATTTTTAAATATTTTCAATATTTTCGTCAAAATTAGTATATAGGGGTTTTTGGGGTCGACGAATATGAATCTAATATTTTTTTTCAAATTTCACCCCCTGAGTGGGAGGGTAGTTTTTGTAAAAAATTTATATTGGGGTTTTTGAGGTTTCTGAAAGTGAATCTGATAATGAAAAAATTCTAACTGCACCCCCTGAGGGGCGGGGGTAGTGGTAGTTTTCTTGAAAATTGATATATTCTAAAGCAGAATCTTAAAATATTTTTTTTCTAAATACACCCCCTGGGGGGCGGGGTGTAGTTATCGTAAAATTGAAATATTGGGGTTTTTTGAAGGTTGCTAAAATTGAATCTGATAATAAAAAATCCATTTCATGCTCGGAGGTGAAAAATGGGAAAGCTCTTTTACTGGGCAGTGTATTTTTTATCTTTAACAACAAAATAAATAAAATGAAAATTTATTAGAAAGAACTTTTTAATAAAAAAACTTTTAAGTCACTAAAAAAAATAAATTAAGTACCTACTCACTGCCGCCAACAAATTATTGATTTACGTAAAAAAGTATTGTAGGCTACTTAAAAAGTGCATTTGCTTTTATTTTATACTAAAACATTTTTTGGTCAATTCTGGGGGGGCTGACGGTAAACATTATTTACCACTCACCCCTCTTGTTAAGGGTGCGCAAGATTTTATTTTGGATGTGCAAGGTTGTGCAAGCTTTTTTTTTAATATACTACAACATTTTTTTGTCAATTTTAGTTCTGGGGGCGCTGACCGTAAACTTTATTTACTCCCCACTGCTCTTGTTCAGGGTGCGCAAGCTTTTATTTTTGTTGTTCAAAGATGTGCAAGCTTTTTTTTAATATACTAGAACATTGTTTGGTCAAATTTAGTTCTGGGGGGGGCTGATGGTAAACATTATTTACCCCTCACCGCTCTTGTTAAGGGTGAGCAAGCTTTTATTTTGGTTGTGCAAGGTTGTGAAAGCTTTTTTAATATACTACAACATTTTTTGGTAAATTTTGTTCTGGGGGGGGGGGGCTGACGGTAAACATTATTTACCCGTTACCGCTCTTGTTAAGGGTGCGCATGCTTTTATTTTGGATGTGCAAGCTTTTTTTAATATACTAAAACAGTTTTTAGTCAAATTTAGTTCTGGGGGGCGAGGGGCTGAGGTTAAACATTATTTACCCCTCACCGGTCTTGTTAAGGGTGCGCAAGATTTTATTTTGGTTGTGCAAGTTTTTTTAATACACTAAAATATTTTTCGGTCAATTTCAGTTCTGGGGGGGGGGGCTGATGGTAAACATTATTTACCCGTTACCGCTCTTGTTAAGGGTGCGCAAGCTTTTATTTTGGTTGTGCAAGCTTTTTTTTAATTTACTACAACATTTTTCGGTCAATTTTCGTTCTGGGGGGGCTGACGGTAAATTATTTACCCCTCACCGCTCTTGTTAAGGGAGCGCAAGCTTTTATTTTGGTTGTGCAAGGTTGTGCAAGCTTTTTTTTAACATACTACAACATTTTTCGGTCAATTTTAGTTCTGGGGGGGGGCTGACGGTAAACATTATTTACCCCTCACCGCTCTTGTTAAGGGTGCGCAAGCTTTTATTTTGGTTGTGCAAGCTTGTGCAAGCTATTTACTATTAGATTGTAGTGAAAAATTTTAACTTTTTTACTGGGGGGGGCTAAGGTCAAGTTAGCCCCCCCCCACGGTTTTTTTCATATAATTAACCAATGGTTAGTGCGCAAGCTTTTTTTTTGGTTGTGCAAGGTTGTGCAAGTTGTGTGCAAACTACTTATGTATTTTTCGACCCTAAGTTTTAACTGGGGGGGGGGCTAACTTGACCGACCCTCATCCTTTATCGATGTTAAAAAAAAAGGAACAACCTTTTATCTGGACAGAAGAACAAGAAAATGCACCGCCAATCCTTAAACATCCAAATCTCACTAAAGAGTTTATCCTAATTACCGATGCCAGCGCCGTTTCCGTAGCTTGTGTATTGGTGCAGCAATACGCGGGGGTGGAACACCCTGTAAGCTATGCCAGTCGTTCACTAAGTAGAAACTAGATTTTCCACAATTGAAAGAGAATGTTTAGCTCTTGTTTACGGAGTTAAAAAGTATAGAAAAATCCTTTATGGACAACGTTTCAGATGCATAACAGACCATTATCCATTAAAATATTTATTATCCATTAAAGATCCAAATTCTAGATTAGCAAAATGGGTATTATTTTTGTTATCTTATGATATATCAATCGAATACAGACCTGGAAAGAAAAATAAATTTGATTTTATTACTCGACTTAGAAATGATCCGACTATGGAAATAGATCAACCAAAGCACCTAAGCACTCCTATGTCTTTAAAAACAGAATCTGTTGCAGTCAGTAAAAAGGTCACAGATATAGATCAGGATACACTAGAACCTATGACAGATGTGCTATGGAATTTAACAGATGTGTTAAACATGCAAGGAAATGATGAATTCGCCTCAAAAATCAAATCCAATATTGTTGAAAGACCGGATTTTAATGTAGATAATAATGGTTTATTATTTAAATTGCGTGAAGATACTGAAAGGAAAGATAGGCTGGTTGCACCAAAAATTACGCATTTGGATATTTTGCAAATTTATCATGATTCGAAATTATATTGTCATAATGGGATAAAGAAAACACAAGAGTTAATAAAAAAGATTTTTATTGGAAGGTATGGACCAAGATATAAAGGAATATTGTGAAAAATATCATTCGTGTGCATTAACCAAAACCAACTATATTGCACCTGCTAGTTTTCAAAAAATACCCGTTCCAAGCAGCTTTTTTGGTAGATGTTCACTGGATATTTATGGTCCTCTAAACAGAACAAAAAAAGGTATGAAATATATTCTGACATGTGTTGACTACTTATCCAGATATCCTGAAGCTATAGCTTTACCTGATATAAAAGCAGAAACAGAGAGCTAGAGCTTTTGTTGAAAATATAATAACGCGTCATGGTTGCCCACGTCAAATTTTGACAGATTGTGGTAAACAATTTATTTCAAAATTATTTAAAGAAATATGTAAACTGTTGGGCATTTCCAAACTTAAGACGTCACCCTATAGACCCCAGACAAATGCTGTAGTCGAAAGATATCACAGATCTTTAAGGGATATGTTGGCACATTTCATAGATGAACAAAATGATTCGTGGGATGACATGTTATGTTACGTGCTTTGTGCCTACAGAAATACTGTTCACAGATCAACTAAAGAAACACCATTTTTCCTGATGTATGGTAGAGATATGGAATTACCACAACACCTTACTATTAAACCAGTAGAAGTAAAATATGATTTAGATGAAAACTATGCTACAGAAATGTTAATACCTATGCAATTAGCACACTCTAAGGCTATCGAAAATTTGGAAAAATCTGCGGATATTCGAGTAGAAAGATCAAAAGAAAAATCTAAAAATAGAAAGTTTAACATAGGGGATAGAGTCTATTTATATACACCCCATATTAATAAAAATAAAATAGCAAGAAAACTTTATAAAAAATGGTCAGGACCATTTACAATTATTGAAATTAAAGGGGCTGTAAATTACAAGATATAAAATCTAAAAGGGAAAAACAAACAAATAGTGCATGTAAATAGATTAAAATTGTGTAAAAATTAAGAATTTAATTCAGAATCAGAATCTGAAGACCAGACTGAAACCAATCATACTGTAAATCTACCGCAAGGAATCCGTGAAAAGGATTGGGAAGTAATAAATGTATTGCCAGAGGAAAAGAATAATAATAATATTAGTGGTCAAGAAGAAATCTGATGACAATGATGACGATGATCATGATGATAATGGGTCAGAGTTTAACGAATCGATTGGCGACAGTGAAAGCGAATACGAATCTTTGTCAGATAGTGAAGAAGATTCGACAATCAACTCCCAGGAAACTCCTTCGAATAATAAAAAAAGTGAGTCTAGTTCAGCGGCAACCGAATGCAGTAAAAGTTTCAGTCCAAAAGTAAACCTAGCTCGCTTTTACCCGAACCTTCAACGAGTTCAAAAGAAGATTCTCAAGTAAAGGAGGATACGAGTTTGCATAAATATCCGTTGCGTTCGAAGAGCAAAGTTGAAGAATTACCTTGGATTTTGGATAAAAAGTTTCAATTATAATTTAATGGTAGAATTTTTTTTGTCTAGAAGTTTGTTTATTTTAAGTTTAAGTAACCAAATTATAATTAGTGTTAAGTGTGTTTAGTTAAGGAAATATGTAACCAAGTAAGTGTAAATTAGTTTTTGCCACAAGCGAAAACCATTTTTTTTTAAATTTTTTTTATATAAGTTTTTTTCTCGCAAAAATCAATATTGATAGTTTATGGTAGTTTAGAATTTAATTTATCATGTTTATTTCATCAAACCACCTGTAAGAAATGTTTCACATTTTTGGAAAATGCTTATTAAATGGCATTTTCCATTATAAGGAGGGAAGTATAGCGTGATGCGATAAAAATTAAATTATTTTTATTCTCTTAAAGTTAATGCACGTATGGTATTTTTAAAGGCATTGAAATATCTTTCATCAAGTCGGTGGATACATAGAACTCATTAAATAATTAAAATTACATATGTTTAGTTTTAAAGATTTTTCTTGGTAATTAGTTTTCAATTTTCATAAATCATTGGTTTGATGAGGTCAATAGATATTTTGCAATAAAGGAAGATATAAATCATGTTTTCATATAAAGGGATTTTTAAGTTTTATTATTATTTATTAAGTTTATGTAAGTTCTAAAAGTAATACAATTTCGGTCAAACTATAAAGCCGCATGATTGATCGTCCTAATTGTTTACCTAATAAGTTTTATTGTTTCTAAGGTGTTAAAATTCTTTGATGTTATATTTAGACAGTAGTTAATTAAGATTTTTAATGACCCCAGGATTTAGTATATAAGCTCTCGCAAATATTCAGAAAATAATTAGTTTGAGTTGTGCATATGATACCTCGTGAATAATCAGTCTACCAAATAATTGTCAAGTGATTCAGTTTAGTCTCGGTTAAAGGTTTACTCAGTTTATAAAAACAATGTTAATGTTTATTTAAGAAGATTACAAAAGAATTTAAGAACATAAATATTTGCAAGAGTTAATAAAGAAACCTGGCCATTCAATAAAGTTATAAGATAGTAAGAAACCATAATGCAACAACAGAATATATGTAAGTAAATAAACTATTTACTTTTTGCTTGTAGCTCTAGTTTATAATCAATAAATTAAATATGTATTAACCCTAAATACAGTTTAATTAAACCCTACCTTAGAAGCAAGATCAAGAATCCAAGTGGCTAATTAATTAAATAAAAACAATAAAGACCTTTTCATCTAACACACTTACCGCTCGAAGTGTGATAGATATCTTTGTGTGAGAATAAAGTAATATTTAATTAATACTGCAATAGTATGAACTTTGTACTTGGTAATGATAGTGTCAAGTATGCCCCAGCTTACCATACAAATAACTGACAATAAATCCACATTACCATAATGCCTAATTTTTTTTATTTTTTGACTCGAAAAAACAAAAATATTTCTATATAGGTATAAATGAATACTTTTCAAATATTTTCAAGCAATGCGAAAATATCACGTAAAAATTAAAATTTTATCCATTTAAATTTTTCGCAAATAAATACGACAGACTAATCAGCTGTAAACAGACCTATCGAGCTGTATAAAAAAATTACGCATAAAAAAGTCACTATAAACATAAGTGAATGAACTTTTATGTACACGTGTACTGTAAATTGTATTAAATTTAATTTATTTAAATTTTTATTTTTAAAATAAAATTAAGAAATATAAAATTGTTATAAATTTTATTTTGTGCAGACAGCAATGTGCTGCAATGACGGAAAATGCCGTAAATACTTTTCATTTTATCTGTTCAAAAATATCAAAGAAAATGCTTACAATATCTTGCTAAAATAAACCAAGAATGCAATTTTTTTGTAATAAAAATACGCAAAAAAATATTAAAAATTATAAAAAAAGACACAATGGTTCTACTCTTTATTCTCAAATGAAGCGATTTTAATAAAGTGTTTTTTACCCTCGAAGAATAGAATAGAATAGAATTTATTTAGCCACATTACATTACAATACATATTTCTGGTACGTCAAAAATAAATAACATATGTTTAAAAAGTACAATTAATTAAAATCATTCATGGCAGGAGCCTCCATATATTCACTTATGCTGTAGAAGCACTCATTTATTAGAATTTTTTAAATTTTGGATTCAAAAATTGAAATAGGCAAGCATTTTAAACTACCAGGGAGTTTATTATATAAGCCTATATCCAGCGAGTTTTTTTTTTACTTTTAGTAAGTCGTAAGAACGTGGGTTTTAGATCGGCATTTCTAGTGCCGTAGTTATGAACACTAGAATGAGTCACATATTTATGTTTATTTTTATGAATCTCTGCCAGACTGTAGAAGATAAAAAGGGAGGGCAAAGATAAAATGCCAAATTTCTGAAATAGAGGCTTGCAATGAGTATCGTGCTTTTCGCCAGCAATGCATCGTACAGCCTTTTTCTGAAGCCTAAAGATTTTTGAGGAGTCGGTGGAGTTTCCCCATAGAAGAACGCCATAAGGAGTGAAATAGTCCAAAGTAGCTAGTCCGAAGAGTATTTATATCAAGCATTTTTTTTAACTGTCTTAGTAATGTTATAATGTTTTAGATAATCTACTAGATAAATTATCAATGTGGCAAGACCATGACAAAGAGTCATCAATATAAATGCCTAGCAGTTTGACTATCACCTTTGGTAAGACAGTTGTTGCTGGATATAATAATTTTTTGAGTTTTATCTTTATTTAAATTTAGTCTGTTTACATTGAACCAGTTCACCGCCTTGTCCATGGCCTCCATCATGACTCCACCAAGATCACTTATATTTCCCGCAGATGACCTCAACGAAGTGTCATCTGCAAAAAATACACTTTCTTTAGCCCCCAGAAAAAAGCCAGGTCATTTATGAAGATTATAAAGAGCAGGGGCCCCAGGATGAAGACCATGTTGGGGTTTGATATCCATAGGCTTACTTTGCCAGGGTGTCTTCTATTTAGTTTTTAGTGGACTGCGAACTTAATAACTTACTTAATAACTGGTGATGTCGTCAACTAATGAGAGGGGCCCCTTTGGCGAAGTAATCCAAAAATTGAGGTTCGGGGTAGAGTTAGAAAATTTTTATTATCAGATTCAATCTCGTACACCCCAAAAATTCCTATACAATGTGTCCATAAATGATGAGCAAAAAACTATTTCTAAAAATACGTCGTAAGGGAGCTAAGCCTCTTTGAAAATTGCTAAAAAATTCGGTTTTTATTTATTAACTCAGGAACTCTTTGAGATATAGCGACGAGGTTTTACAGGTGAACTAATGTTAATAAGGCACATCTTTTTATGTTATTTTCATCTAGTTTTTTAACCAGGGGTGTGAGAAATGGGGGGGGACTATAACAAAAGTCCCAAACTTTTTTCTGTGTAACTTTTTTGTAATTTTATTTTTGGAATATGATTCCTCAGGTCAAAATACATAAAAAAGGGTTGTAATACTGTAGGATTAACCGTTTTCGAGAAAAATTAATTTGAAGGTGAAATTTCGGTTCGAGGAAGAAAAATTAAATACCAAAATGTTCAAAACCAAAATTTTAATGATGCAGGGTTATTCTATATCAATAACTAAGAAAAAAGTTTCTATACATGCAGGTCGAAAAATCGTTTTTAGTAACTTTCTATGGTCCTTTAAAAATGGTGCATTTTTAGGAGTCCATAGGTCCCTTAGGATTAATTTTTGTAAGAAGCTGTACATAAGGTTTTTTCTTAGTTTTTAATGTACCATAACCCTTCATGATTAAAATGTCTGATTTCGAATTTTTACCTAGTAGAATGACCGAGATTTGGGCGGATATAATATTGTCTAGAACGGTTATTTGTGGACTTATGTAGACTTGGGCAGGTTTGGGATGCTGGTAAATAATCCGGTAGTACCGGAAGTGGCAATCAACTTTATTTTTTTAAAAGGAACACCTTATTTATTTAATTTTAAAAATCTGCATTCAATTTGCTTTATTTTGATATTAAAACTTTATGTTGTTTTTGTGTTGTTTTTAGTGAAAATTAGTAAATTCAAACACCCCTAAAAAAGTTTATTTCTCATTTATTTTTGAAATTGGAGAAAAGTTGCTTTCTGGTTTACTCTGGTTAGCCTAATTATCCCAAGACAAAAAACAGAACCCAAAATTTATACAGGGTGTCTCAGAAAGCAGGTCAAATCTAACAAATTTTAAATAGACATAACTTGTTTTTTTTAATGGCACCTTTTTTTTATTTAATTAAATTTTTTAAAATCAATACCTAACATTAACCGTTTTCGAGTTATTTGCAAATTATAGTGAAAAAATGCGTATTTCTGTAATTTTTTAAAGTTGCATTTAATCAATCAACATTTCGTTTTTATTTTTTTAACTTAAATGTCATCATGATAAATTAGAGTAAAATAATGGCAGAGGCTTATTCTTACCCTGTTGTTTATAACGTTTTTTTGATGTTGTTTAAAAAAGAAGAAGAAGTAAGGCTAGCTCAATAATTATTTACTATAAAAAATAATATTAATTCAAATAACAACCGAATGTTTTTAAAACGTTACATAATTTTTTCTAAGAAAGATATTGAACAGGGTCTTTACCAAATATATGCATATATAGGGTTCACAAAATACACGATAATTAGGTTCTATTTACGGTAATTAGATGGTTCATAGCATTAGATATAAATGTAAAATCATAAAATGACACTTAGCTGGTTTCCTACGGATTGTCATCAATGGTAAATGCTCGATGCGGTTACGGAATCTCCAGCTGGTGCAAAAAGCAGTCAATCGCCAATCTATGCGACACAAGTAGGCGAAAAGCAGGAACATAGACAAAACTGAGTATTCAAGCAGCGTACTTCTGATGGTTCGTAACAAGATAACCACCAAAGCAAAAAGTCCAAATAAAACTCCAAAATATGAAACCCTAAAATATGAAAAATAGGTTAAGCACCTATTTATTTTCCTACTACTAAAATAGTAATAAAATCAGAGACCTACCTTTATTAATAAAGGGTCTTCCAAATATCCCAAAATCCAATATAATATGGAACATAAATCCTTTAAGTAACTAAAATTATAGCAAATATTAGCTAGGAAAACTCACAGAAAAAAATGTAACTTAATTGTAACTGAAAATCCGCAAAAGCGACAATCCAAGCCAAACAAATATAAGGTCCCTAATGACCAGCACGAAAAGAGCTTCGAATTGATAACAAAATAAAGGCATAAAATTAATCCTTTTCACAGATGATTTTAGATCACAAAAATTTATGCCAGTTTATAAAGTTACAAAGTACTGAATAAAAAAAGGACATTCTTAACTGAAAAGTTCACTAGCGACCAATATAATATAATAATAAATTATCGATAAATTATTGAACTAAATCAATAAATAATCCATTGTTCAACAGAGGGCAATATCGATAAGTACTTAACAACTTTACCGATAGAGGTCGTTACTAATCATAACTTGTATAAAAATACGACAATTGTACCAAAGATGGCGCAATGCTAAGCGGTAAATTTAAAACCGTTACATTCCCCCCTTACTTTCAGAGGATAAAATTCCCTAGAATTTTAACCGAAAAAACAATATAAAATACAAGATTGGTTTAGTTAATAAAACCTTGAAAAAAAAAATAAAACTCTTCATTATCAAAATTATCATTATCCCCAACATATGGCTTAAGGTCTTGCACATGCCAAATACCCTTAATTATACCAGAATTATCCTTTATTATCTGCCGAGGACTTAATCTTTTTAGCTATATCTGCATACATCTGTTGAAAACCAATTTTCCGAGAAGCAATCGCTGAATCCAAATTTTTATCAGTAGAATTTTCCATAGATAAATAATCGTTACCAGATAAATTAGGCTCTCTACCAAAATTTACATAAAATGGACTATATCCAGTTGTTTCCTGTCGGGAAGTACAGATAGCCAAACCTATAGACGAAAGATTTTCGTCCCAACTTTTATGGTTTTCACCAATGTAGGTCGAAATCATTGTTTTAACGATACGATTAGAACGCTCACAAGGATCAGCTTGAGGCCAATATAAAGGAGTATAAGAAATCTTAACACTATAATTACGACATAAAGATTGAAATTCTTTAGAAATCATTTGTGGTCCATTATCACAAATTAAATATTGTGGCACTCCATATTTGTGAAAAATGCCTTCTTCAACACACTTAACTAACGACTTAGAGTTAGCTGCTCTACACGGAAACAAAACAACATATTTACTAAAATAATCTGATACTACTAAAACATAAGTAAAACCATTTTTGGATCGTGGGAAAGGACCTATATAATCCAGAGAAATCATCTGCCAAGGTAAAGAAACCTCAGGTCGCGAACCCATTAAACCAGCAGGCTTTTTCTGCTCAACTTTATGTTGTGCACAAATAGAACACCTAGACACATAACGAGAAATATCATAACGCATTTTAGGCCAATAATATTTAGCTCGCCAATACGTTTTATAAATACCAACATGACCAGAAGTAGGGAAATCGTGAGATTGTTTAATTAAATCCATACGATTTTCTTTGGGAACTACTAGTTTCCAATCCTCCTCCCGACTTGAAAGCTCACGAATCCCATTGGGCAAATATTTATACAACTTATCACTATCTACACGCCAACTTTTATATCTATGCGGAAAGTTCTCGACTTCCTTAAACATTTTTGTAAGCCACTTATCTTTAACCACAATTTTAGGACTAGAAACATTAACAGAATCAACATTAGACAACGAATTCTCAGGAATACAACGCGACAAAAAGTCAGGAACGACATGGTCTTTGCCTTTTCTATGGATTATCTCAAAATCATATGGCTGCAAGCGCAAAGCCCATCGAGCTAATCTTCCTGAAGGATTTTGAAGACGGTTATCACAACAAAATGAACCGATTCCAAATAATACCTGAGTTTTTCTACTGCCCAAATTACACCAAGACATTCCCTTTCACTAGTGGAATACAATTTTTCTTGACGAGTGAGAGAGCGTGACAAATAACATATAACCCTCTCTTCATTATCATCACCTTTTTGTGTTAAAACTGCACCCAAACCATGGCCAGAAGCGTCAGTTTGTAATATAAAACACTTGTTAAAATTAGCGCATGTGAGAAGTGGAGCAGTAGCCAATCTCTGCTTAACAAGATCAAAAGACTTTTGGCATTCAGAAGACCATACAAATTTCCTACCTTTTTTCGTTAACTCAATAATAGGTGACATTACCGAAGCAAAATTGGGAACGAAACGTCTATACCAAGATGCCATACCAGAAAACGAACGCACCTCAGACACACTTTTGGGAGCAGGCACATTTAAAATCGCCTCAACTTTACCTGGATCTACTCTTAAACCATATTGGTCCACAACATAGCCCAAATACTTTAATTCAGACCTACAAAACTTACATTTATCATGAGAAAGAGTTAAACCAGCAGCAATTAATCTGTCAAAAACCTTTTGCAATATCTCAAGGTGTTTGGACTTTTTTTCAAACGTGTCACTTATTATTATAATATCGTTTAAGTAGACAAAAACGAACGGGATAAGATCAGAACCAAAACCATAGGACTAGACCAACTAGAATTACTTGGTTCGATAACATCCTTTTCCAACATTAACTTAACTTCATCACTAATAATCTTTTGTCGAAATGGAGATGTGGGATAATAGCGTTGTTTGATGGGAGGTGATGTTACATTTATTACATGCTCAACAGTCGTAGTAAGACCAAGGGAAGTACCCATTATATTAAAATTTGATTGAACCGATTGAACCAATTGATCCAAATTATTCCGTTGTTGAATAGTTAATGCATCTTCATCCGAAATACCAATAACTTCATTAACATGAACATCTTTACAACCAAAATGCCAACTACTACTACTGAGATCTGGTACTACACCCATTTTAATCCAAAAATCAGTTCCCAAAATTAACTCACTATTTAACTGAGGCATAATCACAACATCAATCAAGTTTTGTTTTCCCATTAACTCCATAGGAACACAAACTTTTCCTATAGACTCACATCTTTGACCATTAGCTATAGTACACACAAGAGAATCTGACTTACACAAATATGGTCTATTATCAGAACCACTATTTTTAATAATATAATCAATCAACATGCGATGTTCACTACCTACATTATTCTTAATATCAACATTTTTGGCCGATTTATTTTTGGACGAAACACTAGCACGACCAGCTAATTTGTTCTGTACTAGTTTTCCGAACGACGAATATTTTTATTACATTTTGTACATGTTTTCTTAGTAACATCCGGTTCACCACATCTAAAACAATGATATCGTTTAGGTTCTCTACACTGAGACGATCGATGGGAACCTTCTTTTCTACAATTCCAACATACTATAGCGTTAATTTTTCTTTCAGAATCCAGTGGGTTATTATTATTATTATTTTGATGAAGACGAGATGAATTACTAGAAAATGAAAAATCTGGTTCCACCATATTATTATTTTTACGAGTGGGAGGGACATAATGATCCGAACGATACTTTTTAGTCTCTAATTTTAAACATTCATCCTCTAATTCACTAATCAAAGATACAACAGGTAGCTGCGTTGAATAAAATGGCGCTAAATTTTTAATAATAATACTTAATTGTACAGATTCTGTTACACCACCATATCGTCTAAACATTGACAACATACACGACAAATAATCAACAATACTCTCAGAAGGATCTTGAGTACGATTCAAAATTTCTTGCATTAACCGATTTCTATAATCTGGAGGCTCAAAATGTTTAATCAATAAACTACAAAGTTCTTTCCAATTATTAAATCTATTTCTATTAGATCTATACCATAACAAAGCTTTATCACTAAATAAATCTATACTAGAAGCAAAAATTTGATCAAAAGTCACATGACGAGCAACCATTAATTCGTCACACCTTTCTAAAAAGTCATAAACCGACATAGAATGCGACTCACCAGTAAATTTTAAACCCCATTTACTAACTGGTTGAACTGGAGAACTACTAACACTAGAAGTTGATGCGTTTGCTGAAGTATTACCACCATTTGTGGAAGTACTAGCACCATCTGCTAAAGCTGTACTGCCAGTAAAAGTAGCTTCGTTAGCATTTGACTGCTTAACAGGAGAACTCACCGGCACAGGCTTAAAGAATACATCCAAAAGTGGTACATGTCCTTTATTTTTATCCAAAGTATCCAAAAATCCTAAAATTTCTACCATAAAAGAAGACCGTTGTTGAGTTTGTTCAAGTGTTAGTGTAGCTTTAGATAACCTATCAGCTCTTTTAAGAACATGAACCAATCTAGTTTGTATAGTTTCCAATGAAGTTGTACTAACACTTTTACCAAAACCTTCAACTAAAACTCGTAACTCATTAACCTTAGCTTCAATAACAATCAACTCATCAACTGCATTCAACGAAAAATTCTCATAAGTAGAACTATCTGACTTAAACTTCATGGCTTGTCTCAGAAGTGCTCTTAGCTCATCTGTATTTACAGTAGGTTCACTGATAATACCTCTTATTTGCAACTCATATACTAGTTCATCCTTCTTTAATCTATTAACCTCCATTTTATAACTCATGATGACTAATTTTATCAAAAATTAGTCAAAACTAACTAAAAATGATGTATTATATTTTAATATACCAGTATATGCAACAATCTCAACTTCGACGCTAGGGGTCGGTGACAGAATAAAAAAAAAATTAAAACAGAGTCACGGTTACTCAAAATAACTAAATATACAATAAACTTAACTTCGACGCTGGGCGTCGATGGCGTCGGTATACTAAATCGACTTCCCAATTCCTAAACTATCTAAATATACAACTAACTCAACTGTGACGTCAGGCGTCGGTGGCGTTGTAGCACCAAAAACTGTCAAATTGACTTCCTACAATCAAAAAAATACACAAAATATACAAAAACAGCAAAAATAGCACTTCGGCGCTCGGCGTCGGAGGCGTCGGTATGCTCAAATTACTTTTAAGTGCTCAAAATACCTAAATATGGTACTAACTCAATTTCGACGGTGGGCGTTATAATACCCAAAAACACCGAAAACACAACTTAGACGCTCGGCGTCGGTAGCGTCGGTTACTCAAAATATCAAAATTAGACTTTACATCACTCAATATATCGAAATATAGCAAAAACTCAAAAACGACGGTAGGCGTCGCGGCGCTTCTACACCACTAAATTGCCTAAAAACACTAAATGACTTTACGGTACCGAAAAATATTAAATCTATCAAAATTGTAAAATCGACGCTAGGCGTCGGTAGCGTCAGAACACTTTAAATAGTCAAAAATTAATTCTAGATATCCAATTTACCTAAATATGACAAAATTGCAAAAACGACGTCAGGCGTCCTTAGCGTCGGAACGCGTAAATAGTCAAAAACTACTAAGCGTCCTTTATTAAGTGTTCAAATCGACGTTTATAGTGCCGGCATAAATGATTAAAAAAAATAATCTACTTTACTATCAAATACAGTACAGTAAGGGTCGGCGTCGTTTATGACGTCAGAAAATCAAATTTAATAAAAAACGACAAAATCTAAACAAATAACCGATTTTATAAAAATCGTAATTTAATTTTAAAATCGAATGCGTCACAAAACAAATCTAAAACATTAATAGTTTTGCAAAAAAAATTAACAACAAAAAAAAAATGAAATACTCAGCCTGCTTTTCAAATACAATAATAAGTTAAGTGCCAAAATGTGTTTTAATAAAAAGCAAATAAACGTATTTAAAAATTCAATGTACGGTAATATAATTTTTGGCGAAGGTGCCAGTGTCCCGAAACCTTTCCAGCAATATTACCTAAAGTAAAATAAATTTTCAGAAACTATACTCAGCGTCCTAAGCGTCGTGACGTAAAATTTATAAAAAAAAAAATATAGAACGTGAATTTTAAATAAAGCGTTTAGCAATAATATAATAGAATTTTTCAAAAATTACGGTTAATAAAATCTTTAAAAATAACTTTAAAATTACACAAAAATAACCATAATTATTAAAATAAACTAAATATCCATCTATTTATCCTAATATTTTCTTGGGCGCCATTATAACGTTTTTTTTTCTTCTACGAGACCTTTTTTTGATGTTGTTTAAAAAAAGAAGAAGTAAGGCTAGCTCAATAATTATTTACTGTAAAAAATAATATTAATTCAAATAACAACCGAATGTTTTTAAAACGTTACATAATTTTTTCTAAGAAAGATATTGAACAGGGTCTTTACCAAATATATGCATATATAGGGTTCACAAAATACACGACAATTAGGTTCTATTTACGGTAATTAGATGGTTCATAGCATTTAGATATAAATGTAAAATCATAAAATGACACTTAGCTGGTTTCCTACGGATTGTCATCAATGGTAAATGCTCGATGCGGTTACGGAATATCCAGCTGGTGCAAAAAGCAGTCAATCGCCAACGCAGGAACATAGACAAAACTGAGTATTCAAGCAGCGTACTTCTGATGGTTCGTAACAAGATAACCACCAAAGCAAAAAGTCCAAATAAAACTCCAAAATATGAAACCGTAAAATATGAAAAATAGTAACCTATTTGCTTAACAGCACCTATTTATTTTCCTACTACTAAAATAGTAATAAAATCAGAGACCTACCTTTATTAATAAAGGGTCTTCGAAATATCCCAAAATCCAATATAATATGGAACATAAATCCTTTAAGTAACTAAAATTATAGCAAATATTAGCTAGGAAAACTCACAGAAAAAAATGTAACTTACTTGTAACTGAAAATCCTCAAAAGCGACAATCCAAGCCAAACAAATATAAGGTCCCTAATGACCAGCACGAAAAGGGCTTCGAATTGATAACAAAATAAAGGCATAAAATTAATCCTTTTCACAGATGATTTTAGATCACAAAAATTTATGCGTTTATAAAGTTACAAAGTACTGAATAAAAAAAGGACATTCTTAACTGAAAAGTTCACTAGCGACCAAATCGATAATAAATTATCGATAAATTATTGAACTAAATCAATAAATAATCCATTGTTCAACAGAGGGCAATATCGATAAGTACTTAACAACTTTACCGATAGAGGTCGTTACTAATCATAACTTGTATAAAAATACGACAATTGTACCAAAGATGGCGCAATGCTAAGCGTTAAATTTAAAACCTACATGTTTTGGATTTATTTGCTATTTTTAATGAAAATGATTAAATAATTAGTAGACCCCCTGAGAAAATTTAATACAAAATATCCTGATTTACGAAGACTGTCATATAAAAAATTTAGAAGAATTCACACAATTTTTTTTCTAATTTGAGAAAGAAAAAGCAGTAAAATATCTAACCAAACCAATTAGAAGCAACGAAGATAATTAAGTCAATGTTTTGGGTTACTTTTATGCTCATCCACATAACTAAATTCCTGCAGCTTGCCACGACTTAGGAATTTCCTATCAAGCATCCAAAGAATCTTACAAAACCACAAGATACACGATTACAAAAAGAAAAAACCTTAAAACCTAATGATTTTCAAAAATATTTTAGCTAGACTACTTGTAAGGTTAGTTGGACCTTAAGGTAAATACCCAACTACCTAAATCGATTCATTTTACTGGCCTACTTGATTAACAAGTATAACAAATTTTAACAGAAATACGGCTTTTTCACAATAATTTGTAAATAATTCGAAAACGGTTAATGTTAAGTATAGGTTATTCATTTTAAAGAAAATTTAATTATTTATTTAACTAAATAAAAAAATATATGAGTTATGGCTATTTAAAATTTGCTACATTAGACCTGCTTTCTGAAGCACCCTGTATAAATTTTGGGTTCTGTTTCAGCCCAGGATAATTCGTTTAAGTAATATTGAGTAGACTACAAAATAACTTTTCTCCTATTTGAAAAATCAAGGACAAATTATTTTTTTTTTAATAACTTAAAAACTACCAGAGAGAGAGAGACATAAAGTATTAAAAAAATAAAATAAAGCAAATTATATGAAAATTTTAAAAATTAAAAAATATATAGGGTGTTCCATTTAAAAAATCAAACTTGAGTACTACCGGAAGTTGCACAAGCATGAAAATATTTTTAATGGATTGGCCGTATTCAAAAAATCCAAAGTGCAAAATATCAGATTTTTAAAATTATTGGTTCTCCACAGGGTCGGACAGAGCCAGCCAGGGCCGGGGGAACCTTTTTCCCGGGTACCCCATTTTCGCCAGAACATTTTTGCCGGGCCCCTACTATCGACGCCGGGCCCCCTCGAAAGCCCCAGCCAGGGGGAATTTTCCCCCCCCTTCCCCTCTTGAATTCGGGCCTGGTTCTCCATTAACTTTGAATGTGCCACTTCTGTGAATAACCCTTTAGGGTTTAGGATACTGGTAAATATTGAAAAATTTGCCCGAACTTAGACAGACTTGGGCAGGTATACGCCAACAATATCTCGCAGGTATACGCAGACTTGAGCGGATATAAAATTTGCAGTATAGAACTGTTTTATGCAGACTTATGCAGACTTGGGCGGGTAGGGGACACATTTGTGCGGACTTTTGCATATTTTCAAGTTAAAGGCCTATTCAGAAGCTTGCATAAGAACATAAAATAAGAATGCGATGCCGTGATTGGCTTACAATATACATGGCGGCACATCAAGCCAATCACGGCATCACATTCTTATGTATTACGTTCTTATGCGAGACTGTGGATATGCCCTAAGACTTGCTTGTGCTGACTTGAGCTTGAGGATATGTTTAGCTGATATACATTAACAGATCTGTGCAGCAGGATTGAGCGAAATTTTTTTTTTACCCAATTATCAGCAACCTCAAAAACCCCTAGGGGTTTGGACATAGCTATAATGCAATTTTCAACAAATTTTTAAAATTTATTAAATCGTGATTAATTTCAAGGCCCCCGTGGGGAATCAAAACGACAACCAAAAATAAAATGAAAAAAAATACTGGTTATGTTAATATATAATAAAGGCAACTTTTGCTACATAGTGCTATATGATTTAAAGGTTTAAATTAAATCAGAAATTTCCGGTCTAAAACGCTGTGACGAGCCTAAGCCGACTTGACGGGTAAGAAAAATACTAAACCAGATTTGATTTTATACCCGCATAGACCAGCACAGGCCCGGTCATTTTCGGGGCTGATATTGATGCACCACAAATTATGTAATTTATGGTACATAGGTAAATAACTTTTCAATTTCAATTTCATTCCCTCCGATCTAGTTAAAAACTGCTTTTTTAGATAATTAAAACAAAACTATCATCCCTTTGTTTCAGGTGGTTAAAATGATGATGGTAGTGGTAATCATATTCGCAGTATGCTGGCTTCCTTTCCAATTATACTTCATTGTGACGTCGTACTTTCCAGACATTACTAACTCCAAGTACATCCAAGAAACCTATCTGGCCATTTACTGGCTCGCGATGAGCAACTCCATGTATAATCCCATTATCTATTGTTGGATGAATGCCAGGTAAACTAATAACTATTTTTATATACAAGGCATCCTAGAGCTAGCCACCATCCTTGAAAGCACACAATACATATATAGAAAGATATGAAAAAAATATTCTCTTAAATTGGGCCCAAAAAAACGTTTGCTACACCCTGGCCCGAAAACAAATATTAGGTCCTAGCCTTTTGTCGTGGGTGGGCGTCAAGCTAATTTTTGCCCACTCTTGGCGCCCTACCGAAAAAAAAAGTTGTTCCTAGTGGCGGTTTCTTACAAAAAAGCCCTACCAAAAAACCAAAAAATTGGCGCCCCTACCTAAAAAACAAAAAAGCACACCCAGAAAAAAAAGCTTTGTTTCTACCAAAAACTTGTCGCCCCTACTGAAAAAAAAAACTTGACACCCCTACCAAAAACCAAAAAGAACACCCTTAAGAAAAAAAAAAACGTTGTCCCTGACGGTTTCTACCAAAACTTGGCGCCCCTACCAAAAGAAAAAAACACCCTCGAAAAAAAAAGCTTTGTCCCTGACGGTTTCTGCCAAAACTTGGAGTCCCTACCAAAAAAAAAAGCTTTGCTTCTGAAACCAAAAACCAAAAAACACCCTACCAAAAAAAAAGCTTTGTCCCTGACTTTAAATAGCATAGCAATGTCTGGAAACAAGATTTAGTCTGACTTTCAGTAAACCCTAATTTTTCTTCATAACTTGATTATATAAGAAAAAAGGATCGTTTTAAGACAAATTAAAAAAAAATCTACCTGTTGGTTCTATTTTTAAAGGCCGGTTCTATTTTTATAGGCCTGTTGAGTATAGCAATAAAAACACTGACTCGAAATTTATATTGTAATTAACTTGTACAACTTATTTTGGTACAAGTCCGTGCTCTCATTGGTTGTCTAAAATGGCCTAATTTAAATTATTGGCGCGAACATTCCCCCGGCCTTGGAAAATTAAAAATTTTCAAAGGAACATAAGAAAAATTAGAAACAAAAAACTTAAGACATAGATTAAAGTAAAATAAAAATATTATAAAATGCATATAGTTCAGTCAAATCTTAGTTCTCTGTACACTCCACTGGTAAAATACACACTCTGGTGACAGCTCGTTTCAATGTTCCATTTATTGTCTTTATAAAAATTACAAGCACTATACCATCAGCGCCCTGATGTAACTCAGTTACTCTACCGAGTTGCCACTGAAGTGGTGGTAGATTCTCGTCCTTCAAAACTACTAGACTTCCAATTTTTAGTAAAGTTTGGTTATTGTTTTTCCACTTAACTCGCATTTGTAGTTCGGAAATATATTCCCTTTGCCACTGTCCAAAAGTTTTGAATGATTTTTTGAAGTCTTTCAAAATGTTTCAATTTATTTTCTGGTAGGTTAGTAAAATCTTTGGTAGGCACTGAAACTAGAGGCCTGCCGATAAAAAATGACGGTCTTGAATTTAGAATTGCTTCAATTTGAGTAAGCACCGTATAGAATGATTTGAACGTTAACAACTGGTTATCTAAAACTCTTTTTAAATGATGTTTGGTACGCTTTACCCCCCGCTTCCCATAATCCCCCAAAATTAGGTGATCTTGCCGGGATAAAATTCCATTGAACCTCTTCAATTGAAAATGAATTTCCCAAACTTGTTGATGCAGATTCTAAAAATTTATAAAGTTCAGTCAGAGTATTATTAGCCCCAACAAACGTAGTAGAATTCTGAGTATATATTGGATGGTTTACCTCGTCTAGAAGTAAATCTACGAAACATTGACAAAAATGCTTCAGCAGTTAAATGTGTTAATAATTCTAGATGAACCGCTTTAGATGACACAAACAAATACGCAAATATAGGCTTTCAAAACCTTAGGAAATTTAGTATAACGGTCACGAATTTTAAAAGGACCGGCATAGTCTAAACCTGAGTTGTAAAAAACATTAAACTTGTCTACTCTGCAATTAGGTAAGTTACCCATAAAATTCATTACTAACTGGTTGTGCTCTAAAACACTTAACACAATTTCTAACAATTTGCTTGCATAAATTCCGTCCTGAAACAGGCCAGTATTTTTCCCTAGTACATGCCAATAACTGTTGAGGCCGCAGTGTTTAGACTTTTTAAATGTTGATTAATTACTATTAAACTTGGTTAAAATGTGCTTTGGATTTAACAGTATTGGATGTTGCTTATCATAGGAATATGATGAATTTTGGAGTCTTCCCCCTACTCTTATTAATTGATTGCCATCCAAAAATGGATTTAACGATAGAATTGAACTCTTTTGTGTATTGTCCTTTTATTTTTTGTCATTGTATTCATTAGGATATGATAATAATTGAGAATTTAATATTAATTTGTTCAAAGCTTTTCTAATTCTTCGCAAGTTAAAAAACCATATTTTCTTTCAGATTTGTTTAATTTTAAATTATTATAAAATCTTATACAATAGGCTGACCTATCTGGCCATTTACTGGCTCGCGATGAGCAACTCCATGTATAATCCCATTATCTATTGTTGGATGAATGCCAGGTAAACTAATAACTATTTTTATATACAAGGCATCCTAGAGCTAGCCACCATCCTTGAAAGCACACAATACATATATAGAAAGATATGAAAAAAATATTCTCTTAAATTGGGCCCAAAAAAACGTTTGCTACACCCTGGCCCGAAAACAAATATTAGGTCCTAGCCTTTTGTCGTGGGTGGGCGTCAAGCTAATTTTTGCCCACTCTTGGCGCCCTACCGAAAAAAAAAGTTGTTCCTAGTGGCGGTTTCTTACAAAAAAGCCCTACCAAAAAACCAAAAAATTGGCGCCCCTACCTAAAAAACAAAAAAGCACACCCAGAAAAAAAAGCTTTGTTTCTACCAAAAACTTGTCGCCCCTACTGAAAAAAAAAACTTGACACCCCTACCAAAAACCAAAAAGAACACCCTTAAGAAAAAAAAAAACGTTGTCCCTGACGGTTTCTACCAAAACTTGGCGCCCCTACCAAAAGAAAAAAACACCCTCGAAAAAAAAAGCTTTGTCCCTGACGGTTTCTGCCAAAACTTGGAGTCCCTACCAAAAAAAAAAGCTTTGCTTCTGAAACCAAAAACCAAAAAACACCCTACCAAAAAAAAAAGCTTTGTCCCTGACTTTAAATAGCATAGCAATGTCTGGAAACAAGATTTAGTCTGACTTTCAGTAAACCCTAATTTTTCTTCATAACTTGATTATATAAGAAAAAAGGATCGTTTTAAGACAAATTAAAAAAAATCTACCTGTTGGTTCTATTTTTAAAGGCCGGTTCTATTTTTATAGGCCTGTTGAGTATAGCAATAAAAACACTGACTCGAAATTTATATTGTAATTAACTTGTACAACTTATTTTGGTACAAGTCCGTGCTCTCATTGGTTGTCTAAAATGGCCTAATTTAAATTATTGGCGCGAACATTCCCCCGGCCTTGGAAAATTAAAAATTTTCAAAGGAACATAAGAAAAATTAGAAACAAAAAACTTAAGACATAGATTAAAGTAAAATAAAAATATTATAAAATGCATATAGTTCAGTCAAATCTTAGTTCTCTGTACACTCCACTGGTAAAATACACACTCTGGTGACAGCTCGTTTCAATGTTCCATTTATTGTCTTTATAAAAATTACAAGCACTATACCATCAGCGCCCTGATGTAACTCAGTTACTCTACCGAGTTGCCACTGAAGTGGTGGTAGATTCTCGTCCTTCAAAACTACTAGACTTCCAATTTTTAGTAAAGTTTGGTTATTGTTTTTCCACTTAACTCGCATTTGTAGTTCGGAAATATATTCCCTTTGCCACTGTCCAAAAGTTTTGAATGATTTTTTGAAGTCTTTCAAAATGTTTCAATTTATTTTCTGGTAGGTTAGTAAAATCTTTGGAAGGCACTGAAACTAGAGGCCTGCCGATAAAAAATGACCTGGAGTCAATGCTTGACAATCGCTTGGATCCGATGATAGTGGTGTCAACGGTCTTGAATTTAGAATTGCTTCAATTTGAGTAAGCACCGTATAGAATGATTTGAACGTTAACAACTGGTTATCTAAAACTCTTTTTAAATGATGTTTGGTACGCTTTACCCCCCGCTTCCCATAATCCCCCAAAATTAGGTGATCTTGCCGGGATAAAATTCCATTGAACCTCTTCAATTGAAAATGAATTTCCCAAACTTGTTGATGCAGATTCTAAAAATTTATAAAGTTCAGTCAGAGTATTATTAGCCCCAACAAACGTAGTAGAATTCTGAGTATATATTGGATGGTTTACCTCGTCTAGAAGTAAATCTACGAAACATTGACAAAAATGCTTCAGCAGTTAAATGTGTTAATAATTCTAGATGAACCGCTTTAGATGACACAAACAAATACGCAAATATAGGCTTTCAAAACCTTAGGAAATTTAGTATAACGGTCACGAATTTTAAAAGGACCGGCATAGTCTAAACCTGAGTTGTAAAAAACATTAAACTTGTCTACTCTGCAATTAGGTAAGTTACCCATAAAATTCATTACTAACTGGTTGTGCTCTAAAACACTTAACACAATTTCTTACAATTTGCTTGCATAAATTCCGTCCTGAAACAGGCCAGTATTTTTCCCTAGTACATGCCAATAACTGTTGAGGCCGCAGTGTTTGGACTTTTTAAATGTTGATTAATTACTATTAAACTTGGTTAAAATGTGCTTTGGATTTAACAGTATTGGATGTTGCTTATCATAGGAATATGATGAATTTTGGAGTCTTCCCCCTACTCTTATTAATTGATTGCCATCCAAAAATGGATTTAACGATAGAATTGAACTCTTTTGTGTATTGTCCTTTTATTTTTTGTCATTGTATTCATTAGGATATGATAATAATTGAGAATTTAATATTAATTTGTTCAAAGCTTTTCTAATTCTTCGCAAGTTAAAAAACCATATTTTCTTTCAGATTTGTTTAATTTTAAATTATTATAAAATCTTATACAATAGGCTGTTATTTTAATTAGTTTATTAAGATTCGAAAACTTGGAAAATAAAATAAATTCTTCATTAATTGAAGTCGTTATGCAACTAATAATCTTTTGATTAGGCAAATGTTCATCAAGATCAATATCAACTAGCATAAAATCGTCATTGGAAAGAAATTCTGGTCCCTCCCACCATAGTAATGAATTTTTTAATGTATACGCAGACACCCCTAGAAATTAAAACCGCTGGATTTTCATTTGAAGATACATGATACCAATCATTTTTGTCTAGTGCCTACCCGGTTTTTAACAAAAGTTTTCCAACGAAATGAATCACCCTTGAGCCAGGCAAGTGTTATAGTTGAATCGGAGAAAAAATATTTACGTGAAATATTTATATTTATTGAATTGCTTACTAATTTATATGATTTTGCTAGTAAAACCGCCCCGCATAATTCTAACCTTGGGAGAGTTATTTGCTTTATAGGAGCAACCTTTGAACGAGCACATAGTAGCCTTGAAAAATAAGTGTTATTGACCCTAGAACGCAAATAAATGCAAGCTCCATAAGCAGCTTCTGAGGCATCACTAAAACCTACTAGCTCTACCGTTGTAGCCTCATTATTTAAAATATGCCTAGGTATATTTATTTGATTTAATAACATTAAATCTTCCCGAAAACTTAGCCAATTTTTTAATAGATTCTCTGGTATAGAATCGTCCCAATTAATTTTAAAATTCCACAAACTTTACATAATTAATTTTCCGGTAATTATTACTGGACCTACTAAACCTAGTGGATCAAATATTTGACCTAGAATGTAAAGAATTGTACGTTTATTAATAGGAAATTGACTTGTAAGATCATTGGTTTTATGTTGTATAATATCTAGTGACGGGTTCCAAATGATACCTAAAGTCTTATTGTTTTCATTTGGAGCAAATGTTAAAATTGAAAGTTCCGTATTTTTGTCAAAATTAAACTTATTAAGTAGATCAAAGTCATTGCATGTCCATTTTCGTAATTGAAATCCTCTACTTTCGAGAATTTTAGATATTTGATATTGTAGTAAGAGAATTTCATCCTCTGTCACTACCTGTCAAAAGATCATCGACATAAAAATCCTTTAAAATTGTTTTACACGCGTTAGGAAAATTATTCTGTTGCTCGTACGCTGCTTGTTTTAAGGCCCTAGTTGCTAAAAATGCTGCAGATGCAGTGCCGTAGGTATAGTATTTAATTCGTAACACTCGAGGTCATCACTTGAATCATTGCTCCAAAATATACGCTGCATACGTCTGTCATTTTTATCAATCCAAACTTGACGGTACATTTTTGTTACATCCGCACTCATAACATTTGTATAATCTAAACCTTAAAATAATAGAAATTAACTCATTTTGAATATTTGGACCACAATATTGTACGTCATTTAAAGAAAGACCCTTAATACTTTGACAACTACCATCGAAAACTATTCTTACCCTTGTACTTAGCTAGTATCTTTTATTATCGAGGTATGGTAAATAAAAACATAAATCATTGTCATTCTCCGTAATTCTAATTTTAGTCATATGATTCAGATCCTTGTACTCTGAAATAAATTTACTGTATTCTAGCTTTAACTGGGGAGTTTTCTCGAATTTTCTTTCTAAATTGTAAAACCTTTGTTTCGCAATGTTAATGGTTTCACCTAGTTCTGATAAATTGTCTTTAAAGGGTATTTTAACTATATATTTACCATCGCTAGCTCGAGATAAATTATTAATAAATTGATCTTCACAAAATTGATCAGACAGATACTTTTACAGAATCATTGCAATCGTCTATAGCACAAAATTTTTGTATATTATGGTCAATTGAATCTAAAGAAAGGCACGAAATAAAATTGGATTGTAGGTGAATTTAAAGTACCGGTAACGACCCAGCCTAACCTTGTCATTTGTAAAAATGGTAAATAATTGCTCGTTTTTACTTGTTCGTATTGAAGAAGTTCCCAAAAAATATCTGAACCCAAAATAATATCTATATTAAAAATCTTCTTTGTGTTTTGCCGACACATGTTCTTAGCAAAACCACCGATTTTATCGTCCCATAGTTCACTTATCTTGGCTGATGGACCATTTTATGTTGAGTATAGCAATAAAAACACTAATTGACTCGAAATTTATTGTACACCTTATTTTGGTACAAAAAGCGGCTGTGGACTGTCGAAGCTGCTGATTCTCCGCCATACTCAAGCGTACTCTTCTTCTACGCTTCGTGCTTGGTTAAGTCTAAAATGGCCTAATTTGAATTATTGGCGCGAACAGGCCAAAATACCTAAGTATTTGCTGAAACATGTGCACCTGGTGGAAAATATTAGTCTGACTAATTTTCATAACATGATTAAGATCCTTGTACTCTGAAATAAATTTACTGTATTCTAGCTTTAACTGGGGAGTTTTCTCGAATTTTCTTTCTAATTGTAAAACCTTTGTTTCACAATGTTAATGGTTTCACCTAGTTCTGATAAATTGTCTAAAGGGTATTTTAACTATATATTTACCATCGCTAGCTCGAGATAAATTATTAATAAATTGATCTTCACAAAATTGATCAGACAGATACTTTTACAGAATCATTGCAATCGTCTATAGCACAAAATTTTTGTATATTATGGTCAATTGAATCTAAAGAAAGGCACGAAATAAAATTGGATTGTAGGTGAATTTAAAGTACCGGTAACGACCCAGCCTAACCTTGTCATTTGTAAAAATGGTAAATAATTGCTCGTTTTTACTTGTTCGTATTGAAGAAGTTCCCAAAAAATATCTGAACCCAAAATAATATCTATTTTACCCGAAATATTAAAATTAGGATGGGCCATTGGAATATTTTCAGGAATTTTTGGAAAATTAAACTTGTCAAATGACATAATTGGAATATAATCGGTTAATTCTTTCATTACTAGACATGAAAGATTTTTATTGTAGTCGGTAACCCTAGGTTTTAAGAAAATATTAGTTTTATAATTTATTTTTGATTGTGATTGTCCTACCCCTGAAATCGCAAAATCAATTTTTTGTTTAATAATTGATAAGCAAGCTGGTAATTATTAGAAGTGACTTGTATTAAATTTATAACCTTAGCTGCATCAGAACTTAAAGCTGATTTTAAATAGAAAAATTTCTGTACATTAGGCAAATTTTTGTTATGTACTAATGCTTCAAAAGTATCTCTAAAACTCAACCAGTTTTCGTATTGTCCATCGAAAGTAATTAGTTTTATTGGTGGCAACTGTACTTGTGCCGATGCCTGATTGTCATCCAAAGGATCCGAAATTGTACTATTACTGTCATTTGAAGCATTGTTATCATTTATGAGCCATTTATATTGTATAATAACCGAAAAATAAACATCCTAGACTCAACCTAGACTCAACCTCCAAATCTACAGTATTATCTAATTCTATCTGCGCTTGTACGTTGTCAAATTCGTCATAAACCTGCTCTAATCTATTTAAACGCGATTGTATTTCTATAATATCCTTGTTTTCTAACGATTTATCTTTGATTTTATCTAAAAAGGTGGATGCCATAGTAACCTTAGATTTAATTGTACCCCTTTTAGATTTCAGTTGATTTAAATCGGTTATTGTATACGTTACTAAACTACTAGAAAGCAAAAAATTGGAATATACTCACAATTTGTTGACTAATTCTTCTCCAGACTCGACGAAGAGTGAAAATATCTCTCGAGAAACAGCTGATGCCGTCGCCACGCAACTTTGCTTTGCTTGATTTCGCTGTGGCCGGTAAAATTGTAGTTCACTTGTTACAATTGCACTAATATTGTTATTTTTTGACAATATTGTCCCTTGGAACCATAGAATTTGCACTAGTTTGCAGTATTGTACAGAAATAATTGCCCTTGAATTGTCCGTAGAAATTGCTCTAGAAAAATCTTCTTTGTGTTTTGCCGACACATGTTCTTAGCAAAACCACCGATTTTATCGTCCCATAGTTCACTGATGGACCATTTTATGTTGAGTATAGCAATAAAAACACTAATTGACTCGAAATTTATTGTACAACTTATTTTGGTACAAAAAGCGGCTGTAGACTGTCGCAGCTGCTGATTCTCCGCCATACTCAAGCGTACTCTTCTTCTACGCTTCGTGCTTGGTTAAGTCTAAAATGGCCTAATTTGAATTATTGGCGCGAACAGGCCAAAATACCTAAGTATTTGCTGAAACATGTGCACCTGGTGGAAAATATTAGTCTGACTAATTTTCATAACATGATTACCTATATAAAACAATTTACTAATTTAAAAAAATCTATATATTTGTTCTATTTTGATAGGCCAAACTATCTACAGTATTTGCCAAAACATGTAGACCTAGCGGAAAACCTTTTCAATTTCTCTTTATTATCGAATTTTAAGTTTTTATGAAAATTTCAAAATCTCTTGAGGGTAATCAGATCTCATCAAAATAATGCCACAACTACTTATAAAATTTTTGGCTAGAGCCCCCCTACTCTGAGATATTTGGCCCCAAGATGAAATAGAAAAATCAAATTTTTTGGATAACTTTTTTAATTAATTTATTTTTTAACAATTTTTAAGAAAATTTTTACAGAAGTTTTTGAAGATCAGAAAAGTCAGGGGCGGACTTCCGTTATGGTTCCAAACTCCCAAGTTTTTTAGGGTTACAAATTTTACACTTTTGTTTACTTTCTTAACATACCAAGCTAAAGAAGCAATGGGACTTCCTGGCTGGCCCAAGCAAATCAACGACCGACTGGTTGCTGGAAAAAGGAAGAACTGCACTCAGACAACTTGTAGGGGTCCTCACAGGCCCCTGCAAGCTAAGGAAGCACCCGGCAACAATGAGGATTCTAGAGAGTCCAGAGTGCGGAGAGGATAAAACATCCTCTCATTACTTAGCCGAGTTTGTCAGATACGACAGGATCAGGTTGCAAGTCTTTGAAACTCAAAGACTCAACTAAGAGGAACTAAGAGATCTCCCCTAGGCCAATATCCTGACCTTTATTGAAAGGACGGACAGGTTCAAGGAGGACTCAAATGGCGGATTGCCTGGGGTGACAAAAAGGGCCAGAAATGGCCTAGTTGTCCGGCTTTAGCCAACCCAAAAATTTACTACTACTAACATTCTGTAAGTAATTTTGATCAAAATGAAGCGTTTCCGATAAAAAGACACTTTTTTAAATCCAAAAGCAGGAATACCGTAAAAAAATATTTTTATATTATTTTAAACATGCTATAAATTATTTTAAAAATGTTTGGACTTTTTGATTTAAATAAAAAGTTCATATGAAATTTTTTACTAAAACCCCCATTTTTTAAGATATTCGCCCATTAAAAAAATCAATTTTTTAACGATTTTTTAAGGTTATTTAAGAAATTTTTATGCATCGAAAAGGCTTTTAAAAAGTTTTCAGAAAAGTCAGGGGCGGACTTTTTTCATGTTTCCGAACTCCCTAAGTTTTTACGGTTAAAAATTTGACTTTTGACTTTTAATTACTTTTTTTTACAGTCTGAGCAAGTTTCCGAGAAAAAGGAGGTATACCGGTCTATAGACCGTTAAAAATTGGATTGTTTTCAAAATGCTATAAATTGCTTTAAAAAATTTTGTATCATGAAAATTAATTAAAAAAGTGCCTTTTTCACGGAAACGCTTCATTTTATCGAGCTTTGCTTAAATTACTTTTTTGATCATAATTGATCAGAATGTAAAAGTAATTAAGTCTGAAATTAATAAAAGTAAAAAACTTCGAAGGTTCAGAACCATAGCGAAAGCCCGCCCCTGACTTCTGACAAAATTATCAAAAGTCTTTTAAAATAATTTAATGCATATAGTTTTTAAAATAACATTAAAAAAATGATTAAAAAATATTAAAAAAGTTGTCCGAAAAATTTAATTTTTTTTCATGTAAGGAGCGAAATGGCTGGGATTGCCTGGGGTGACAAAAAGGGCCAGAAATGGCCTAGTTGTCCGGCTTTGGCCAACCCAAAAATTTACTACTACTAACATTCTGTAAGTAATTTTGATCAAAATGAAGCGTTTCCGATAAAAAGACACTTTTTTAAATCCAAAAGCAGGAATACCGTAAAAAAATATTTTTATATTATTTTAAACATGCTATAAATTATTTTAAAAATGTTTGGACTTTTTGATTTAAATAAAAAGTTCATATGAAATTTTTTACTAAAACCCCCATTCTTTAAGATATTCGCCCATTAAAAAAATCAATTTTTTAACGATTTTTTAAGGTTATTTAAGAAATTTTTATGCATCGAAAAGGCTTTTAAAAAGTTTTCAGAAAAGTCAGGGGCGGACTTTTTTCATGTTTCCGAACTCCCTAAGTTTTTACGGTTAAAAATTTGACTTTTGACTTTTAATTACTTTTTTTTACAGTCTGAGCAAGTTTCCGAGAAAAAGGAGGTATGTATACCGGTCTATAGACCGTTAAAAATTGGATTTTCAAAATACTATAAATTGCTTTAAAAAAATTTGTATCATGAAAATTAAACTAATAATTCATGTAACATTTTTGGCAGGGATCCCTTAAAATATATGCCCCCAAGATAAAAAATAAAATAAACTAATTTTATTTTGTTTAATAAATATTTTTACCGATTTATTCAGGGTTGTCAGTAAAATTTACTTATATTGACATTCAATTTCAATTTGGCTCAATTAATTTTTTACATAAAAATCATACGTGTTCTGTCATTACATAATTAAGTCTGAAATTAATAAAAGTAAAAAACTTCGAAGGTTCAGAACCATAGCGAAAGCCCGCCCTTAACTTCTGACAAAATTATCAAAAGTCTTTTAAAATAATTTAATGCATATAGTTTTTAAAATAACCTTAAAAAAATGATTAAAAAATATTAAAAAAGTTGTCCGAAAAATTTAATTTTTTTTTCATGTAAGGGGCGAATAAAAGTAGGGGAGCCCTAGTCGAAAATTTCATATGAACTTTTAATTTCATTTTGAGATACAAACATTATTTTAATGATTTCTAGCATTTTTGAAATAATATTAAAATATTTTTTTACGGTCCTCCTGCCTTTGGTTTAAAAAAGTGCCTTTTTCTCGGAAACGCTTCATTTTATCGAATTTTGCGTAGAGTACTTATTTAATTAAAATTTCTCACAGAATGTAAAAAAATTGTGAAAAGTCTAAATTTTGTAACCACAAAAAAAATGCGCATAAATTTTCTTAGTCTTAAAAAAATTGTTAAAAAATATTAAAAAGTAAAAAAGTTATCCAAAAAAATGTATTTTTCTATTTCACTAAATATCTCAGAGTAGGGGGGCCGTAGCCAAAAATTTTATTTGAACTTATGGCATGGATAGGATTTTTTTTACATAGTTTACTAAGAAATACTAAAAATAATTATTATAAAAACCTAATTCAAAACGCACAAAAAAATATGGGAAACTATATCTGTGACTAACGCAAAAAAGAAAAAAAGTAGCATCGGCAACATTGTAAATGATCAGGATGAAACTATATGTGAGTATGCCAACACGAAGAAATATTTGGGTACTTTTAATATAAACTTTTAATAACGTCTGACATGTAAAAATCAATCGGACAATTTCAAATTATTCAATTTTTTAACAAAGGTGATTTACCTTAGACTAAGTATAATCCCTAGAACTCAATAGTTTACAACTTACTCCCACCTTGAGTCCCAGGGACTCAACATAAAATTACTAACAAATCATATAAATAACATAATAAAATATCTATTTCATCAATTGCTTCTTAAAATTTAATACTTGATCAGGTGATGAATCAAGTTCCAATGAAAACACTCTTTGGATTGGACGTACCAACTCTCCACCTGCAGTCTTCAAACGAGCTACTCGGACCTTGTTATCTCTACCAGCTATAACTTCTAAAACTTTTGCCAACGGCCAATCCAAGCGTTTCTTTGTATCATTTTCAATGAGCACAACATCTCCTACTTGAATTTGACTTTTATTTTGTTTTAACGGATGTTTTCTGGATAACTGACCCAAATATTCTATTCGAAAACGTTGTCTCAAATCTTCTTTTAATTTCTGCCGATACTTGTATCTTCCCTTTAGATTACACCTTTCAATTTGATCTAGATCAGGGACACCACTTTCCTTAATATCCTGCAGAAACATAGCTGTTAACATAACATAGAGTTAACGGAGTTGGTTCCAAGATATCATCTGATGTATGTGATTGGTCGGGAATTTATTACTGACTCGCAATCACAAAGTGTTGTCATTTCTTCATAAGAAAGGCAAGACTTCTTTAAAACCCTACGAAGTAATTCTTTGAGAATACGTATTAATCTTTCCCACCAACCGCCCCACCATGCTGCGGAGGGTGGGTTGTGTCTCCAGTTAATTTTTTCAACTGTACTTATTCTTTGAATTTCACTCCAGTTAATTTTACGTAACAAATTATTGGTACCAGTAAAATTTAAAGCATTATCACTATAAATAATAAACGGCCTTCCTCTTCTTGATATGAAACGTCTTAAAGCTTCTATGAACGCTGCAGTTGACAAAGAACCTATTAATTCCAAATGAACTGCTCGAAACACCGCACATGTAAACAAGCATATCCAAGCCTTTTGTCCATTTCTGAGGTAAACAGGACCTGTTAAATCAACGCCGGAAACTTCAAATATAGCTGCATCTCTAACTCGTTCTTCAGGCACGATTGCTGGTGCTGACTAAGTGTGTAACTATATCTTTTACAAGCCAAGCATTTATTTATTACCTGTCGTACAGCTTTTCTACAGGTCAGAATCCAAAACCGTTCTCTTAAAGCATTCATAACAATTTGAACTCCAGCATGTTGTAACTTGATATGATGATGTTCAATTAATCGTGTAACTAAAAGATGGCAGGGATCCAAAACATTGGTTCACGAAATTCTCTGTTATCATGTCGATTTGATATCAACGTAGTGATTAATCCCAACTTATATGTGAATGCCTTTAAACAGATTATTCTTGGATCGTTATCACCAGTAAAATATTCCTGTTGAACAAGTTTCAAAATTAATAATTCTGCCATAGAAAACTCTTGAAAAGACAATTCTCCATGTATTCGAAGCATTATTAACTCTTTCTCAATCTTGGAATTATTAATGAAACGTTGCATCCATGCAACCATTCTGATTATTTTCACGTAATCCGAAAAATATGTGGTGTAACAACTGAGTACTAACTTTGGACGTTTGATTTATACCACTTATTGTAAGATTTTCTTTAGCAGGTCTTCCCTTTTTTAATACTGACTTTTTTAGCTCACTGTTTACCTCCTCGTCATTGGCTACATAGTCTTTCGTTTCAGCAGCAGATTTTAACCACGATGGGCCCTCCCACCTTTGAGACTCCAATAACTGTTTGCATGTGCACCCTCTGGATGGTAAATCAGCTGGGTTTAGAGCACCTGGAATGTGCCGCCATCTATCAGGATTGGAAAGTATACGAATTTCTTGTTTCCAGACAAACGTAGCCCACTGCTTTTGATTATGTATCCAAGAAAGAACGGTTGTAGAATCACACCAATAATAAATATCTGCTTCTTCGCACTCTAATGTTTCAATAATAAACTTTACCAGCCTCGTACCTATTGTAGCTCCAAGTAGTTCTAGTCGTGGTATCGTTGTTTTCTTGGAAGGTGCTACTCTCGACTTGGCTGCAACTAACTGGACTTTTACACCATCTAAAGACTGACTTCTTGCATAAATAACAGTGGCATAAGCAAATTGGCTAGCGTCAACAAACACGTGGAAGAAGACTGTCGATTTTTCTTTATTACCGTCAAAGATTCTGCGAGGAATTCTTAAGTTTTCCAATATATGTAACTGTTGGTGCCATTCTATGAAGTGTTTCTTTGTTTCTTCGTCTACTTCTGTATCCCAATCTAACGCTGTTATGGTTTGAAGCAGAAGTTTTGGACGCAGTAACACAGGGCATGAAAATCCTATTGGGTCAAAAACTTTGTGACTAACAGCTAAAATTACTCTCTTAGTAACTTTCTCAGTTATTGCTTCATTTATTGCTACCTCTTTTACCATTAACGTGTCATCAATTTTATCCCAGGTTAAACCAAGTACTGACGCATATCTACTAGGTTCTTCGCAACTTGAATGTTCCCAGCATCTCAAATCAAAACTGCCCGAGGCCATTATTCTAGTTGTCTCGTCTCGAAATCGATGCAAATCTTCCTCTGTGCTAACACTGGTGACACAATTGTCTACATAAAAGGATTTTCAAAGTTTTTCAATAGAATTAAACATTCTTAAATTCATCTTTACGTTTAGATAGCTCTAAATGTAGACCGATAACAACGCCCGACAGAAAAGGACTACTGTTGACTCCAAATACTACTCTAACATGGTTTCTATCAGGGACTTACTTTCATTCCACCATAAGAACCTCAAGACGTCTCGATCTGAAGGAGATATGCTTATCTGTAGAAACGCTTTTCTTATATCTGAGATGACTCCAATTTGATTTTCTCGGAAACGTAGCAGTACAGTTCGTATTAGTTCTATCAAATTAGGTCCTTGCTCTAAGCATTGGTTTAACGATGGCGAGTCTACCACATGCAGAAGCGTCAAAAACTGGTCTTAACCTAGTGGTACTATTTGCTTTTAAAATATGACGGTGCGGCAGATAATGACCATATTTGTCCAACTCAGAATTTGGTACCACTCGATGATACCTTCTTTGACCCAGCTTTCGAAAACGTCTTGATACTCATCATAAAGACCTTGATTGTTAAGCTTTTTTACGGTAGTTTGCAGCCGCCTTTGTGCTATCGTCTTGTTTGTTGGAAGAACTGGATGACTTTCTTTCCAGGGCAGACAAACCTCATACCGACCTTCTTTATTTATAAATACAAATCTGATAAATCAGCTTGCTGAACAAACATTGACCTTACCATAAGAGCAGAGTCAAGTCGACAGTCCGTTTCTTCCTTTGGTTTCTTTCCCATTAATGTCCAGCCAAGTCTCGATTCAATAGCTGTTAGACCAGATGAAAGATTACAAACTTTACCAGTCAACAATTTTCCTAGAACATCAGCTCCAATGAGTAATGAAATTGGTTTATCATCGATTCCAAAATCAGTCAACTTGATCTTTTTTGAAGCTAATTCTTGCATCCAGGGACCTCTTTTAATACTAGAAATTCCAGCACAAATTGTTTGATCTAGTACTGTAAAGTTGCATGAGTACGTTAAGCTGCTTAAATGTACTAGATAACTACTTTGCTTTTGGGGTTTTGTTCTGCTACCACCAAACAACAAATGGACGATTTCAAGCTGCTCTATTGCATCATAACCGATATTATGTACTGCTTGATTAAGAATGTATGACCGTTGTGAACCGTTATCGAAGACAGCCCTAACTGTGTGTTCTTTATCACCTTCTTAATCTTACACATAATGTCTGCAAAAATACCTCTGGATATAGTGAAAGATTAGCAAGATTCTTCTTTGTTTTGATTTTCTTTGGTTTGAAGTAGCTCCTTTACACCGGTTGCATTGGTAGCCATATCTCTGCACATTAAAAGGACATGCTTCTTATTACACCATGGACATCGCTGATGACCTTTACATTTTTTATAGTTGTGCCCTGGTTTTAAGCAACCAAAACAGCAGTTATTTTTCTTTACTAGTTCTTGTCTTTCTTCCAGTGACATCCTTTTTGCCTTCTCACAGCTGGAACTATGATGATCATCAGCACAAAATATACAAACTGTCTTACTGTCTTTGAGAGCTAAAAGTCCCGCAGCTGTAGGAATATTATTTGTGATTTTCTTCTTTCTGCTTTCTCTTGCTGTGCTTCCATTGGTCGAACTAAAACCATCCAAAGCTATGCAGATTCGCTCTTAGTTTTCTACTTCTGTTTGCAGATTAGACATGATCTTTGATAGTTTATCTTTAAGATTTTCACTACTTACAGTACTATGAAATCTTTGCCAAGTCCGCAAGAGCTCTTCAGGGCGAAGATTCTATCAACGGGTACAACATTGGTGCAAACTTATCTTTTGTCACACCCAAGGATTCCAATGAACGTAAATGTGTTTCCAGTTTATCATATAGGCTAGAAAGCGACATAATATCATTGGACTTTATGGTCTTATTCAGCACTAACTTCAATAGTTCACGTACGTAAACTTCTATTAGCATCTCATCCTTTCCAAAACGAGATTTTAAACGATATAACTTTTTCGTAGTTTTCATTGGTTGGTGGATAGCTATTTACTAGATCTTGAGCCCTAGACCCTGGAACCATAGTCTATGTTAAATACTGAAACTTGTCTTCTGGAGAAATGTCATTATCTTCATGGATCTTCTTATACTGACTCCAGAATGGCAACCAGTCAACATCTCCACCAAACTTTACGATGTCTATCTTTGGTAACTTGAATTTGTGCTTAACAACTTCTGCTGCCTGTACATGGGAAGTTTGAGCAGGAGGCGGAAGCACCAAATGTCGTGACCTTGTGCAAAAGGTTGTTGTACTGAACCAGCGCGTAAATATTTAAGTGTATGAAGATGAGGTTTCGTACTCACTGTTAAACTCATCTTCACTTGCGTCATTGTTAACCATTGCTGACGTTATTTGCTGTTCTAAATCTTCAAGTTCTTTAGCCTTAGCTAGGTAAAAAACTCTTGTTGGAAAACCGCCAAATATCGTGTCAAAGCTCTGCGTACCACGGTCCTGGTTTTCTTCAATTTATCCATGTTTCGACACTGCACTAATACAAGTCCTGTCACGGTCGCCAAAATATGCCAACACTGAAAAATAAGAAATATTTGGGTACTTTTAAGATGAACTTTTAATAACGTCTGACATGTAAAAATCAATCTGACAATTTCAAATTATTCAATTTTTTAACAAAGGTGATTTACCTTAGACTAAGTATAATCCCTAGAACTCAATAGTTTACAACAGTGAGGATAAAAAAAGCAGATACCTTTAATAACTTCTTTATAAATGTAGGACAAAAAATGGCTGGTAAAATTAAAAGAACATGCGCACCCCAGGTAAAAAACAAGCAAATTCTTGAATCTTTATTTTTGCAACTTGTCTCTGAAAATAAAATTACAATCATTATCTCCAACTCAAAATCAAAATCAGCCCCTGGCCAAGATGGGATTTCTGCTAAAACACAACATATAGTCAAACCTCTTAAATACATAATTAACCTTAGCCATAAAACCAGTTAAGTCCCTCTTAAATGGAAAATCTCGATGGTAAGTCCTGTTTATAAATCAGGAGATAAAAAAAAGTGTACTAATTACAGACCGATATCTGTAATTAATAATTTTGGAAAAAATTTTGAACTTACCATTAAAACAAGACTTGTATATTTCCTAGAAAAACATTCCATTGTCTCAGATCGGCAGTATGGTTTTAGGTCTGGTATGAGTACTGAGCACGCAGTAAATGATTTTTTTACAAATCTAGTTGAATATAAATATCAACCAAAAATGTCTTGCTGTATTTCTAGACATGCAAAAAGCTTTCGATACGGCTCCTCATAAAAAACTTAAATATACTAGAATAAGGGGTAAACTATTGGAATTATTTAAAAATTATTTACATAACATGCAACAATATGTCAAAATAAATAATTCCATTAGCGGAGCACAAAAAGCCAGTATGGGAGACCGCAGGGGACAGTATTAGGTCCAAACTGTTCCTTGCCTACATAAACGGAATTACAAACACAAAATAATACGGGGTATCTGATCTCTTATGCTGACGGACACAGTTTTTAACTTTTTACCGCAAATTCCTGGGAAACTGCAGAGAGAAGTTTTATTTTTAATAAATGATTGGCTAAATATTGAAAAAACTAAATTTCTAACCTTTTCTTGCTATATAGATGGCCAACCTCAAATAGATTATTTAAAATTACATGACAATCAATGCAATCAAAA
>OY294048.1:24573660-24662109 GCA_958510825.1 Brachypterus glaber | reverse complement strand
AGTGTACCATATTTTTAAGAAAAGCTAAAGGAAATAAATTTGTATAGAGAAAACAATTATGAAAAAAATTATAAATGATAAAAAAATAAATAAGAACATTATAATAGGCTCAGTGGCGTAGCGTAGGGGGCAGTGCCCCCACTATTTTTGGACCATCTGGAACACTTATTTCGATTCTTACAACTCGTTTACGGTTAATCGCCCTTGGCCCCTCACTTTTTATACCCACGCTACGATAATTTTTATTTCTATGGGCATTAAAATAGCATTCTTTCTTTGACAGTCCTTTTATAAAAAAAAAAATTAGTTGTTGATTAACTCTAATAATCAAAAATTTAAGTGAAGAAAAAAGAAAACCTGAAAAAAATAGTTTAAAGTACCTTTATTTTCTGGGGTATTTTTTTATACACGTTGTATTTGAAATAGCGTAGGAAATTTTAACAGATGATTCTACATCATAAAATATGACAAAAAGTTCCTATAAACATATGTCTAAAAATGCGTCATAAGGGAGCTACGCCCCTTTGAAAGTGGCTAAAAAAATCGGTTTCTATTTAATAACTCAGGAACCCTTTAAGATATATCAACGAGGTTTTGCACGTCAACTAATCCTACCAAGGCCCGTTTTTATGTGTTATTTTCATGTACTTATTTCAATCAGGGGTGTGCGAAACGGGGGGGCTTATCAGTTTTTTGTCCCAAACTTTTTTTTGTGTAACTTTTTTGCAATTTTATTTTTGTAATATGATTCCTCAGGTCAAAATACATAAAAAAGGTACTCTTGTTGTAATACTGTAGGATTAACCGTTTTCGAGAAAAATTCATTTGAAGGTGAAATTCCACGGTTCGAGGACGAAAAATTAAATACTAAAATGTAGAAAACCAAAATTTTAATGATGCAGGGCGAATGTACATTAAAAATTAAGAAAAAAAACCTCATATACAGGTACTTCCAAAAATCAATCCTAATGGAGCTATGGTCTCCTAAATATGCACCATTTTTAAAGGGCTTTAAAAGCGTTTTTTCGACCTACATGTATGGAAACTTTTTTTCTTAGTTTTTGATGTAAAATAACACTGCATCATTAAAATTTTAGTTTTCGACATTTTAGTATTTAATTTTTCGACCTCGAACCGTGAAATTTCACCTTCAAATTAACTTTTATCGAAAACGGTTAATCCTACAGTATTACAACAAGAGTACCTTTTTTATGTATTTTGACCTGAGGAATATTTCAAAAATAAAATTGCAAAAAAGTTACACAGAAAAAAGTTTGGGACAAAAAACTGATAAGGCCCCCCCGTTTCGCACACCCCTGGTTTAAATAAGTACGTGAAAATGACATACAAAGATGGGCCTTATTAGGATTAATTCACGTGCAAAACCTCGTTAATATATCTCAAAGGGTTCCTAGTTATTAAATAAAAACCGATTTTTTTAGCCAATTTCAAAGGGGCGTAGCTCCCTTATGACGCATTTTTAGACATATGTTTATAGCAACTTTTTGTCATATTTTATCATGCAGAATCACCTGTTAAAATTTCCTACGCTATTTCAAATACACCCTGTATGTATAGCAGGGTGCCCAGTCAAAATTAAAATACGAACTTTTTCAGGGTCCCACCCTATAAATGTTCATTTAGGTCAAAAACCAACCCTCAATTTTTTTCAGATTTTTATAAAATACGAACTTTTTCAGGGTCCCACCCTATAAATGTTCATTTAGGTCAAAAACCAACCCTCAATTTTTTTCAGATTTTTAAAAGAATATTTAAAGGTCGCGCCCGTTTTTTTTTTGTATAGATTTATGGAACAAAAATGTGTTTCAGGATAATAAAGGAATATTCTCAGTTTTTATGCATTTTTACCCCATAAAAAAGCCGTTTTGTGGGGGGGAATAAAAATTAAGAATATTCCTTTATTATCCAGAAACACATTCTTGTTACAAAAATGTCCAATATCAATGTTTTTATATTTTAAAAAAGGAAAAAACCTTCAAATGATTTTCTACTCAAAAAACGTGGGGCGCGACCTCTAAATATTTTTTTAAAAATCTGAAAAAAATTGAGGGTTGTTTTTTGACCTAAAGGAACAATTTTAAGGTGTGGGATCCAAACAATTCCGTAGGTCCTAGGCACCCTAATGTATAGTTTATAAATATGTTATTTTTATGTAATCTCTTTAATTATGGTAATATGTTATTTTTATGTAATCTCTTGAATTATCCAAAATTTGAAGTCAATCGAAATACGTTAAGGCACAGTGGTCCTAAAGTTTTTAAACTTACCCATTTTACGAGCTTCTTTAATTTTAAATTTATAAATTAGCAGATTTTGAAATCTTAAACTTTTATCAACTAAAATTATTGCCTAATTTGTGACTATTGCTTACGTAAAATTTAAAGTTGGCACAAGGACCGTAAACCTCAAAAAATCCTTAATTTTACAAGAGCTGTAAATGTTTAAAAATTGACGATTTTAACTCTTTTTTTACTTTAAAATTAAAAAAATATATATGAGATTTTAAGATTACAAATATTTTTATTTTTTTTTTGCTCTTATACTGGTTTTACTTTTTTTTAGTTATTATTTAACTTGAATTTCTAGTTTGTTAGTTTGTTACTATGTTAGTTTGTTAGTTAGTTTGTTTGTTAAGCAGAACACCTTAGGTTAATGATAGAAAGCTGAAATTTGGTATAGTTATTTATCTTCGAAGACAATACAATATAATAATATAAAATAATTCCCCCAACCCCCCCCCCCCTCGTTGGGGAGGTATACCTCTTTTTCAATTCTTACCAATATGTTTGTGTAAATTTTGTACTGAAGGTTTTTGCACTCCCTAGAGCTAAATACAATATTTAAAAAAATTACCCCCACCCCCTAGGGGCAATTTAAATATTTATAAAGAGTCGTTTAAAAATATATTCTATTTTTTTATACCTAAACTGGATTCTCGTTAAGCTCTTATATCACTTTCAGATTTCTAGTTCTAGATTCAATATGGAATATGGAATATGGCCTTTTCCCCGAAAAGGGCCAACCCTATTAGGGTGTTTGTACGTTTTTCTTGTAGAGTATACCTGAATTTTTATTTTATTATATTGTATTGTCTTCGAAGATAAATAACTATACCAAATTTTAGCTTTCTATCATTAACCTAAGGTGTCCTGCTTAACAAACTAACTAACTAACAAACTAGAAATTCAAGTTAAATACAAACTAAAAAAAAGTAAAACCAGTATAAGAGCAAAAAGAAATAAAAATATTTGTAATCTTAAAATCTCATATATTTTTTTAATTTTAAAGTAAGAAAAGAGTTAAAATCGTCCATTTTTAAACATTTACAGCTCTTGCGCGACCTCCTAACTTTTTCCGATTCTCCTAAAATTTTGCATATATAATATACATGTATAGGTCTACAATTTCAAACTAGGGCCCGTTAACATTTTTAAACCTTGTGGATACAAGGGTAGACAATGGATAAAAAGAGCTAGTAAAATTATGGAATTTTTGAGGTTTAAGGTTCTTGTGCCAACTCTAAACCACTTGTGATCCACCTTAAATTTTACGTAAGCAATATTCACAAATTAGGCAACAATTTTAGTTGATAAAAGTTTAAGATTTCAAAATCTGCTAATTTATAGATTTAAAATTAAAGAAGCTCGTAAAATGGGTAAGTTTAAAAACTTTAGGACCACTGTGCGGTGCCTTAACTTCGATTGACTTGATATTTTGGATAATTCATACTACCCTAAAGGGCAACAAATTTTTGTGTAGGTGTAGCATTGGTATATTCAATTTGAATTTTCGCGACCACCCTACTACATAATCATGATCATGATTTCCGAGTGTTTATCACAAATAACCCTAAATAAATATTATTTTATTGTTACGTAGCTTTTTAATAGAGCCTTAGTTGGAAGCAGGACCCCATTCTAAGGTGAAAGTAACCCAGTTGTTGTGAAAAGTCTATATTCCGAACAGAACCCAATGTGCTTAAAAAAAAACGATTTAATTTATTTTTGTTTTCATGTATAAATTTTTTATGGTAATTTATATCTAAATAAAAGTAAAAATAAGAAAACTAAACATTTGTCAATAGTTTTTTTGTTTTTTTTTGTTCGTCCATATTTTCAGATTAGGAATATCTATGTTAGGTTTTTTATAACAATTTCTATTTTTTATTTTAGGTTGATTTTTTTTGTTGGAAAAAACATTTTACTTATTTTTGTTATATTACACCAAATAAAAAGTTTTATATTAAGTAGTCTGTATTTATTTATTATAAACAATATAAATAGCACATAAAAATTTTAAACAATAAAAAATGTGTGATGGGTGACACACATCTATACTCATCACATCTCTACTCACACACATCTCTACTTACACATATCTCTACTCACACAAATCTCTACTCACACAAAACTCTACTCAACCACATCTCTACTCACACATATCTTTACTCACACACAACTCTACTCATTGTTATTAACGTCGATTAACTATGACATTTATTTGATTGAAACTAAAATTACATTACATGTTTACATTACATGTTTGTTTAACCTCGTACTATTCTACTTAATTAAGCATCCCCTAAGTCCAGGACTTGTGTGGGCTAGTAGTAGAGGGAACCACCGGCTTATACTGACTTTCGAACCAGTTTCTAGGGAGTGTCCGTTTCACTTATAGCCTTCGCCAAATTTCAATTATTAATTAACTGAAAAAGGCAAATCGGCGCCAGTGAGAATCGAATTTACGATAGTAGACTTGCTATGCATACGCGCTAGCCACTACGCTAAGCCTCCCAATACCATGGCGGAACAAAACAGTAACTCAAATAATTTAATATTTTTGTTGTAAATCAGCTTGTTTACTGCAAATAAATTTTATTAATTCCCTACTACTGTTAATAGTAATAAACCTTATAATAAATTTTGTTTGCAATAAACAAACTTATAAGCTGAACTACAGAAAAATAAATTAATTTAGATTATTGCTTTGTTCCGCCATGAAATTCTAGTTCTACTTAAATGTCAAAGTCAATCGACGTTAATGACATTGAGTTGTGTGTGAGTAGAGATATGTGTGAGTAGAGATATGTGTGAGTAGAGATGTTTGAGTAGAGTTGTGTGTGAGTAGAAATGTGTGTGAGTAGAGATCTGTGTGATTAGAGATGTTGGTGAGTAGAGATGTGATGAGTAGAGATTTGTGTCACCCTGTGTGATCATATTTTGTTCTTCTTTTTTTCTGATGGGGTTACATATAAGCCACCTTAGTATTGGTGTAACATTTTTCACCATACCGACGCCATCAGAAACTAAGAAAAAAAGTTTGTATACATGTAGTTCCAAAAACCGATTCTAAGAGAATTCGGTCTCTCAAAATACACCATTTTTAAAGGCCCATGGTACCCTTAAAAACGATTTTTGGATCTACATGTATCGGAACTTTTTTCTTAGCTTTTGGTGTAAAATTTTGGATTTTAACATTTTAGTGTTTTTAGTACAAGTTCGTATTTAAGCTAAATCGGTTGGATGTAAAACGGGGGTTAAATTTTTATTTTCGTCGTATTTTTTTTATTATTAACAATAGGAGAAAAATTAAAAAACACATAAAAGGTAAAATAAAATTACACAAAAAGTGTAATAATTTTTTTCTAGACTTTCTGGGCATAACTTTTTTAGTATTCACAATAGAAGAAATAACTGCCTAAAAGAATGTATTATTTTTGATAGATGATAGATTCAGATTCAGCGACCACAAAAACATACAACATGATAATATCATGTTAAAAAAATTAATTAGCACATTTTTGGCACGAAAACTTTATTTTCACTGCACTGTGAAGTGGTTAATAAGGAAACCTTGCACATTTCTGTTTTATTGGGTGCATAACATTAAAAACGTTCTCACAATTGGTGATTGCTTAAGTTAACATTTAGTACATCAGATGCTTTTTCTTTCTATCTCCTGCATTTTGTCCCCAAAACTCAGCGAACTTGAACATTCTAAAAAAAATAAATTATTATTTTCTCAAGTACGTTAAAATTTTTTCAAATCTGTATAGGGGGGCTGTTCAAGAATGAAGTCACCTACATAAGGCAGGGGTTGCTCAAAAGCTGATGAAAGGTGTACTTAAAGAGGGAAGGTGACATGGTTATTGAACGGTCATTACTGCTTTCGTTAAGTTATGAAATCTTAACTGAGTCACAAAAATCAACCCCCACTAAAATAATTTTAGTAAAATATTTAAAATAACAATCTTGTGCAGTGTCGGATTAAAGTCTACTAATGCCCTAAGCAGAGATCAGTTGTTCTGCCTGCCTATACACAGACTCCTGCGGCATGATGATTAAAAAAAAATATGTAATAAACCTTATTTCTTCTTATAGGTGCATTCCAAGCACAGCACCTTCAATTCTTGCTGCCCTAAGCACGAGCTTATTCTGCTTACATGTTAATCCAACAAAATCGTTTGCCATAATTCTATTAATCTGTTCATTATAGAAAGATCAATAAATTTATACTGAGCTTCACAATATTCTTTGTGAAAAACTTTAAGCACCCTTGCAGCTAATAAATTCTGTTTAAACCAGGATGGTGCCATTTTTGAAGCACTTTTCACAAAAATTACATACTTTTTGCTTCATATTAATGGAGGATCCTCTAATTTTTTCTTGGACAAGAAAATTAACACTGCACTGGTATATTCCCGTACACTATTCAGGGTGTGGGATATATCCCACATGATTATAATCACTTATATTTGGAGCATACATATTTATTTATTACTGTAATGAATAAATAATAAAAGCCTTTAATTAGTAAACTACACTTTTCTTAATTTTAAAACTTCGTCTTCTTCTTCTTCTTCTTCTTCTTCTTATTATTCTTCGTCGTCTTCTTCTTCTTCTTCTTCTTCTTCTTCTTCTTCTTCTTCTTCTTCTTCTTCTTCTTCTTCTTCTTCTTCTTCTTCTTCTTCTTCTTCTTCTTCTTCTTCTTCTTCTTCTTCTTCTTCTTCTTCGTTTTTTGGCTTTGTATTTTACATTTCAGCCAATTTTAAACCTACTTTTTTTTAAATTTTATTCGTCAAAACAAATATTTTATGGAGATTTGACAACATCGTATTAAAATTGTAGCTAGCGGATGAATATCAAGGTCAAATCGAGAGCGAAATAAACATAGGCGTCGTTTTCTAAAGAATTTAGAGGGTTTTAGAAAATATTTTTTTTTTATCGAAAAAAAATATAGGCACTAGAAAATTCGACTACTTACAACTCAAATATGAAGCAGTTTTTTTTCTAAAACTATTTGTTAATCACTCTGTATATACACGGTGTCCCACGGTAGACAAATCAGTCAAATTGTGGCGTTATTATCAAAGCTATTAAAATATATTTTTTAACAGTCAATATAGACCTAGTTACCTTCAATTTACGCCAAAAAAAAGTGTTGTACTTTTTTCTGTTTTTACGCTAGAGCAACAAACAGAATTTTTTTTAGCATAATAACATTTTTTAACGCCAAAATTTAAAAAAATAATATCATTTCTTTATCATGTGATAGTTTTTTTTACTAAAAACAATAGTTTTATATTTAAATTTTTAATTTTAGAAAACGGTAAAAAATGGTAGGTGCATTATGGAATGACCCCGCTAATGTAAAAGAGAGGATGTTATGAAAATAAATGTTTGCAAATATGACGTTCACGATAAAAATAAATGTCAAATCTAATGTTATAAATTAGATTTTTACTTAGACTTAGTAAGGACCTTGTGGACTAGGGTATTTTATACTACAGAGTGTATTACTTAATTACTAATAAATTTTGATTTTTTGCGCTCAATCAATTTTTTTAATTGGTATGATTGGATTAATCTTAGATTAATCTTAGCAGTTTTTTTTTACAAAGTCAAGTCTATATCATAATGAAAGTATTGGTAAAGCAAGTTATTATAAAACCTATTGGACAACTTATGATAAAACATGTTTTATCATTATGAGATTTAAAAAAACATAATTAATTAGCTTGTAAAGAACCCCCTTCCCTCGCAGTTGCATGAAGTTGCAGCTGGTTCATATTAGCAGGGCCGGATTCAGGGGGGTGCAGGGGGTACAGATTACCCGGGGCCCGGCGACAGAAGTTTTTAATAAACAGTTTATTTATTTATACTCCCCCAGATCGATAAGGCGTCAAAATGAGCAAATAAGTAGATCTCGTTCCAAATGGGCAATAAAAAAAATTTCGCCGCTGCAGCGCTTAAGCCTTTTTGGATTTTTGTAAAAAATAATAGTGCACTGTTACTAGTGTTTTAAAATTTGTAAAAAAAATCGCCCGCGGCGCTAGGGCTAATTTACCTACGTATTTTTTTAGTTCAAGCTTGCAAAAGCTTAAAATTTGTAAAAAAATTGCCTGCGGCGCCAGAGCTATCAAAATTGAAAAAAATTTCGCCTGCGGCGCTAAAACATTATTATTTTTTACATACTTAAGCTTGCTGAACTATGAAAATAAAACAGACAGAAATTAACATAATTTGGAAAAATTTTCGACTGCGGTGCTTAGTTAATGAATGGGGGCGCCGCTTCGGCCCTCAGTGCCTTAGCTGCAGGCCTGCATGGGACAATTATGTTTTGAAAAAATGGGGGCCCGAGTAAAAAGTTGCACCGGGGCCCGGGCTGGCTCTGTCCGGCCCTGCATATTAGGGTCACTTCATCTAGTCCTAGTCGTGCTTTTGTTCTTAGTCGTTTGTTTTGTTTTTTTGAACCAAACCAGACCAAAATTAGACCAAATACAGAAGAACAAAGGAAAAAAACTGTCATATTATGGGCAATTTAGTCAATTAATTTATTGTTATGTAATTAATTACGTACATTTTGGTTGGAATTAAAAGTTAAATGATACTAAGAATAATTCTCAGTTAAAATTTCAAATTGATTGTTATTATTAATATTATTTATTAATATGCGAAACGCAAGACGTATTTATGATATTTGATTTAATTAACTCATCATTGTGTCAAATTCCATACATCTACAAAATATTACGCCTTTCTAGAATATTTTCAGTGTTATTAGAATTGTTTTGTACAATATTTCAAATAAATCCATGTTAGTCCTTAGGTTTTCCCAAATCACTCCAGTTCTGATGAAAAAAGGTCAAAATTACGCATCTAACTTCAGAGAATCATGGGAATATAAATGCCATTTCACAAAATCTATTATTAGCAAATAATTTTAATTCTTTGCGAGTCTTCCACGATTCAAATGGATTCAAATCAAGCACGGGGTTAAATCGGGTGATCTTGCTGGCCAGGCAATTTGACCACCACGACCTATCCATGTATTATAAGTCTCATCCAAAAAAGTCCTCACCTCATTAAAAAAATGAGCAGGAGCCCCATCCTGCATAAAAATTATCATTTCGCAAATTTAGTGGTACGTCTTCTAAAAGTTCCGGTAATTCATCACGCAAAAAATTTAGGTACATATTCCCATTTAGATGCCCATTAAAAAAGTAAGGTCCAATAACCGAATCCCCCAGTACCCCTCCCCAAACATTTAAAGACCAAATCCGCTGGTTGTCAACATGCCTAACCCAATGCGGATTTTCAACAGACCAATAATGCATGTTATGCCTGTTGACAACTCCATTGCTTTTAAATGTAGATTCGTCACTAAACAAAATTTTGGTAGAAAAGTCCTCGTCATCCCTGTTAATTCCAAAAGTTCATCACAAAATCGAACCCTATTTTTAAAATCCCTCCCATGTAACTCTTGATTAAGACATAATTTATACGGATGTAATTTAGAATTTTTAATAACCCTACTAACTGATGTGCGTGATAAATGATGTTCCCTTGCGATTATCCTTGTAGACGTGTGGGGATCATTGATAACTGCTTCTTGAATTATAGTTATAGTTTCAGGATCTTTGGTTACTGGACTTTCGCAAACTTTTTTATGAAGCTGAAAGTCGCAGACACTTCTAGCACACGATTTTTTAAAATGTCAAAATATTGTCAAATTTTTTGTAGTATATGAGTAATTCCCATCAAAAATATTTTTATTTATTATGTGTAATAAATGTATTTATAAGCCACAATATTATAATTTATTTACAACTTTCGACTACCATATAGTACAAACACCCCCTCCACATTCGACTGCAGGCTATTCTTCTTTGAGCAGAGAAAAACCGGTGTTTTCTGCAATTAGCAACTTTTTGTCAATTTTCTACCAGATTCCATCCTTGCAAATCATGAGCTTATTTACCCGAAGCTTCCTTACCAATCAGACTACCAAATAGCACAAACACATTTTCCACATTAGACTGCAGGCTATCCTTCAGCGAGCAAAGAAAAACGCGTGTATACTGCACTTGGCTATTTTGTTACGTTTTCCACCAGACATCCTTGTTGCAAACTGTCTGCTGATACCCACGAAGATTACTTACCAATACGACCACCTTATGGTACAATCAAATCTTTCACTTTAGACTGCAGGCTATCCCTCCGCGCGCTTAGAAAACTCATGTATACTGCACTTGGCTAGTTTTTGCCCGTTTTTCACCAGATAACTCTCCTGAAAATCGTAAGCTTGCATACCAAAAGAATCCTTATCAAGAGTACTACCATACAGTACAATCACATCCTCCACTTTCGACTGCAGGCCATCCTTCCACGGGCAAAGGAAAACATGTGTTTTCTAAAAATAGCAAGTTTTAGCCTGTTTTTCACTAGAAATCCTTCTTGAAAATTGTCTGCTGATATCAACAAAGATTTCTTACCAACACGACCACCATATGGTATAATCAAATCTTTCACTTTCGACTGCAGGCTGTCCCTCCTTAAACAAAGAAAAACATGTGTTTTCTGCATATAGCAATATTTGGCAGTTTTCTGCCAGACATCCTTCTTGCAAATTGTCTGCTGATACCCACGAAGATTAGTTATCAATACGACCACCATATGGTACAATCAAATATTTCACTTTCGACTGCAGGCTATCCTTCCACGGGCAAAGAGAAACATGTGTTTTCTGCACATGGCAAGTTTTTGCCTGTTTTCCACCAGAAATCCTTCTTGCAAATTGTCTGCTGATACCAACAAAGATTTCTTACCAACACGACCACCATATGGTACAATCAAATCTTTCACTTTCGACTGCAGGCTATACCTCCGCGGGAAAAGAAATGTGCCTATATACTGCACTTGGCTAGTTTTTGCCCGTTTCCCACCAGATAACTGTCCTGCAAATCATAAACTTATACACCAAAAGAATCCTTATCAATAGCACTACCATACGGTACAATCACATCCTCCACTTTCGACTGCTGGCTATTCCTCCTCAAACAAAGAAAAATACGTGTTTTTTGCACATAGCAAGTTTTTGCCTTTTTTCCACCAGAAATCCTTCTTGCAAATTGTCTGCTGATACCAACAAAGATTTCTTACCAACACGACCACCATATGGTACAATCAAATATCACACTTTCGACTGCAGGCTATCCGCGAGCAAAGAAAACTCAGGTATACTGCACTTGGCTAGTTGTTGGCCGTTTTTCACCAGGTAACTCTCCTGCAAATCCTAAGTTTGTACACCAAACTAATCTTTATCAATCGTACTACTATATGGTACAATCACATCCTCCATTTTCGACTGCAGGCTATTCCTCCTCAAACAAAGAAAATACGCGTTTTCTACATGTAGCAAGTTTTTGCCTGTTTTCCACCAGAAATTCTTCTTGCAAATTGTCTGCTGATACCAATAAAGATTTCTTACCAACAAGACCACCATATGATACAATCAAATCTTTCACATTCGACTGCAGGCTATCCCTCCGCGCGCAAAGAAAACTCATGTGTACTGCACTTGGCTAGTTTTTGGCAGTTTTTCACCAGATAGCTCTCCTGCAAATCGTAACCTTATACACCAAAAGAATGTTTATCAATAGTACTACTATACGGTACAATCACATCCTCCACTTTCGACTGCAGGCTATTTTTCCTCAGAAAAAGTAAATACGCGTTTTCTACACATAGCAAGTTTTTGCCTGTTTTCCACCAGAAATACTTCTTGCAAATTGTCTGCTGATACCAACAAAGATTTCTTACCAACACGACCACCATATGGTATAATCCAATATTTCACTTTCGACTGCAGGCTATCCCTTCGCGCGCAAAGAAAACTCATGTATACTGCACTTGGCTAGTTTTTGCCCGTTTCCCACCAGACAACTGTCCTGCAAATCATAAGCTTGTACACCAAAAGAATCCTTATCAATAGTACTACCATATGGTACAATCACATCCTCCATTTTCGACTGCAGGCTATTCCTCCTCAAACAAATAAAATACGCGTTTTCTACACGAAGCAAGTTTTTGCCTGTTTTCCACCAGAAATCATTCTTGCAAATTGTCTGCTGATACTAACAAAGATTTCTTACCATCACGACCACCATATGGTACAATCAAATATTTCACTTTCGACTGCAGGCTATCCCTCCGCGAGCAAAGAAAACAACTAAGTACAGTACACACGCACATTTCTTTTCCCGCGGAGGGATAGCCTGCAGTCGAAAGTAGAGCATTTGATTGTATCATATGGTGGTCCTATTGGTAAGAAATCTTCGTGGGTATCAGCAGACAATTTGCAACAAAGATGTCTGGCGGAAAACAGGCAAAAACTTGCCATGTGTAGAAAACACATGTTTTTCTTTGTTTGAGGATGAATAGCCTGCAGTCGAAAGTGGAGGATTTGATTGTACCGTATGGTAGTGCTATTGATAAGGATTCTTTTGGTGTACAAGCTTACGATTTGCAGGAGAGTTATCTGGTGGAAAACGGCCAAAAACTAGCCTAGTGCAGTATATCTGAGTTTTCTTTGCTCGCGGAGGGATAGCCTGCAGTCGAAAGTGAAATATTTGATTGTACCATATGGTGGACGTGTTGGTAAGAAATCTTTGTTGGTATCAGCAGACAATTTGCAAGAAGGATTTCTGGTGGAAAACAGGCAAAAACTTGCTACGTGCAGAAAACGCGTATTTACTTTGTTTGAGGAGGAATAGCCTGCAGTCGAAGGTGGAGGATGTGATTGTACCGTATGGTAGTGCTATTGATAAGGATTCTTTTGGTGTATAAGCTTATGATTTGCAGGACAGTTATCTAGTGGGAAACGGGCAAAAACTAGCCAAGTGCAGTATATAGGCACATTTCTTTTCCCGCGGAGGTATAGCCTGCAGTCGAAAGTGAAAGATTTGATTGTACCATATGGTGGTCGTGTTGGTAAGAAATCTTTGTTGGTATCAGCAGACAATTTGCAAGAAGAATTTCTGGTGGAAAACAGGCAAAAACTTGCTACGTGCAGAAAACGCGTATTTACTTTGTTTGAGGAGGAATAGCCTGCAGTCGAAAGTGGAGGATGTGATTGTACCGTATGGTAGTGCTATTGATAAGGATTCTTTTGGTGTACAAGCTTACGATTTGCAGGAGAGTTATCTGGTGGAAAACGGGCAAAAACTAGGCAAGTGCAGTGAGTTTTCTTTGCCCACGGAGGGATAGCCTGCAGTCGAAAGTAAAATATTTGAGTGTACCATATAGTGGTCGTGTTGGTAAGAAATCTTTGTTGGTATTAGCAGACAATTTGCAAGAAGGATTTCTGGTGGAAAACAGGCAAAAAGTTGCTAGGTGCAGAAAACGCTTATTTTCTTTCTTTGAGGAGGAATAGCCTGCAGTCGAAAGTGGAGCATGTGATTGTACCATATAGTAGTACTATTGATAAAGATTCTTTTGGTTTACAAGCTTACGATTTGCAGGAGAGCTATCTGATGGAAAACGGCCAAAAACTAGCCAAATGCAGTCAGTATACATGAGTTTTCTTTGCGCGCAGAGGGATAGCCTGCAGTCGAAAGTGAAATATTTGATTTTACCATATGGTGGTCGTGTTCGTAAGAAATCTTTGTTGGTATTAGCAGACAATTTGCAAGAAGGATTTCTGGTGGAAAACAGGCAAAAACTTGCTACGTGCAGAAAACGCGTATTTACTTTGGTTGAGGAGGAATAGCCTGCAGTCGAAAGTGGAGGATGTGATTGTACCGTATGGTAGTGCTATTGATAAGGATTCTTTTGGTGTATAAACTTATGATTTGCAGGAGAGTTATCTGGTGGAAAACGGGCAAAAACTAGCCAAGTACATGAGTTTTCTTTGCGCGCGTAGTGATAGCCTGCAGTCGAAAGTGAAATATTTTATTGTACCATAAGGTGGTCCTATTGGTAAGTAATCTTCGTGGCTATCAGCAGAAAATTTGCAAGAAGGATGTCTGGTGGAAAACGTAACAAAATAGCCAAGTGCACTATACCCGCGTTTTTCTTTTCCGTGGAAGGATAGCCTGCAGTTGAAAGTGAGGATGTGATTGTACCATATGGTAGTACTATTGATAAAGATTATTTTTTTGTATAAGCTTATGATTTGCAGGAGAGTTATCTGGTGGAAAACAGGCAAAAACTTGCCAAGTGCAGTATACATGAGTTTTCTTTGCGCGCGGAGGGATAGCCTGCAGTCGAAAGTGAAAGATTTTATTGTACCATATGATTGATGGTCGTATTGGTAAGTATTCTTCGTGGGTATCGTCAGACAATTTGCAGGAAGGATTTCTGGTGGCAAACACGGAAAAACTTGCTATGTGCAGAAAACGCGTATTTACATAGTAGCGCTAAAAATTAATATTTTTGTCCATTAAAGTGTACGCATATATAACATAATAATAATAATAATCTTTATTGCTTATAAAGAAATACATCTTACAGCAAGAGTTAGATAAATCAATAGAAAAGAAAAATAAACACGAATGAAAAAACATATAAAAAAAAAATCACAATAAGTACCTAAGTAATTAACTAATTTTTTCATTAGAACAAAAGCCCTTAATTTGACACATTGAATGAGATAGTTACAAAGAGATTTGATGTTCCGTAAGTCAGAGCATCTAATAGATTCACAAGTTCATTAAAGTTTGTTAGAAAAGATATATGAGCTAATCTAAAAGGTCTATATAGTGGGCACTCAAATAAAATATGCTCAAATGTTTCAAGCCTTGACAAATTACACATTGTACATAACTCAGAGTAGTTAATATTATACAAGGATCCTTTATACACGATTATAAGATATTTGCAACAACTTAACCTAATTTGTGCAAAAATGCGCACAAGATAAGTAGGCAGATTGTAGAGTAAATATCTAGCCGGTTCGTTATTGACCTGGAGATGTAAAAAGAAACTGGAGAACCTACTTTCAGTAACTCTAGCCAAATCGTCTTGGTGTAATTTATCTTTAAACATTTGCAGGAGATTGGTTTTTTCTCTATTGAGTGTTTGCAGATTTAAATTATTTAAAAAGTCATGTTTTCCAATATAAGCAAATAGAGTTTTTAATTGAGCCACCCAATTATATCTTGCGTCACCATCAGATAGATATTGCAACCGATTGTAACAGATTTTAGGATATCTGTCATCTGCCCATGCCAGAATATTTTTTAACCAGGATAGGCATAATTTGAATACTATGAAAGATAACTTAACAGTTCCGGATTCGAGTCTGACCATAAAATCAGGGGTGTTTTTTGGTAGTAACAGAAGTCTTTTAAAAAAACAGACTTGTACTCTCTCTATGACTTCAAGATATCTAAGTCCCCAGACTGCTACACAATGCGTAAGTGAATTTATAATAATACTGTTGTATAAGGTCATTCGGGATTCCCACGAGTTTACCTTTGAGTTAGCCATTAAATTCATAACTGCGCCAATCCCTTGCTTCCCTTTACCACAGGCGCTATTTGCCATGTCTAAGAACATTGATGACGAGGCAAAAGATACACCCAAATATATATATATATTTGTTAACTATTTCAATTTTTTGGTCATTGATGAAGAATGATGTATTCTGGGGAATGACGCCATTTCCTCTTGAAAATTTTAGTTTTGCTAATATTAACATTTAATCCGATTAAGTTAATGTATTTTTCCAAAATTTTTAACTTACGTTTCAAATCAGCCTCTGAATCAGCTAAGATGACTATATCATCAGCATATGCTAGTAAGATTATGTCTAAAATTCCATCAATATTGAGTCCCGTAGCCCCATTTTTTCTAAAAAACTTTTGTATATCGGCAATAAAGAGGGCGAAAAGAGTTGGACTCAGGGACTCCCCTTGTAATACTCCTTCAACAACATCAAAAAGTTTCTAGAACAATCCATTAGATCTGACTCTAAAGGTTGCTTTGTTATACAACTGCATGACTATTCTTATAAAGTTAGAACTTAGACCCAATTTATATAGTTTATGCCATAATAATAAATGTTTCACTGAGTCAAATGCGCGCTTAAAATCCACAAATATGGCATAAATCTTACGTTTCTTAAGTCTAAGGTTAATAACTGAATATAACACGAAGACATTGTCGATACAGCCCGACTGACCTTCAGGCAAACATTGCTTTTCATCACACCATACAGACGGTTTAACAAGATTGAGGTAAAAAGCTTACCTATTGTGTTTAGAAGTGAGATACCTCTATAATTGGCAGGGTTATCTACCGGTCCTTTTTTGTGTAGCATACACATGGTTGTTTCAGGCCAACTTTCAGGGATAGCATCACCGCTAAGTATTTTATTATATAAGCTGCATAAATAGAGGCGCCAGTTTTCAGGGAGATTTTTCAAAAATTCATAAGATACCTGATCAGATCCCGGAGACTTTCCATTTTTGCAGCTATTTAATACACTGTTTAATTCATAAATTGTTATGGGAGAGTCCAGAATAGGGTCATACGCACCATAAAAAATAACATTATTAAACGTTTTTTCGGGTAAGAGGTTATCGTAAAAATCTTCCCATACTTGAATAGGGAGGTTATTGTTTATGCAACGTATTGGCTTTATGAGTTTCCAAAATTCATATTGATTTTTTGCTTGCGATAAATTAAATACAAATTTTTTTTCATAATCTTTTTTCTTTTTTAGTATGGTACTTTTGTATTCTTTTTTAGTATTAATATATAATTGTTTTGTAGCATGATCAAACATAGACTTTTTAAATAAATTTAAGGATTCTTTAACCTGTTTTTTAAGAAGTACGCACTTCTTATCAAACCAAGGTTTTGAAGTATGTGTAAACGGGGTTTAATATTTTTTATTTTTTAACATTCCTAAAGACGTAGCAGTTTCTTTTATTGTTGAATAAAGGTTTATATAGGATTTATTTGCGGTTGTTAACTTGCTTATATTGGGAGACAACTCCATTTCAGTTTGAAAATCTTGGGCTAACATGGGATTCCATTTTAGCGTTGTGACACCAAGAGATTTATTCGTAGGATTTACATTGTAGGAATCTTGTGCGTACAAATTAACACCTATGGGAAAGTGGTGTGACAATGTTACAGTATCATTCATTACATAAAAACTAGATATATGGCTCAATGAACTGGTATTGCACCAAACCAAATCAATGACGGTGTTGCCTTTTTCGTTACAATGCGTAAATTGACCCGGCTTATCATTTATAGATCTTCCATTTAGCAAAACAAATGAGTTTAATGACATAAAGTCAAACAGTAAAGACCCTTTATGATTTACAACTTCATCGTAACTATCTCTCATCTCAAATAAATTTGTCCCAGCGACCACTTCAGCAGAAACATCCCCCAGTTTACCCATCCTACAGTTAAAATCCCCACCTATCAAAAATAGTAAATCTGGGTATTGACCCTGTATGTCCGAGATAGAGGTTTGAAATAGGTCCAAAACACACTCTATGTCTATATCTGGCTTAAAATATATATTACACAAAATAAAGCTAAAATTATTTTTGGAAATTAACAAAAAACTCCACCATGGACAAGAGTCAATCACTTTTGCGGAGTAGTCTTTGCGTACTAATACGGCCAAACCGCCACTTCCCCTACATCTGGATTTATTCCTGATAGCTTCAATATAAAAAATATTATATTCGTTTATTCGAGTTTGAGTTGGATTGTTGATTAGCCAAGTTTCACCTACCCCAATGACCGAGAGATTGCCCAAAAGATCAAGGTCATATATATTGGAAAAACCATCACAATTCCAGAAGACAATTTTTGAATAATTTTGTTGCTATTCAGTTGAATTAGTTGATGTAGATGCTAGGCCTTTACTTTTTTTATTTTTGGCACTTTCAACGCAAGGACTTGGTAAGCTAGTTACTTTCTTCCTTTTTTTTTGTTTCAGAATTTGAGTTATCTTCATCCATAGTTCCCGCCGTCTCTAAGTCACGTACGGTATATACTTCCTCTTCAACTTTCAGTTTATTGCCCCTAATTGATGCTTTATAACCTTTTTCAGTAGCCATTTTTTTATGTTTAACAAGAGTTTTTGTAGTTGCCTGATCCTCCGGACATTGGTCCTGCGACACCGAGTATTTAGACCCTTTGAGTAAGAACCCATTTTTAATAATTAAATTCTTTTTACTGAAGGAAACAAATTCAACCAATATTGGTTTGTTAAATCCAAGCTTATAGGCATCACTGATATCTGTTTCCGAAATATCTAGCTTTAAACTGTTTTTGAAGAAATTGAGTACCACTCCTAGTATTGGCTGGTCTGTGACTTCTAGGCCAAATATCAGAATATTATTTTTTCTTATCTTTCTTTGAAGAAAAAGATTATCATTTTGCAATTTTTGGTTGGCTTCTTCCAATTCTTTTATTTTTTGGCCGTAGGTGTTTTCAAATTCTAATTTTAGAGTAGATACTTGTGTTTAATTTCAGATTTTATGTCATCACAGATACTGTCTTTCAACTTAAAGAGTATTTCATTTATGTAACTCTTTTGTTTATCGCTAAACTCCATTTCTACTCCTAAAAATTATTTGCAAATCCAAATAAACGTTTTCAATTGGCGTGTGAGATATACTTGCAGCCCGCGCTACTATCAGCTTATCAGATCGCACAATACTGTTAGTTTACACTTATTATACTAAATTATTAGGCAATTATCGTGTTTTCACTTATTGTTTTTTAATCCACGGAACTATTCTGGTACACTTAACAACTATTTCAGTTTTTAAATTTTTATTTCGCGAAGTTTCTATTCAAAATAGACGTCCAAAACGTACGCAAAATGCACACATATGTTTCGACCAACGGTCAAATTCTAACTCCATATAACGCATATATTAACATAAGTGCAGTATTATCCCTTAATTTGTCCTTTAATTAATAAATTAAGCTTAAATAAAATAAGAATACAGAAATAAAATATTTTTATTAGGAATTTTGACATTTTAAAAAATCGTCTGCTAGAATCGTCTGCCAATTTCAGTGTCATAACTTTTTTTATGTCCCTCACTCCTCCAGTATCCAAAAATAAATTAACAATTCTTCGTACGCTAAAGTAACTAATACTATCATCGGGGAACTTTTCTACTATTCTTCTCGTTGTTTCTCTTAAATTTCGAGCACATTCTCCATAAGTTAAAATAATTTCTTTCTTTACTTCTAAAGTTATCATTTTGGCATTCAAAACTTGGTTTTATAAAAATCTTGCTTTGTTAATTTTTTGATTATAATGTAAAATCAAATTTGACATTTATTGTCATACGACTTATTTAAAAAAATTAATTTCAAGGCATCCTACTCTTTTGCCATAGCGGGGTCATTCCATTACGCAATTGCCCTTTTTTAAGGTTTTATAAAATTAAGAATTTAAATCGAAAATTATTGTTTTTAGTGAAAAAAATTATCATATGATAAAGAAAAATTGTTACTCTTTTTAATTTTGGCATTTGAAAGTATTGTTATGCTTTTAAAAGTGCATGTGTGGAGCTCTAGCTCAAAACCAAAAAAGAGTAGAAAACTTTTGTTTTGGGTCAATTGAAGATAATTAGGTCCATATTGACTGGTAAAAGTTTCATGTTGATATCTTTGTTAATAACGCCACAGTTTGACTGATTTGTCTACCGTGGGACACCGTGTATAATAATAATAATAATAATAATAATAATAATAATAATATACTTTATTTCATAAAAAATGCTTACATATTTTACATCTACCCTTGGGTAAAATGACAGCTCACAAAAATATAAAACAAGAAAACATTGATTGAAAACTGTCACAAAATGGTAATATTACAAATCTAATAAGACATAAATTCACCTAGAGTATATGGTTCTATGTTACACAAATAATCAAAAAGTTTTATTTTAAAAGTTTTTAAATTCACAGAAACTTTCAACTGTGGAGGCAACTTATTATAGAGTTGAATTGATGAAAAATACAGTCCTTTTTCATAAGCAACTAATGTGTGCTTAGGAACACTGTAATTTAAACATCTGGGAGATTTAGGCTTAAGATTTAAAAATAAGTTACGATTTTTATAAAAAAATAAAATAGTTTCATAAACATATTGACCAATCACAGTTAAAATTTTATGCTTTTTAAAAATATCTCTACACGAGTCTCTAAAACCTAATTTTAAAATTGTACGCAAGGCCCTCTTTTGGCATTTGGCATATACACTAGGACAAACAACTAAAGGATAAAAAAATCCAAATTTTCAAATTTCTTTGTGAAAAATAGACGCATTGGAGTCATGAAAAAAGCAATTTGAAGTGAAGTCTCTAGTTTTGAGATTTTGGGCAAAAATTTAGTACCGTAAAGAAAAAATTTTTGATTTTTTTTTTGTTTTTTTTTGGTCCACGGACTTTAAATTTTTTTTTAGACTAAACCACTATATGGATCGGATAGGTTGTTTATCCAGCTTTAATTGTTTTTTTTGTAAGCTTTGATACAACCATTTCTCGCTGAGATCTCGGACTTTGAATGGAAATGGATCATTTTGTCTTGGATCATCGATATCTCAGCAACCAGTGGTCCCACAGAGAATTGAAGATGGGTTTCAGAAATTTGAATAAATTCTCTATAAGGTTTGGCCATCGTTTTTTTTTTTAATTTTCCATTCTTAAAACGATTTTGAAAATTGCGAAAAAATGGGCTTTTGGAGGTTTTTTGGAAAATCACGCGTCGAATTAAGAATATTGCGAAAACGACTAATGTTAAGTGTGGCTTTTACAGGTCAATATACCCACAAAAACCTTACAAAGGCCCGGCCTTTAGGGGGCCCCACTCCGTCAAATAAAAAAGCACTGTTAATGTTCAATAAATTTTAAAAATAATTCATTAAAAATAAAAATATTAACTAGAATTGGCGGTTATATCAAAGGAACCGCTTAAAAACTGCCGACTTTTTATGAGAAGGCATTTTTATTTTTGTTACTTTTTTCCTTGTTTACTTAAACCAATAAAAAACTTTAAACATTTCAGTTGTTTTTTTATATTGGATAGGGGGCGCAAAGTGATAACCTGCCATACACTGAGAGAAATTACATTGAACAGGTGTAAAAAAATACACTCTATAAATGTGTAAATTTTACACCTTTATATAAATGTACATCAACATTGATGTGACACTACACAGGTGAGGTGATTTTGACCTAGAGTGTGTATTTTTACATCCATACCTTCTGCAACAATACACTCGGAGCTCAAGAAAGTGTTTTTATAACATACCTTTAGCAATAATACACCCGAAGTGTAAAAATCACACTTCTTATGTACATGCCAGCCAATCGCGGGCGTTAAGCTAGTCACGTGAAGCCAGAATTCCTGCTTCATCGAGTCTGGTGGCTGTCGACCAATATAATTGTTTACGTTTGTAAGAACGTAGGTATAATTTTGTGTGTGCTAGATTTTTCAAAGAAATAATTGGTAAGTGTTGATTAAAAGTAAATATTTAAAAAGTGTGATTACTATAATACCCTTAAAACATACATTTTATAATATTTAGGCGGTAACACTGGCCTGCAAATTTTGAGTCGTTAAGACTTTGTGTATGTTTTCTGTTTCTATTTTATATTGGTACTTTTTGTAGAGCTGATTACGAATATACGTTTTATTTTTCTGTTGCGTAGTTTTTCCATAAAACACTATTCATAAATAGAAAAATAACAAAATGGTTATTCAATTTTTTTTAATAAATTGAAGGGTTTTAGATAAAAAGGATATTTACGCGTTGGTGTACACTTTACACACTGGATGTAAAAATATAATACACACCGCATTTATATTAACACTTCGAGTGTAAATTCACATCGGCAGCAGCTCCAAGTAAATTACCCATGCACGTGGATGTAAAAATTTATCTGTGTAGGTGCAAACACACACACACGCGTGTCAAAAAAGGGTAAATCCGACACTGCGACCTCCACGTGGTAGATTCGCTTTAGCTAACGGTAATGCAGCGGCATGCCGGCATTTTTTTTTAATTTCCGGGAATTACGATTTTTATAAAAAAATAAAATAGTTTCATAAACATATTGACCAATCACAGTTAAAATTTTATGCTTTTTAAAAATATCTCTACACGAGTCTCTAAAACCTAATTTTAAAATTGTACGCAAGGCCCTCTTTTGGCATTTGGCATATACACTAGGACAAACAACTAAAGGATAAAAAAAATCCAAATTTTCAAATTTCTTTGTGAAAAATAGACGCATTGGAGTCATGAAAAAAGCAATTTGAAGTGAAGTCTCTAGTTTTGAGATTTTGGGCAAAAATTTAGTACCGTAAAGAAAAATTTTTGATTTTTTTTTTGTTTTTTTTTTGGTCCACGGACTTTAAATTTTTTTTTAGACTAAACCACTATATGGATCGGATAGGTTGTTTATCCAGCTTTAATTGTTTTTTTTTTGTAAGCTTTGATACAACCATTTCTCGCTGAGATCTCGGACTTTGAATGGAAATGGATCATTTTGTCTTGGATCATCGATATCTCAGCAACCAGTGGTCCCACAGAGAATTGAAGATGGGTTTCAGAAATTTGAATAAATTCTCTATAAGGTTTGGCCATCGTTTTTTTTTTAATTTTCCATTCTTAAAACGATTTTGAAAATTGCGAAAAAATGGGCTTTTGGAGGTTTTTTGGAAAATCACGCGTCGAATTAAGAATATTGCGAAAACGACTAATGTTAAGTGTGGCTTTTACAGGTCAATATACCTACAAAAACCTTACAAAGGCCCGGCCTTTAGGAGGCCCCACGCCGTCAAATAAAAAAGCACTGTTAATGTTCAATATTTTTAAAAATAATTCATTAAAAATAAAAATATTAACTAGAATTGGCGGTTATATCAAAGGAACCGCTTAAAAACTGCCGACTTTTTATGAGAAGGCATTTTTATTTTTGTTACTTTTTTCCTTGTTTACTTAAACCAATAAAAACTTTAAACATTTCAGTTGTTTTTTTATATTGGATAGGGGGCGCAAAGTGATAACCTGCCATACACTGAGAGAAATTACATTGAACAGGTGTAAAAAAATACACTCTATAAATGTGTAAATTTTACACCTTTATATAAATGTACATCAACATTGATGTGACACTACACAGGTGAGGTGATTTTGACCTAGAGTGTGTATTTTTACATCCATACCTTCTGCAACAATACACTCGGAGCTCAAGAAAGTGTTTTTATAACATACCTTTAGCAATAATACACCCGAAGTGTAAAAATCACACTTCTTATGTACATGCCAGCCAATCGCGGGCGTTAAGCTAGTCACGTGAAGCCAGAATTCCTGCTTCATCGAGTCTGGTGGCTGTCGACCAATATAATTGTTTACGTTTGTAAGAACGTAGGTATAATTTTGTGTGTGCTAGATTTTTCAAAGAAATAATTGGTAAGTGTTGATTAAAAGTAAATATTTAAAAAGTGTGATTACTATAATACCCTTAAAACATACATTTTATAATATTTAGGCGGTAACACTGGCCTGCAAATTTTGAGTCGTTAAGACTTTGTGTATGTTTTCTGTTTCTATTTTATATTGGTACTTTTTGTAGAGCTGATTACGAATATACGTTTTATTTTTCTGTTGCATAGTTTTTCCATAAAACACTATTCATAAATAGAAAAATAACAAAATGGTTATTCAATTTTTTTTAATAAATTGAAGGGTTTTAGATAAAAAGGATATTTACGCGTTGGTGTACACTTTACACACTGGATGTAAAAATATAATACACACCGCATTTATATTAACACTTCGAGTGTAAATTCACATCGGCAGCAGCTCCAAGTAAATTACCCATGCACGTGGATGTAAAAATTTATCTGTGTAGGTGCAAACACACACACACGCGTGTCAAAAAAGGGTAAATCCGACACTGCGACCTCACGTGGTAGATTCGCTTTAGCTAACGGTAATGCAGCGGCATGCCGGCATTTTTTTTTTAATTTCCGGGAATTAGGATTTTTATAAAAAAAATAAAATAGTTTCATAAACATATTGACCAATCACAGTTAAAATTTTATGCTTTTTAAAAATATCTCTACACGAGTCTCTAAAACCTAATTTTAAAATTGTACGCAAGGCCCTCTTTTGGCATTTGGCATATACACTAGGACAAACAACTTAAGGATAAAAAAAATCCAAATTTTCAAATTTCTTTGTGAAAAATAGACGCATTGGAGTCATGAAAAAAGCAATTTGAAGTGAAGTCTCTAGTTTTGAGATTTTGGGCAAAAATTTAGTACCGTAAAGAAAAAATTTTTGATTTTTTTTTTGTTTTTTTTTTTTGGTCCACGGACTTTAAATTTTTTTTTAGACTAAACCACTATATGGATCGGATAGGTTGTTTATCCAGCTTTAATTGTTTTTTTTGTAAGCTTTGATACAACCATTTCTCGCTGAGATCTCGGACTTTGAATGGAAATGGATCATTTTGTCTTGGATCATGGATATCTCAGCAACCAGTGGTCCCACAGAGAATTGAAGATGGGTTTCAGAAATTTGAATAAATTCTCTATAAGGTTTGGCCATCGTTTTTTTTTTAATTTTCCATTCTTAAAACGATTTTGAAAATTGCGAAAAAATGGGCTTTTGGAGGTTTTTTGGAAAATCACGCGTCGAATTAAGAATATTGCGAAAACGACTAATGTTAAGTGTGGCTTTTACAGGTCAATATACCCACAAAAACCTTACAAAGGCCCGGCCTTTAGGGGGCCCCACGCATACCAGCCAATCGCGGGCGTTAAGCTAGTCACGTGAAGCCAGAATTCCTGCTTCATCGAGTCTGGTGGCTGTCGACCAATATAATTGTTTACGTTTGTAAGAACGTAGGTATAATTTTGTGTGTGCTAGATTTTTCAAAGAAATAATTGGTAAGTGTTGATTAAAAGTAAATATTTAAAAAGTGTGATTACTATAATACCCTTAAAACATACATTTTATAATATTTTACTTATTTAGGCGGTAACACTGGCCTGCAAATTTTGAGTCGTTAAGACTTTGTGTATGTTTTCTGTTTCTATTTTATATTGGTACTTTTTGTAGAGCTGATTACGAATATACGTTTTATTTTTCTGTTGCGTAGTTTTTCCATAAAACACTATTCATAAATAGAAAAATAACAAAATGGTTATTCTATTTTTTTTAATAAATTGAAGGGTTTTAGATAAAAAGGATATTTACGCGTTGGTGTACACTTTACACACTGGATGTAAAAATATAATACACACCGCATTTATATTAACGCTTCGAGTGTAAATTCACATCGGCAGCAGCTCCAAGTAAATTACCCATGCACGTGGATGTAAAAATTTATCTGTGTAGGTGCAAACACACACACACGCGTGTCAAAAAAGGGTAAATCCGACACTGCGACCTCCACGTGGTAGATTCGCTTTAGCTAACGGTAATGCAGCGGCATGCCGGCATTTTTTTTTTAATTTCCGGGAATCATTAAAAAAATTTTTTTGTTTTAATTTTGTTTTTTTTTGTCGTAACTTTAAATGCTGGTCGAGATAAAAATGTGAAAAAAATCTAGAGAATATTTTTTCCGTTTTTTTTAAAGATTATAATTATCAGAGAAAAAACGTGATCCTATATTTTTTCACAAATTCAATCGAATGAAACAAAACAACGGCTGGATGGATCGAATTGCAACTTTGTAGGGTTTTTGTGAGTATATTGAGCTGTAAAAGGCACACTTAATATTAGTCGTTTTCGCAATATTCTTAATTCAGCGCGTGATTTTTCAAAAAACCTCCAAAAGCCCATTTATTCGCCATTTTTCAAAATCATGTTAAGAATGGAAAATTAAAAAAAAAACGATGGCCAAACCTTATAGAGAATTTATTCAAGTTTCTGAAACCCATCTTCAATTCTCTGTGGGGCCACTGGTTGCTGAGATATCGATGATCCAAGACAAAATAATCCAAGACAAAATTTCCATTTCCATTTAAAGTCCGATAGCTCAGCGAGAAATGGTCGTATTAAAGCTTACAAAAAAAAACAATTAAAGCTGGATACACAACCCATCCGATCCATATAGTGGTTTAGTCGAAAAAAAAATTTAAAGTTCGTGGACCAGAAAAAAAAAATTCAAAATTTTTTTCTTCACGGTACTCATTAGGATTGCGCGATACTTGTTGTTTGAAAAAATTTTTCGTCCCAAAATCTCAAAACTAGAGACTTTTAGATTTAAATTGCTTTTTTCATGACTCCGATACGTCTATTTTTCACAAAGATACAGTCATTTGAAAAATCGCTAAAAATTTGGAATTTTTGATTTGATCCTTAACTTGTTTGTCCTAGTGTATATACAGGGTGTATTTGAAATAGCGTAGAAAATTTTAATAGGTAATTCTACATGATAAAATATGACAAAAAGTTCCTATAAACATGTCTAAAAATGCGTCATAAGGGAGCTACGCCCTTTGAAATTGGCTAAAAAAATCGGTTTTTATTTAATAACTCAGGAACCCTTTGAGATATGTTAACGAGGTTTTGCACGTGACTTAATCCTAATAAGGCCCATCTTTGTATGTAATTTTCACGTACTTATTTAAAACAGGGGTGTGCGAAACGGGGGGGCCTTATCAGTTTTTTGTCCAAAACTTTTTTCATTTGAAGGTGAAATTTCACGGTTCGAGGACGAAAAATTAAATACTAAAATGTCGAAAACCAAAATTTTAATGACTTACTAACCCTACAAAGTGGTCCCCGGAAACCAGTTGTCTTTGTGCCCCCCCGGTGTATCTTTTAAAAGTAGATGTTCATTGTAATTATGGCCCCCTCTAGAGGTATTGTCCTTAAGGCCCCCATTTTTAATATATACATTAGTGTATCAAACCAGTTGTAATTGTAATGTTTATAGTAATTATGGCTCCCATTATTATAATTTATATCATAAATTCTTGTTTTTGTTAATTTTTTTAAATTATGTAAATAGTTTTCGGCGTATACAGGAAGTTTTCCGGTAAGAATAGAATTAAATGTTTTATTGATTATTTTTGTACATTCAGTAAGTAAAAAAAACACACACAAAAATCTGTACTGCATAATTTTTGAAGTTTGTTTTATTTTTTTTTTAATCTTTTTTTTTTAATTTTCGTTTTTCGAAAAAAAATCATTTTTTAATATATACATTCGTGTATTAAACCAGTTGTTATTTATAATAATTATAGCCCCCATTATTGTAATTCATATCATAAATTAACTTCTTGTTTTTATTATATTTTTTTAATTAACTAAATAGTTTTCGGCTTATACAGGAAAGTTTCCGGCGAGAATAGAGTTAAATGTTTTATTGATTAGTTTTGTACATTCAGTAATTAAAAAAAAACACACACACAAAAATCTGTACTGCACTATTTTTGAAGTTTGTTTTACTTTTTTGTAACTTTTTTTTTTAATTTTCGTTTTTTAAAAAAAAAAACTTTTATGAATTTGTAAAAATTTTCGCCCGCGGGCTTGGCTTTTTACATTTTTTGTCCGCGGCGATAGGGCTTTCTTGATTTTTTATGAAATTTTAAATTATAAAAATCTTCTAAAGCTAAAGTCACTTGGTTTTCACAAAAAGAAAAAAATATATATTTTTTTATTTTAAAGTTACCTACTCGGATTAACTGAAAACTTATTACTCGGGGGTTTTGGGGTCGCTGATTACTAATCTGGTGCCAGTTTTCCAAAATTCAAAATAGCGGATCCGGAGATCATTTAGTGGTACAATTTAAAATTTCATAATTTCTTTTACGAATTTCATAGTCTATTTTAATTTTAAAAGTGTTACAAAAAGGCCGCAGGCGAAAATTTTTACAATTTTTACGTCTAAGTAAAATAATTTAAATAAAAAAAGAAAGCCCTAGCGCAGGCGAATTTAAATGTCTATGGTCTACTTGGACTTCTTAGTAAGGAAGTTTTCACTTACAAACTCTTCCCTTATCTCTTACATCTTTTTATCAAACAATCCGATCCCCCCTTAAAATATAAGTTAACACTTATACAGGGTGTATTTGAAATAGCATCGGAAATTTTAATTTACATCATAAAATATGACAAAAATATATTTATTGAATTTATATGAACATAAATAAAAGTCCAAAAATGCTTCGTAAGGGAGTTAGGACCCTTTAAAAGTGGAAAAAATAATCAGTATATATTTAATAACTCAGGAACCCTTTGAGATATGGCAACGAGGTTTTGAATGTAAACTAATATTAATAAGGACCATCTTTGTATATTATTTTCATGTACTTGTATTAAACAGGGGTGTGCGAAACGGGGGGCCTTATCACTTATTTGCCCAAAACTTTTTTCCGTGCAACTTTTTTGTAATTTTATTATTAAAATTTGATTCCTTCGAGAAAAATACATTTGAAGGTGAAATTTCATGCTTCGAGGACGAACAATTAAATACTTAAGGTGGGATACCTGTTACACAGAAATGCAAATAATTCTCTGAAACTTCTACAAAGTACTCTTACATGATCCTTCTATAAGCCTATTTTTTTTCCAAATTTTTTTGGACTTAGTTTTCGAGTTATTTAAAATAATTTTAACATATGTTCTTATGCGCGGTATTAAAATCGAACTTATTTTTCGTTTTAACGAAGAAGAAAATGCAAAGATTTTAACAAAAAACTATTTTTACTTTTATATTTTAGAATTCTAAAATTAATAAAAGTATTGAAATACACATTTTTTTTCAAATTTTTTTTTCCGATTTTTTCACATTTCTCGACGTTTTCGAAGTTTTTAAGACTTTTGAGACCATGTTTGTCTGTCTGTCTGTCTGTCGGTCTGTGAACACGATAAATCGGGAAAGACAAATCGTAGCGATTTTAAATTTGGAGGGTAGGGGAACAGGGGACACAGTGAGTCACTTACTTTTTCAGAGCGCATAATTTTTAAAATTTTTGACAATAACTCAAATTTTTTTTCATACTACATTTCTTTGATCTTTAAGCTAACATAATTTGCAGGTTTAAATTAAAAATGAATAGACCATGATTTTTTATAAGTCCAAACGAATACAGGGCTATCCTAAATTTTAAAAATTTTCAAATGGGAAAGCAAAATACCTACAATAATTTTAATTATAAATATACAGGAACATTTAGTCATAGTTGGGGCACTGTGGATCATGAGCTACTGTGTCCAATCGGTATTTGACTCACTGTGTCCTCCCAGTAACCAGACCAGTTCAAAGTGGACATAAAAAAACATACCGAATATCTAATAAATTTGTGTAAACACACTTATTTAAGAGTTAATAAAGAATATAAAAATGCCAAATTACACTGGAATTTACGTAAAAGTAGTACAAATATACCTGATTAACAGATTAACAAAAAAAATACTTTCATACTTACTTTTATGCAGCCACCTCTTCGCTTCAATACACGCCACGCAGGTTTGCCGGCAACTGACCCTTTATCTAGAGAAACGTCTTCTTAGCGCGCCATTAGAAAGCGGCGTTTCTAAAACTAATATTGGTAGAGTATAGTCAACGATTCATGTGCCCCCTGTTCCCCTATATTTGCGTAGTGAATATCTCGGCGGGCATTGAAATTGGGGTATGTGGGTAGGGGAGAAGGGGGTCAAAAGGGCCAAAAAAAGTTAATTTTTGGTATTTTTTTTTCGTTCAATATAATTTTGGCATGAATAGGAAGGTAATAAAATTTACCATAAAAAAGGTAAAAACCATTTTTTTTCGTAGCACCAATACTTCTGGAGATATTAGCAAAATAACAAAATACACGCCACTTTTTATTAGTTTATAGGTAAAGCCTTCTATACAAATATGTCATGCGCAGTAAGGATTGGTGGAACATATTTATGCGCAAACGTGTTTAATAATACATACGAATGCTTAAAAGTTTTCTGGCAAACATATACAAATATGTCATGCGCAGTAAGGATTGGTGGAACATATTTATGCGCAAAAGTGTTTAATAATACATACGAATGCTTAAAAGTGTTCTGGCAAACATATACAAATATGTCGTGAGCAGTAAGGATTGGGTAAACATATTTATTCGCAAAAGTGTTTAATACTACGTACAAATACGCAAAAGTGTTCTGGCAAAGATATACAAATATATCATGCGCAGTAAAGATTGGTGAAACATATTTATGCGCAAACGTGTTTAATAATACATACGAATGCACAGAAGTGTTCAAGAGTTGCTAGAGGTGAGGAAAGGCAAAGAAAGTGTGACAAAAAGTGTCGTAGTCCATTTCCACTATTCTGTTCGTCTAAAATATAAAAGTTTTCAAACGCCTTTGCCTTTCAGATATTTTAAATAGATTACACCTTGGGAAATGCTTCATAAAAAAATTATTTAAGTCTTGAAGTTAGTTTGGCTGGTTTTATTAAAAATATAACGAAAAACATAAACTTAGAAGAAAGTTTCACGAAATGGCACGTTTTTAAAAAAACTTAATTTAAATATTTTCATATTTTCCTGATGGAGTAATTTAACTGTTTTGATGCTAGTTTTAATTTTAAAAGGGTTATTTTATGACTATCTTTTAAAATATTAGGTAACTAAAAAATTGCCATAAAACTTTCTCACTTTATCCTTTATTATTTCGATATCTTCAAAATTATTTTGAAGATTCATTTTTTTATGCAGTAATCTTCCAAAACTGTTTTCTGGTCATATTTGTCACTATTATATTCTTTTAACACATTTAAAAGATCTTTGTTTGTTATATGTTTAATCTTTTTAAGAGGAAAGATTAAGGGGGCCACTTGCACCAACTTTTGGTACGGGATTATCTCAGCCAAACCGAGTTTAAGTTAAAAATGATGCGTTCTGATTGGTCGGCGGTCAATTTAATCCAAGTTTAAAGTTAAATCATCATTGGTGCAAGTGGCCCTAAGGATTACAAATGGTCCGAGATTAAGGATTAAAATATTAAATGCTAGGCTAAAATTACAATAACGCTGGAAATATCCTATTAAAACATGTTATTTAATTGGTTTTAAATATTTAATCCCCAATTAACCATACTTAAAATATTTTATTTTTTAGGTACTAATAAGAATAATTATGTACAAGGAACTTATAAAATTTGTTGTAAAAATACGTTCTTAAACTAAAAGTAGCATTAAAACAGTTAAATTTCTCTATCAGGAAAATATAAAAATATTTAAATCAAGTTCTTTCAAAAACGTGCCATTTCGTGAAACTTTTTTTTTCATATTTTGATAGTACCATATGTTGGGAAAAAAAAGCATATAAAAAAAATCTGGGCGATTTTAAGCGTTTTTTTTAAATTGATAATTACTATTTTTTCTCCTGTTCTCAAGTTAAACTGTCTTAATGGTAGAGTAAAACATATTTTAAAAATAAAATATAGTGATTTTAAGCATACATAGGGATAAAACAAGACACTACTTTTATATATAAAATTATTGTTTGTCGCAATATGGCGCATGACCTTGAAACTTCAATTATTACAATAATTGACCTATTTTTTTATTTTTTACATTGGTATGGACTTTATCATATTCAGGGGCTTAATTATGAACAGATGTAAGTAATAAATATTATAAACCTAATTATAAGGCTTAGTTTAGATCAATTAAGACCACATATTAAAAGTCGAACCACCCTAACTTTTTCTCTATACCAAATTTTGAACTTTTAGGTATTGATTCATATAAAGGATCTTAAATGAAGCATACATACCAAATTTCATCAAAATCGAAAATATAAAATAAAATATATTCCACCCTAGTGGCGCGAAAAAATTTTTTTCAGATTTTTCATTATGATATTCGTAATCAGCGGTATGGAAAATATAAGTATACAAAAATTCAGACGTTAGTCAATTTTTATTTAATTCTGAACCACTGTTCAGCAGTTTTATCTCCCTTCTTATAAATGGGAACAACTATGTTTTTTTTAAATGAAGTTGGGAAATACCCAGTAGCTATAATTTTATTAAATATATATGTCAAGGGTGACGCTATAAGCTCGACTATATTTTTTAATGTCTCGGTATCTATTTCATCAATTCCTACACTTTTTTTTGGTTTAAGGTTTTTAACTGTTTCGATAATTTCTTTTTCTGTTGTTGCCTTCATGAAAAAAGAATTTTTTACATATTTTTTCTTTTTTGGCTTATAATTTGATTTTTGAGAAATTTTTTCAGCTAAATTCTTTCCTTGATTAATATAGTGAGAGTTAAAAATATGTGCAATGTCTTTATCCTGAGTGAAATCCTTGCCATTTTTTTTAATTAGATCTATTTTTTTCTTCTGTTTTGTGTTTTTATTTTTTATTTCATTTACAATGTGACTTGGAATCCTGGCCGTTGTTAAATTTTTTATTATAATATTCTCGTTTTGTTTTTTTTATTATATTAGTTAATTTATTTTTATATTGTGTATATTCATTTTTTAAAGCTAAGTTTTTTGGATCCCTTTTTGTTTCTAGATAAAGCCTATTTTTCGTGTTAATTGATTGCACGATTCCTTTCTTCCCAAGGGAATTTTTTATTTTTTTGTAGGAAGCACATTCGGTTATTGCATGTTGTAGAGTACTAATAAAAGTTTTAGTTGCAGTTTCTAGGTCCGGTACTTGGTATATATCCTCCCATTTTTTACGCTTCAAAATACTTCTTAGTTTTTTGTAATTTAAATTTTTAATGTATATAGAATTTTTTTCCTTTGTTTTCTTTTCCTTATCGAGAATTATCTGAAGAATAGTTGTATCTACTATCGGTAAAAAAGTCCATACCAATGTATTAGGTAAGAATTTTCAAAAATATTGTATCCATTAAAATTCATAAAAGCACACACTTTAAAGTTATTATGTTAGATATTGATATTCTCAAACTGGGATGCTGTATTGGGTTTTCCAAGTTCCTTTTCTCCTCGGTAAATTAGAGCATATTTTTCAGTCTCAAATTTCTTAATTTGAGGCTTTATGCTGTCGGTAACTCGCCGTAGAAGAAAAACAACAAAATCTTCAAACTCTGCTAGTGGGGTACTTCCAAATTTGGTTGGCACCAGCTCACAGTGGTTCAGAATTAAATAAAAATTGACAAAATTCTGAATTTTTGTATACTTATATTTTCGATAACGCTGATTGCGAATATCATAATGAAAAATCTGAAAAAAAAATTTTTGTGCCACTAGGGTGGAACATATTTTATTTTATATTTTTGATTTTGATGAAATTTGGTATGGATGCTTCATTTAAGATCCTTTATATGAATCAATACCTAAAAGTTCAAAATTTGGTGTAGAGAAAAAGTTAGGGTTGTTCGACTTTTAAGATGTGGTCTTAATTGATCTAAATTAAGCCTTATAATTAGGTTTATATTATTTATTACTTACATTTGTTCATAATTAAGCCTCTGAATATGATAAAGTCCATACCAATGTAAAAAATAAAAAAATAGGTCAATTATTGTAATAATTGAAGTTTCAAGGTCATGCGCCATATTGCGACAAACAATAATTTTATAGATGAAAGTAGTGTCTTGTTTTATACCTATGTATGCTTAAAATCACTATATTTTATTTTTAAAATATGTTTAACTCTACCATTAAGACAGTTTAACTTGAGAACAGGAGAAAAAATAGTAATTATCAATTTAAAAAAAAAGCTTAAAATCGCCCAGGTTTTTTATATGCGTTTTTTTCCCAACATATGGTACTATCAAAATATGAAAAAGAAAGTTTCACGAAATGGCACGTTTTAAAAAAAACTTAATTTAAATATTTTCATATTTTCCTGATGAAAAAATGAATCTTCAAAATAATTTTGAAGATATCAAAATACTAAAGGATAAAGTGAGAAAGTTTTATGGCAATTTTTTAGTTACCTAATATTTTAAAAGATAGTCATAAAATAACCCTTTTAAAATTAAAACTAGCATCAAAACAGTTAAATTACTCCATCAGGAAAATATGAAAATATTTAAATTAAGTTTTTTTAAAAACGTGCCATTTCGTGAAACTTTCTTTTTCATATTTTGATAGTACCATATGTTGGGAAAAAAAAGCATATAAAAAACCTGGGCGATTTTAAGCTTTTTTTTAAAATTGATAATTACTATTTTTTCTCCTGTTCTCAAGTTAAACTGTCTTAATGGTAGAGTTAAACATATTTAAAAAAATAAAATATAGTGATTTTAAGCATACATATGTATAAAACAAGACACTACTTTCATCTATAAAATTATTGTTTGTCGCAATATGGCGCATGACCTTGAAACTTCAATTATTACAATAATTGACCTATTTTTTTATTTTTTTCATTGGTATGGACTTTATCATATTCAGAGGCTTAATTATGAACAAATGTAAGTAATAAATAATATAAACCTAATTATAAGGCTTAATTTAGATCAATTAAGACCACATCTTAAAAGTCGAACCACCCTAACTTTTTCTCTACACCAAATTTTGACCTTTAGGTATTGATTCATATAAAGGATCTTAAATGAAGCATCCATACCAAATTTCATCAAAATCGAAAATGTAAAATAAAATATGTTCCACCCTAGTGGCGCAAAATTTTTTTTTCAGATTTTTCATTATGATATTCGCAATCAGCGGTATCGAAAATATAATTATACAAAAATTCAGAATTTTATCAATTTTTATTTAATTCTGAATTGAGACTGAAAAATATGCTCTAATTTACCGAGGAGAAAAGGAAGTTGGAAAACCCAATACAGCATCCCAGTTTGAGAATATCACTATCTAACATAATAACTTTAAAGTGTGTGCTTTTATGAATTTTAATGGATACAATATTTTAGGTAAGAATTTTCAAAAATAATTTTTAATAATAATGAATTCTGACGTTGTAGCTAATTTAACTGATAATATTTTAAAACAAATTGCTAAGGGTTTCACTTTACTATCATCCACAGCTGATATTGAAAATAAAAAAATGGTCTAACCATATGTGCTCAAATTAAATTGTGCAAAAAAGCTTTAACTAATTGTGATCTTAATGCTGGCGGAAGTAAAAAGTTGCAGACAAATATGGCGCACTTTAAAAATTATAAAAATAAAATAAACAATCTTTTAAAAAAGGATCATGTTGTTGGGGGTGGATTAAGTTTAGATCCGGTTAATGAAAAAGAAAACAGAAGTAATAGAAAGATTGATGGAATAATAGAAGTAATAATAATAATGAGAAGACGTAAGTTTAGCATTTTCAAGCCGTATATGAAATAGTGTTATACTAAATATTAAGCATATAGGGTGCGCCACTTAAAATTTCCAGGCCTGTAATTCCGTTATTTTTGAAGTTAGAGAAAAGTGCAAATCATCGATTGTAGAAAATTTAATTCTCTTTCGAATAGGTAATTACTTTTTTGGAAATATTTTCACTGGAAAATGTTTTGGAAGAAACAAAGTGATTTTCTTTAAATATTTTTTTTCCTAAAGTTTCCAAAATATCTTTATAGATGCCTAAATAGAGAATTTTATTGATTTTAATTTAAAAAAACGTGTTTTTTTATATTATAGTTTTCGCGTCCGTCCTACGTTAATTCAAGTTATGCCTTTTTCACCCCACACTGGTTGAATATTGAAGTACCTAAAAAGCAATGAATTACCAACCCAAAAACTAATGGAAAATTTCTGCCAAAAAGAATCTACCTAAAGAATACATAAGTTCAAATAAAATAAAATTTTATCACATAACCTTGGAAAGAAGAATTTTTCTTCTTAATGACATTTGTGATTTTTTTTTGTCAAATAAAACTTGAATAGTATTTTAGTTTTTCAAAATATTGAAGAGATTAATGTTATAATTAATTTTTTGCGTACAATTCACAAATCAGGAGAAAGTGAATACTGTTTTATTGTAACTACAAAAGAATTCTAGATTATAATAGTTTTGTTTAGTTTAAACAGTTTAGTTTAAATGGTTTAGTTTAAACGGTTTAGGCGAGTATGGTTCGTTTTTGAAATCAAAAGAAATAAAAGAAAAAGGACTACAGATGACCAAAATACAGCTCTGGTTTTGGGAGCTATTAAAAAAATGTACATACGTAGATTTGACCATAAATACACAAGATATAGGTGGAATGATAGCTTAGTGAGAAGAATTCTTAAAAGAAATAAATCACCCTTATAAATTAATATTGGTTAAAGAACTATGTGAGAAGAATTCTTAAAAGAAATAAATCACCCTTATAAATTAATATTGGTTAAAGAACTATGATCCATCGATTATAATCGATAGATAATCTACCTGTTTATTTGTTAAAATGTTGTCCTACGTATATGTTGTTAAAATGTTTTTATTTATTATTAATATTATTTGTTTTTGTTAAAAATTGTTATTGGAATATCAAAATTACATGTTTATTAAATTTACAGTTTTATATCATATTTTACACGCTTGTGGAGCGTTCTTTTGCAATTTGCAGTGCAGCGTACGTTTCTACTTTCTCCTTATTTTCAAAACACACACAAAAAATAAAAGAGCAATTTCTTTGATATTTTAGAAAACAAACAGAATTAAAGTTTTATAATATTTGATAACAAAAATGACAAATGTCATTAAGAAGAAAAATTATTTCCTTCCAAGGCTAACCTAATAAAAAAATTAATTTGAAAGTACGTATGATTTTTGGGTAGATTTTTTTTTTTTGAAATTTTCCTTTAGTTTTTGGGTTTGTAATTGATACTCCTAGTTTTTTAAGTACTTGACTAATCAATTAGTTGTGGTGAAAAGGGCATAACCTGAAACAACGCAAGGCGGACGCGAAAACTAAAATATTAAAAAAATTTCAAATTTCTGAAAAAATAATTAATCATATCCTAATGTTCATACATCAAATTAAAGGCAATAAAATTCTCTATTTAGGTATCTTTAAAGATTTCTTAAAAGCTTTAAGGAAAAAAAATATTCAAAGAAAATCACTTTATTTCTTTCGAGGTAATTTCCAGGGAAAATATTTTCAAAAAAATAATTAATTGTTTTAAAGAAAATCAAATTATCTACAAATTGATGTCTTGCACTTTAATATAATTTAAAAAATAAAGGAGTTACAAGCCTGGGGAGTTTTAAGTGTATAGATATTTTTAGTTTTTTAAAGGATTGTTTTTTTCCTTTAAAACCCAGAATTTTAAATATTTTAAAAAACCATCCACTTATTAAAGTCAATTTTTCTTTTTGTGGTGAGTTTATTAAAGTTAGCGTTGATCCAGAAATTAATGATTATAAATATTTGCAAACAATAGATACAGTTACCAATTTTCAAATTTGGTTTCAGCAAAATGCAATTGATAAAATTTTAACTAAATTGGAGGAATTTCAATTAAAAGATAGAGGGTGGGCCTTAAGTAAAATAGTATTTTTAGAAGTTAACGCAAATAAATATGAGTTTGCGAAAGGGGGAAAGTGATTTATCGAGTTACCTAAAATTATTTCAAACAGATGCATGCATTAATGTGCAAAATACTTATAATGCATGTTTTGCTTGTAGTATCGTTAGTGTCCTTTACCCTGCAGCCCATCATAGTTATCGGGTCTCCTCTTACCCACACTGGAAGGATATTTTAAATTTTACTGGGATAGAATTTTCAGTAAAAGTGGCCGACATTAAAAAATTTGAAAAATTAAATAAAATATCTGTCAATGTCTACATCCTACAGTTAATTAAGAAGTTCTTTTCAGTAGTGCCAACACGATTAACAAAAAATAAGTTTGAAAAACACACTATTTGCTGTGAAAAAAGTAATAAATGTAAAGTATCATTTCCTTCAGATAAATTTATAAAATTTAAAAATTTCGTATTTAAACAGAAGGTACCTTTTATTATTTATTGTGATAGCGAGTCTATATTACAAGATTTAATTGATAATAAAAAAAATATATTTTTAAATACTCAACAATATCAGAAACATGTTGCATATAGTATCGGGTTTTATTTCAAATGCACCTATGATGATAGCTTATCATTCTATAAGTCTTATCGAGGGCTAGACAGTGGTTTCTTAATGAAATAGACCTAATATCTGACATGATTGATTGAAAATATTTTTTTTTTTCCATTACCGCACAGTTTTATTCATAATAGTTCTGCTGATAAAACTCACTGCCATATTTGTGAGTTGGCCTTTAATGTTGGTGACAACATTGTCAGAGACCATTGTCATTTTGATGGAACTTTCCGCGTATATGTACATCAGAGCTGAAATTTAAACTTTCTAAAACAATACATCTGCCCACTTGTCTGGCATAATCTCTAATTACGATTTACATTTCCTTATTAAAAATATAGCCAAATTAAGTAAAGTGGAACTTCTACCAATTAACAAAGGGCGATACATATGATTATAAAAATGATTTTAAATTTCGATTTATTGATTACTATCGTTTTTTGGCTGCCCCCTTAGATGAGTTGGCATCAACTTTAACTAAGCACGATTTTAAAAATTTAAAATCCCAATTTTTAGACGCCCCCAGTCAATTTAAGTTGCTAACTAAAAAGGGTGTCTTCCCATATGACTATTAATTCATATGAAAAATTAAATTGTACTTATCTACCGCACCAAAAAATGTTTTATAACAAATTAAATGAATGTCTGATGAAAAATATAATCACGCTCAGCAAGTATGGCGATATTTTAACACTAAAAATTTGGATAAATACTCTGATCTATATCTAAAAACGGATATAATGCTTTTAAGCCACATTTTCGAAAGTCTTCGAAATATGTGTTTTGAAATTTATGACCTTGATGCAGCTTGGTATTATACTTTACCTGGCTTTAAGTGAGATTGCATGCTAAAATACACCAAGTCTGGCTTAGAAACATTACAGAATGTAGATATGCTTTTATTTATAGGAAAAGGTATCAGGGGTGGAATAAGTCGATGCTCCAATCGTTACTCTGAGGCAAATAATAAATATATGAAAAATTTTGATAAAAATAAACCGTCAAATTATCTTTTATATTTGGATGTTAATAATCTTTTTGGGTACGCTATGTCAAAGTTTACCCTTTGGTGATTTTAAGTGGTGGATAATTTTAGTGAGTTTGATGTAAACCATGTATCGGATGACTCTGATATTGGCTATATACCAATTACCAATTTTCAAATTTGGTTTCAGCAAAATGCAATTGATAAAATTTTAACTAAATTGGAGGAATTTCAATTAAAAGATAGAGGGTGAGCCTTAAGTAAAATAGTATTTTTAGAAGTTAACGCAAATAAATATGAGTTTGCGAAAGGGGGAAAGTCATTTATCGAGTTACCTAAAATTATTTCAAACAGATGCATGCATTAATGTGCAAAATACTTATAATGCATGTTTTGCTTGTAGTATCGTTAGTGTCCTTTACCCTGCAGCCCATCATAGTTATCGGGTCTCCTCTTACACACACTGGAAGGATATTTTAAATTTTACTGGGATAGAATTTTCAGTAAAAGTGGCCGACATTAAAAAATTTGAAAAATTAAATAAAATATCTGTCAATGTCTACATCCTACAGTTAATTAAGAAGTTCTTTTCAGTAGTGCCAACACGATTAACAAAAAATAAGTTTGAAAAACACACTATTTGCTGTGAAAAAAGTAATAAATGTAAAGTATCATTTCCTTCAGATAAATTTATAAAATTTAAAAATTTCGTATTTAAACAGAAGGTACCTTTTATTATTTATTGTGATAGCGAGTCTATTATTATTATATTACAAGATTTAATTGATAATAAAAAAATATATTTTTAAATACTCAACAATATCAGAAACATGTTGCATATAGTATCGGGTTTTATTTCAAATGCACCTATGATGATAGCTTATCATTCTATAAGTCTTATCGAGGGCTAGACAGTGGTTTCTTAATGAAATAGACCTAATATCTGACATGATTGATTGAAAATAATTTTTTTTTCCATTACCGCACAGTTTTATTCATAACAGTTCTGCTGATAAAACTCACTGCCATATTTGTGAGTTGGCCTTTAATGTTGGTGACAACATTGTCAGAGACCATTGTCATTTTGATGGAACTTTCCGCGGATATGTACATCAGAGCTGAAATTTAAACTTTCTAAAACAATACATTTGCCCACTTGTCTGACATAATCTCTCTAATTACGATTTACATTTCCTTATTAAAAATATAGCCAAATTAAGTAAAGTGGAACTTCTTCCAATTAACAAAGGGCGATACATATGATTATAAAAATGATTTTAAATTTCGATTTATTGATTACTATCATTTTTTGGCTGCCCCCTTAGATGAGTTGGCATCAACTTTAACTAAGCACGATTTTAAAAATTTAAAATCCCAATTTTTAGACTTGCCCCCAGTCAATTTAAGTTGCTAACTAAAAAGGGTGTCTTCCCATATGACTTTATTAATTCATATGAAAAATTAAATTGTACTTATCTACCCCACCAAAAAATGTTTTATAACAAATTAAATGATTGTCTGATGAAAAATATAATCACGCTCAGCAAGTATGGCGATATTTTAACACTAAAAATTCGGATAAATACTTTGATCTATATCTAAAAACAGATATAATGCTTTTAAGCCACATTTTCGAAAGTCTTCGAAATATGTGTTTTGAAATTTATGACCTTGATGCAGCTTGGTATTATACTTTACCTGGCTTTACGTGAGATTGCATGCTAAAATACACCAAGTCTGGCTTAGAAACATTACAGAATTTAGATATGCTTTTATTTATAGGAAAAGGTATCATGGGTGGAATAAGTCAATGCTCCAATCGTTACTCTGAGGCAAATAATAAATATATGAAAATTTTTGATAAAAATAAACCGTCAAATTATCTTTTATATTTGGATGTTAATAATCTTTTTGGGTACGCTATGTCAAAGTTTACCCTTTGGTGATTTTAAGTGGTGGATAATTTTAGTGAGTTTGATGTAAACCATGTATCGGATGACTCTGATATTCAGGCCTATTCACACGTACCATTGAAATTCTATTCAATATTGACAACAATTTCAATATCTTGAAGTTTCAATACAATATTGTTTTCGGTAAACAATAATTGCTATTCCGATGTACACACAAAACAACATTGTTTTCGAATTCAATTTTATTTGAATAAACATGAAGTTAATCACGAACAGGTTGAGCAACTTTTGTAGTTGGCAAAAAAATAATTTCATATTTTTGTTATTATTTTTATGAAAAAAGGCCACTAATTAATCAAAAAGAAGAAGATTCTAACCTAACTTTCTAGATTTTTGCAGTATTTACTAAACAAATACTATTTTCCTATGTCAAAAATTGTTGGGAAAGCCTTGTATTCGTGCAAAAATGTTATTTTTTGTATTTTTTTTAATGTTTACCAAACATCCAAGTGGATACCAAAGTCTGCGTTAGTGTTTGGCACAAGGGTCTGCTGTTTTTTAAGTTGAGTTAAAGCTTATGGATTGTCCAAACTTTATCCAAATTATTAAAGACATGCTGCAGGGTAGAAAAATACGGTTCAGAGTCAACAAGTGTCTCCGAAGAATTCATACCAGACCTAGGATCACCCCTCGAGGATCCTCTTTTGTATAATATATTTACATTTACATTTATAACTACCTTCATGAAGACCACAATTTCTTTGACAAAACAGAATATATGCTTCAATTTGCATATGATACTACACTGGTGGTACACAAGAAAAATCTTAAACTGAAAATATCAAGCTTGCAGGCCCTAATGACAAAGAGGTCAAGATGTTATAGTAAGTGGAGATTAAAACCCAATCCCAATAAGTCACAGCGAATAATATTTTACCATAAAATTACTGAAACTTCACCTACTCTAAAACTTCTTAACTGGAAGATTTTGCCAAGACCTCATGCAAAATATTTAAGACTACAGATTGACTCTAAACTTAATTTTAACTACTTTGTGTCAGAAGTTACAAAAAAAAGCAACTACAAGAGCAAAACACTTTAAATCACTTACATAGAAAAATCAGGGTATAAACACCAGCACAGCTACTATCTATCTATAAATTAATATGTAGACCTCTTCTTGAGTATGCCATGTTATTATTAACACATGTCAGAGCTGGAACAAAAAAAACTCTAAGTAGCTGAAACTACATGCCTTAGAACAGTCACGAAGATAAAACATCCTGAAAATCCAAATCCAAATTCCTTGCTCTATGAAAAAACCAAAGTAAACCCCATCGAATAAAGACTTGTGGAACTGTCCTCCAACTTTGCCCAAAGAGAGATTAACTTTAATATTATTCAGAAACCAGGAACCTAAATGTACTGAGATACAGATTTCTAACCATGATGGTGTTCGAACTTATGCGGAGTTACATTGACTAACAATCTAGTATTTCTCTTTTTTTTTTCTTTTTTGTATACATTTAAAGCTAGGTAGATTTATTATTATTTATTATTATTTTATTTTTCCAAATTAATTAGATAGTTTCTTATCATATAAAATATAAGATAATTTTGTAAAAATATGAGCAGAAGGACTTCGGTCGATAGCTCTTGCCTCCCCCAGGTGGGAAATAAACATTTACTACTACTTTATGTTTATGTCCATAAAAATCAACTTTAAACAAAAAAAAATTGTTTGGTTGGTTGGTTGGTCTGTTATCTAAGATAACTTAAGAACACTTTAAGCTAAAGACTTGTTTGTTACCAAAAGTTCTCGCTCGGGATTGTTTTTAGTGAAAATAGCCCACCTCTATTTTCAAGGGGGGCAAATTTGCAAATGGTGAAAATAAAAAAAAATCACAAAAATCTGAAAATTACCCTTTTTGAAATTGAATCTGATCTGAGGGGGCAATTATTTTTAAATGTTTACAATATTTTCTGAAAATTGGTATATAAAGGCTTTTGGGGTAGATAAAACTGAATCTGATAACGAAAAAAAAATTTACTCCACTCTCGCAGGGGTAATGGGGTAATTATTTTTAAATATTTAAAATATTTTCGTGAAAATTTGTTTATAGGGGTTTTTGAGGTAGCTAAAACTAAATGTGATAACAAAAAAAATTTTAAATCCAAGGGGGTAATTATTTTTAAATGTTTGCAATATTTTCGTGATAATTGGTATATAAGGGCTTTTGGGGTAGCTAAAACTTAATCTGAAAACGAAAAAAATTTAACTCCACCCCCGCGGGGGTAAGGGGGTAATTATTTTTAAATGTTTACAATATTTTTGTGAAAATTTGTATATAGGGGTTATTTGGGTAGCTAAAACTGAATCTGATAACGAAAAAAAATTAACTCGACCCCCTCTGGGGTAAGGGGGTAATTATATTTAAATGTTTGCAATATTTTCGTGAAAATTTGTATATAGGGGTTTTTGGGGTATCTAAAACTGAATCTGATAACGAAAAAAATTTAACTGCACCCCCGCGGGGGTAAGGGGGTAATTATTTTTAAATGTTTACAATATTTTTGTGAAAATTTGTATATAGGGGTTATTTGGGTAGCTAAAACTGAATCTGAAAACGAAAAAAAATTTAACTCCACCCCCTCTGGGGTAAGGGGGTAATTATTTTTAAATGTTTAGAATATTTTCGTAAAAATTTGTATATATAGGTTTTTGGTGTAGCTAAAACTTAATCTGATAACGAAAAAAATTTAACTCCACCCCCTCTGGGGTAAAGGGGTAATTATTTTTAAATGTTTACAATATTTTCGTGAAAATTTGTATATAGGGGTTTTTTGGGTATCTAAAACTGAATCTGATAAAGAAAAAATTTTAACTCCACCCCCGCGGGGGTAATTATTTTTAAATGTTTACAATATTTTTGTAGTAATTAGTGATTAGGGCAGTACGCTGCCCGTACAACGATCAATCAATCAATATCGTCGCCCGCCATTTTTGCGGTTTCGGTCACGCGCTATTACAAAACGGAGATTATAGATACCACCTACGATATACAGTTCCACTTCATACAACATTTTCGCGTTACTGAATATAGAAAAAGGACATATCCATCGTCACTTCTGAGCTCAGACATCACCCGAAAATCTACAATCTAGGTAAGTCCAATTTCTATATTTCACGCACCGTTTCTCATCTCAACTTGTCGTTTTGAGACCCCAGGGTCCAACATATGGTTGGACTTTTAAAAACGCTTTTTATGCTGCAAACTGACAGGCGATAAAAAACGGGACAAAAAAAACCCTTGAACAACGCGAAAAGAGAAAATACACTATGCAACGGAGTTATAGATCCTAGGCTCGAAGGACCATATGTTGGACCCTGGGGTCTCAAAACGACAAGTTGAGATGAGAAACGGTGCGTGAAATATAGAAATTGGACTTACCTAGATTGTAGATTTTCGGGTGATGTCTGAGCTCAGAAGTGATGATGGATATGTCCTTTTTCTATATTCAGTAACGCGAAAATGTTGTATGAAGTGGAACTGTATATCGTAGGTGGTATCTATAATCTCCGTTTTGTAATAGCGCGTGACCGAAACCGCAAAAATGGCGGGCGACGATATTGATTGATTAATCGTTGTACGGGCAGCGTACTTCCCTAATCACTAATTACTACTCCTCTCAGGTGACTTCTGTCAACCCGGAGGTACTGCAATTTACGCATTGTAGCGTTGCCAGATTCACTGGGCTAAATTTCCCTTTATTTTAAAGGAAAATAATTAATTTATATTTCTTACTTAAACGAAACCTAAACATATTCCCCCCCGATGAAAGGATTTATTCCTTTTATGACGACCCAAAAAAAATAAAATAAAAAACATTCAATTCTGCGATATATGTTCGCTGTGAAAAACCCAAACGATAAACAAACATATAAAAATAGGCAAAATAAATGCGATTATTGAGCGGGTAATACGCAAAGTTTTACCAAGGGACGCTTTACTGTTCCTTGTTGAGTATGCAGTGTAGCAACTCTAACAATCCCGTCGGACCCACGATGAAGTTCCACGACTCTGCCAAAACGCCATTGACCAGGGGGCAAGTTATCGTGTTTGATAACCACTAAGGAACCTATCGCAAGCTCTGGGCTAGGGTTATGCCATTTTTGACGCTGTTGGAGTGTTTGGAGATACTCCAAATGCCAACGGCGCCAAACCGATTGGTGAAGGCTCTGAATGAGTTGCCAACGAGACAGCCTATTCGAGGGAATGTCCCGTAGATCTTCGTCAGGTGGCGAAGAAGCGGGTTCTAAAGTAAGAAAATGATTTGGGGTTAATGCCCTCAAATCGTTAGGGTTGGTGCTCATTTGCGTGAGTGGACGAGAATTAAGAACTGCCTCTGTCTGGGCAAGTAAGGTACTCATCTCCTCAAAAGTTACAATCTGCTCACCAATCACGCGCGAAAGGTGACCCTTGACTGACTTAATGGCAGCCTCCCAGAGTCCACCCATGTGAGGTGCAGACGGGGGGTTAAAATGCCACTTGATGGATAAGTCTTTACAAGCACCTTCAAGATACATAAGTAATGTATTGTTAGCACCTACGAAATTCGTTCCGCAGTCGCTATACATATCTGAGACACGTCCTCTTCGTGCCACAAATCTACGAAAAGAAGCAAGGAAAGTCTCTGATGAGAGACTAGAGACCAGTTCCAGATGCACCGCTTTGGTGGCTAAACACACAAAAACGCAAATGTATGCCTTAAATGTTTTAGCGCCGCGGTATCTACCGACGGTAATTGTAAATGGACCTCCCAGATCTACTGCAGAACGAGAGAAACATTTTACCTGTGATACCCGAGCCGCGGGTAAATTCCCCATGACAGGGGAAAGCGGTTTGGGGTTCACTCTAAAACATCTAAAACAACGTGATAAACAGCGTTTAATAGCACTTTTAGCTGCGATAATCCAGAACTGCTGACCAAGCAAATATTGTAGGGTTTGCGGACCCGGGTGCAAATATTGCTGATGCCACGATCTAATAATGAGATCGGTAAGGACATGGTCCTTGGGGAGGAGAAGAGGGTGCTTCTCCGAGAAAGAAAGTTGGGAGTGTTCTAAACGACCTCCAACTCTTAAGGCGTTATCTTTATCCAAAAACGGGGCTAATTTTCTCATAGGTTTTGGACAAAGTTTCTGGTTTTGTATTAAAGATATTTCATTAGGAAATACTTTACTTTGGACATTTTTACATAAAACAACAGTTGCTTGATAAAGCTCTGTTTGCGAAAGAGCGCCAGACTGGGCGTCATTACGCTTTTTAATTTTATGCAAAAATCTTAATACGTACGCAACAATTCCTTGTATTTTTCGGTATGAAGAAAATTTTCTAAATAGTGAATCAACGAAGTCTTCTTCCGAAAGAACCACTACCGACCATTTAAGGGGCTTAGCGACTTCCATCTGAGTTTCTGAAAAGGAAGGTTGGTTTTCTTTGGACATAGGCCATTCATCGGCAGGGGAATGAAGCCAAGAAGGACCATTCCACCAGCTGGAAGATTGCACTAGTTCTTTAGGGGAAATACCGCGACTGGCAATGTCAGCGGGATTGTCTCCTGATTTCACATGGAACCAAGAATCTGGTGGGATAATATCTTGGATGTGGCTGACTCTATTGGCGACAAATGTCTTCCATTTGTGGGGAGACGATTTGATCCAAGACAAAGTGATCGTAGAATCAGACCACGCGAATGTTTTGTCAAAAACCAGTTTATTGGAAAAGGTTTCCAGAACTGTACGATAGAGATTACTGAGCAAGACAGCTCCACAAAGCTCTAAACGAGCCAATGAAATTTTCTTTAAACTGGCCACCTTTGATTTACCACATAAAAGATGCACAGAAATGCAACCGTTAGGACGAATGTTCCGGATAAACACGCATGCCGCGTAGCCTTTTTCGCTGGCGTCACAGAAACCATGTAGCTCCGTGTGATCAGTTTTGGAAGTTATGTCCAAAAATCGAGAAATTTTAATCGATAAAAGTAAAGGAAATTCTAATTTGAATTGTTGCCATTTGTTGACAACATCCTCAGGAGGGGATTGATCCCAATCCAGACCTAATGACCATAGGTGCTGTATGAGATATTTTGCGAAAAAGGTAATGGGGGCTAAGAATCTCAAAGGATCCCAAATGCGGGCTATATCTGATAAGATAGTACGTTTGGTAGCAATATTGGCTGTAACCGAAACGTTAAAAATGAAAAAATCTGAAGAAGGAACCCAATGTAGTCCTAGAATTTTTAGAATATCACCTGGAGCATCAAACGTAATGGTTTGACGATTTTCTTCAGGGATGCCGATGAGCAATTCTTCACTGGCTAGCCCATTTTCTTAGTTGAAATTGGCCGCGTTGAAGAAGTGCTATAAGTTCATTCTGAAGGCATTTGGCCTCTTCTAAAGTATCTGCTCCACCAAAGCAGTCATCTACATAAAGTCCTTCATTTAACACTTTCGCTGCTAATGGAAACTGGTGTCCTTCATCGAGAACCAGTTGCTTCAACACACGAAGAGCCAAATAAGGAGAGGATGAAACACCAAAAGTGACTGTGTTTAGCTGGTATTCTTGAACTTCTTCTGAAGGGCAAGATCTCCAGAGTATTTTCTGATAGTTTCTATGAGAGTTGGTAAGAAGTATTTGCCGATACATGGCCTTGACATCTGTTGTCAGGACAAATCTGGGCAAACGAAAGTTAAGCAAAAGCTCAAAAATGTCCGCTTGAAGCTTAGGACCACAATATAACGAATCATTGAGTGATTTGTTATCTGTACTCTTCATAGAAGCATCGAACACGATTCTTAACTTAGTTGTAACACTCTCGGGTTTGTAAATAGAATGATGAGCGAGATAGAACTGGGGTACACTAGAGCTACTTATTGGAGCCTTTTCCATGTGTCCTGAGTCTACATAGTCTTGTATAACATCGCTATACATTTTACGAAGCGACTCGTCTTTTGCCAAACGTTTTTCCAAAGAATAGAATCGTTTAAGGGCGACTGAGCGAGAATCTCCGAGAAAAACCGGTTCCGGTTCTCGAAATGGTAACGAAACCATATATCTACCGTCCTCCATGCGTGGGACTGTGTTTTTAAAATGATTTTCACAAATCTCGGTTTCAGGTGAAACAAGTTCCTTTTCCGGAACTTGTTCTAGTTCCCAGAACTTCTTTAAATCAAACGGTTCTGCAGTTGCATATAGTGACACCGAATGTATTGCTGGAGACTCAATTTTCCCGAATACAATCCAACCAAAGATAGTATCAAAAGCAATAGGTTCCCCCACATTGCCTGTGACTCGGTCTGATTTTAGAATCTGAGAAAAAACATCTGCCCCCAACAGCATATCTACAGAACGAGATTGATTAAAAGTTGGATCGGCTAGAGGTAAGTTAGATAGATAAGTCCATTGCGAAATGTCAATGGTGCTGCAAGGCACTTTGGAAATTAATGTCGGTAAAACCTCAAGTTCCACTTCCAGTACAGGTTCTGAACTGTGACGTGGTTTTATCATACATTTTTTAATACCTTGCGAAACAAGGGGCTAATTAGAATTTATTCCAGTAACTGTAGAACGAACAGAGGATCGGCGTAAGCCCAATCGATTTAAACATTTCTGAGAAATTATCGAAATTTGTGATCCTGTGTCCAAAAGAACCCTGATAGGTTGATAATTGTTACGTGAATCCAGAGCATGTACTAAAGCACTTGGCAATAGTACTGATGCCTTTTTAGAAGCAAAACATGTAATATTATCTGCAGTAATGGCAGATGAAGAAGAAGAAAGTTGCACCTCGGCAGTGGAGGTGTTTGGACCAATAATAATGGGACCAGCATTGGTTTGGGCAGGGCCCAAATCTGAGTCAAGATGTAAGGTGGTGTTGTGTCTTCGGTGACAAACACGGCAGTTGAAAACGGAAGAGCAAGTTCTTACTCCATGAGAAGAATTGAAACAATTAATACAAAGTTTTAATTGTTTAACAGTGTTAAGTCTTTGAGAGGGATTGCCTTTTAAGAATGTAGGGCATTTCGACAAGAAATGAACAGACTTGCATACTGGACAGGCAGACTGGCTTGTGCGAGTATTATCCGTTTTATTCACTACAAATGTTTGTTTGGCATAAGCTTTCCCGCTTGTATGTGAAGTGGAAGGAAAGGTAGGTTTTTTGTACGAAATAGCCTCTACAGACTCTAAAGCCTTACAATGGTTTGTAAGAAAAGTTTTTAGAGACTCAAAGGTAGGTAACTCAGTTTGGTTTTGTTCCTCGAACTTTGTACATAGGACCTTGGGCAATTTTTTCAAGGTCAAATCGAAAATAATGAAACTCCATTCTTGTGTGGGTAGTCCGAGATGGTTAAGCGCTGCTAAATTTTCTGAAATTACATTTAACAAACTGTAGATAGAACTAGATGTGTCAGATATACTAGCAGGCAGGTTACAAATTGCATGCCAATGCGTAGTGGCAAGCCTGCGCACATTATCGTATCTGTCACATAGTTGCTTATACGCGATTGCGTAATTTATGCCCGAGAGGGGGAGGGCGGATACAATATTTAGAGGCTCATGGCTCAATACGGACTGTAAATAATAAAACTTTTCTATGTCGTCCAAGCTTTTATTATGGTGAATTTTTGACTGATACAAATCTTTAAATTTGGACCAGGCCGCATAATCTCCGCTAAACTTTTCTAGGGAAATTTTTGGTAGATTTATGTTTGAATGATTTGATTTAGCGTCATTATTAGAACCAAATAAAGCTTCATATATTTGATGAATTTTCCAATAATAATCATCGATTAGCTTATTAGTGTCCTTTTCACGGCTTAAATCCTGCTTTAAGATCGCTTCTGTTTTTGTCGTATCCGCGGCAATCAGCTCGACAATTTCATCAGATATTTTTTGACATACCATATAAGATAATTCTGCGGTCTTAAAACAAGCTTTAAACTGTGGAAGTTTAGTGACGTTAGCCTGAGCTTCCAGAGCAGTATTATAAATTCTTTTAAGACGCTCAGTCTGCCCTTGGCGTTTAAAAGTCAAGGCATTAATTTCCGCCATGTTTGACCTTTTTCAAAAATGGAAAAAGGGCCAACAAATAATTAAATAAATTTAATTTTGACGTAAGTAAGCAAAATAGAGAAGAAAAACAAATTTACTAAAATTGGAATTTTATTTTTCTCAGTGCAAAATAACTAAAGAAAATTAATTATTAGCGTAAAAAAACGTTTAGAGCCATTTACGATCAAAATAACTTGAAAAACAAAGTTTTCTAAAATTCAAAAATTATTTTTCTCAGTGTACCAAAAATTAAAAAAAATTAATTGTTAACGTAAAAACACGTTTAGTGTCATTTACGAGCAAAATAACTTGGAAAAACAAAGTTTTCTAAAATTCGAAAATTATTTTTCTCAGTGTAAAAATAACTCCAAATTGAATTTAAAATGGTAAATTATGTTTAGAATGCTTTTCTAGTAAAATACACAAAAGGAAAAAACTTTATTAAATTTGACCAATTATTTCTCTTGGTGCACACCAATAAAAATTTGATAGTCCGTAAAACTTCAATTTTTACGAGCAAAATAATTTTGTTATATTTTATCTTTAAAAAATAAAATACGAACGAGTCTAAATACCAAAAAAAAAAAGAATAATAAAAGCCTGTATTTGACGAGAAATTTTTTGAAAAATAAAATTTTATTATTTACTTAAAATTATTAAATTAAATAACCGTAAGTATATTTAAGAAATATGATTTGTTTATTGCCAAATATCGTAAAAAACTATGAGTTTTCTAACAGCGAAAAAGCAACAGAATTGTACTTATGCAAAAAACTGTATACATGTTTTTTGCTCGCGAAAAAAAAAAGAACGTACTTTATTTAAACGAAATAAAACTACAATATATTTAAGTTTCGTTGTGAAATTAATATTTTGTATGAATCGAAATAATTTTTTTTTTTTCAACCACTAGGACCAAAAGGCAAATTATGTTTTCCATACAGTATTTTTCTGCAGCTTAATGGTACAGAAAACATGCATAAAAAACAAAGAATCGAAAAACTGTTCGATAAGACATAAGATAATGTTATGCCCAGAATAATGCCCTTTACTCCCAATAGCAAAATATATAAAAATGTTCCTTATATAGAAGAAAGCTAAGAGTAAGTAATTAAGTTATATTTTATGACAAACTGGCCATAGAAATATTTTATATTCAAAATTGACTTTTTTAACGCTTTTTATGCTGCAAACTGGCAGGCGATAAAAAACGGGACAAAAAAAACCCTTGAACAACGCGAAAAGAGAAAATACACTATGCAACGGAGTTATAGATCCTAGGCTCGAATGGATCATATGTTGGACCCTGGGGTCCCAAAACGACAAGTTGAGATGAGAAACGGTGCGTGAAATATAGAAATTGGACTTTTGGAGTGATTAGCAGTACGCTGCCCGTACAACGATTAATCAATCAATATCGTCGCCCGCCATTTTGCGGTTTCGGTCACGCGCTATTACAAAACGGAGATTATAGATACCACCTACGATATACAGTTCCACTTCATACAACCTTTTCGCGTTACTGAATATAGAAAAAGGACATATCCATCATCACTTCTGAGCTCAGACATCACCCGAAAATCTACAATCTAGGTAAGTCCAATTTCTATATTTCACGCACCGTTTCTCATCTCAACTTGTCGTTTTGAGACCCCAGGGTCCAACATATGGGACTTATGAAGATTAAATCCAGGGACTTTGGTAGCAGGGTCGTCCACAAGATCTTTATTGGCACAATCTCCATCACTCCATAAACTCATCCATCGGTTGTTAATGTCAAAGTCATCGGGCATGTTAGCAGCTGTTCTGTATGATGGAGAGCGGGATTTAAGCCTTTGTGTCTGATTCATGAGTGGGGCTGCATGAAGGTGAATGGGAAGTTCTAGGTTTGTTTTACACTTATCGTGCAGCGCTTTTAATGCTGCTTCTCTCCTGAGTTGCGGGGGGGCTATGTGTGACAAAACAGGTAGCCATTGGATCGCAGTTGGTTTTATTGTTCCACTTATCAATCTCATAGCTTGAATTAGTTGAGTATCTATCAAATGAGTGTGATGACTGTTAATCCATGCCGGGGCGCAGTATTCGGCGGTCGAGTAAACGAGGGCTAGAGATGAAGTTCTTAGTGTATCCGCGTCGGCTCCCCAGGATGAATTAGCAAGTTTTTGGATGATGTTGATTCTCGACTTAACTTTACCGGAGACCTTTTGTAAGTGTGGCTTATATGTGAGTGTTCTGTCCAGTGTGACACCTAAGTATTTTGGGGTAAAGTTGTGGTTCAGTTGAACCCCTTGGCTAATGATATTAAGTCTTCGATTGGCCTCTCTGTTGTTAAGGTGAAACATTGTAACCTCGGTCTTTGTGGGATTAGGTTGGAGTCCCCAGCTTAGAAAGTAGTCAACTAGGGTTTGCAGGTCGTTGGAGAGGACTGCTTCTGCGTAGTCGACGGAATTGTGTTGAAATGATAGGGCTGCGTCGTCTGCATATACAAATTTCTTTGAAGTAGTATCAGGCAAGTCAGAAATGTACACATTAAAAAGGAGTGGGGCCAGAACAGACCCTTGCGGCAGGCCATTCTTAAGGGTTTTAAAAGGGCTTTTTCTACCATCGAGATGCACTTGGAAAAGTCTGTCACCAAGCAAATTGTTCACTAGGCGTAAGAAGCGGGTGCATGGTACCATTCTGTATAGTTTAAGCAGAAGACCGTCCTTCCATACAGTGTCGTACGCAGCCGTCAGGTCGATTAGTGCGACAAGTATTTTGAGCTTTTTTTCAAATCCGCTCTCAATATGGGTCGTCAAGGAGTAGACTTGGTCGCTGCAACTTCTTCCGGGCATAAAACCTGCTTGTTCCGGTGGAATGAACTTTTGGACGAGTGGAAGTAGACGATTATATAATATTCTTTCCAGTATTTTATAAGGAACGCAAAGCAGGGAAATCGGTCGATAGCTTTCAGGCAGGCTTCGGTCTTTTCCAGGTTTGGGAATAGCGATGGTTTTGCATTTTTTAAAAATCTTTGGAATTTTGCCATGTTCGATGATATTACTAAAAAAGTTTTTTAGCCAGTTTCTTACGTTTGGACCAGTGTGTTTAATGAATTCTGGGTGGATTTTGTCGAGTCCAGCTGCTTTTCCACATCTTAGGGTAGAAATTGCCTTATTTAGTTCGTCATCGGACACAGCTTTCATGTTAGGCAAGCTCTGTTGCTGTTGGCTCATAATGTTGTGCAATTAGGTTTTAACTTTTCTTTTTTGTAGCTTACTAATTTTGGGTTGGGATAGTAGTTTCAGTCTAGTAGCCACTTTTTTAGGGTCTGGGCAATCCCGGTTTGGGAGATCTACAGGTCCAGCGTCCAGTTTTCTCAGTAGTTTCCAAAAGTCTCTTTCCATCTTTCCTTCCTCGAATTGTTTAATGCCACCAGTAGGTCTTCAGCAATCTGTTTGTCCCCGGAGTTGTTGTACTCATTGTATAGGTTCTGACATTCTTCATTCCAACCTGGGATAAAGTTTTTCCTTGTGCCTCTGGGAATATGTTTTTTCGCACATTCGATGATCAGACTAACAAACCGTTCATAGTTATCCGATGTCGGTTGGATCCATCTAATGTCGTCTTCAAGTTGTTTCGTAAACATTTTCCAGTTTGCCTTGCGAAAATTCCACCTTGGCATTGGGATGGATCTGGTAATGGGAATTGTTATTCCAATTTGAGTGAAAATGGGTCGGTGCTGGGATCGTGGGAAATCTTCAAGTACGGATCTGTTGGCGCTGTGGGATAGTTCTTTACTAATTAGAGTTAGGTCAGGGTTGTATCCACGATTCCACCTACCCGAGTGGAAAGTGGGTTTCTGTTTTGCATCGAAAATTATGCTTAAGTTGGTATTCTCTATCCACTGTACTAGATTTTCGCCATTTTCGTCGGTTTGGTTGTAACCCCATAGCTGGTGGTGGCTATTAAAATCTCCAGTGTATATGGTTGGTTTATCAAAAGTACGGGATTTCGCCATGTCATATTAGGTGGCTTGTAGGTGTTTACTATAATGTAATCCGAGATTTGGATAGCCAAGACCAAAATGTTGTGGTTCGAATCAAGATAAACCAGGGACCAGTTGTTGATGTTGTTTCTGACATAGGTGGCAATGCCATACTGAGCATGGTTTACTGCTCCTGCTATCTTATAACCTGGAATTAAGCCTCTTTTTTGCAAGTCATCGTCGTTTGCCGTGTGGGTCTCTTGCACCGTGATTATGTCTATGTTGTGTGCCAGTGCTAACTTACTTAGCAATTCGCATTTACTGCGGCTAATTCCCTCGATATTCAGTTGGCACACTTGTAGGGAAGGGCCGATTGTCAAATGTCTCTGACAAGAACCGTTTGATACTCTGTTCATAAATGTTATTACCAGGAGATCAACAATCTGTTACAATTATTGACAGTCTGGCGGTTCTTGTTTGCTGTTCAATTAGCGTTATCCAGGGGGCACGTGTAGCATTCTGCCACGGACGCGAACAGCCTTACCCCCCCTCTCAACTTGTAATTTATTAAGTATCTTATGGACAATAATTTATCTAGATTATCTTTATGTATATAAATCTCATCCATTAGATTCTAATATTATAGTCTGACGAGCATTTTGAGTTATCTTCAGATTTACAAAATCGATAAACTAAACATTTTCATCTAAGGTATGCCCAATATAATCCATTAATTCCAACCAATCACTATCCATCAGTGTAATGGTATTACCATTTTCAGTAAACCTAACACATGGTTCAAGCTGCAGTGCTACACTCAAGCCAGTAGATATCTGTAGAGATGGTTTATCGAAATAATACCACACCTCATTTAATAATTGATTTTCTAACTTGAGTTTTTTATTGTAGCTTGATAAAACATTATCAATCTGATTCCAATACTCTGATACACTTGACTGAGACATTTTTATACGTTTACTGACTACTAATACAAATATTTTTTGAGTCTTTTTATATATTTATATCACGCGCGCGTGCGTTGTACGTGTTATATATGTAAATTATTAGGGCTTCAATAATTCGGTAAATCTTCGTTTTTACATAATTTACTGATTTTCGATATTTTGTAACGTTTTCCCATAAGAATACATGTAAATTAAAGCACAAAATAAATTATTAGTTTTTTTACTATGTATAATATTTTCAAAAATTATTTTTTCAGTGTATACAGATATTTTAGCTATAATTTTCAAAATTAGGATAAAATATTTTTTATTATTTTTTTTTCATGCAGTATATTTTTGCAGTGTTTGTATACAGATATTTTAGCTATAATTTTCAAAAATCAGTATGGACTATTTTTTTAATATTTAGGTTAAGATCAGATTAAGATCAAATAACAGAAATTCCCACAGCTCCGAATTGGTTCCCCAGATGGTAGGATGGGATAAAAGGAATATGTAAATAAAAAATGCATAATATTTTTTAATAGTTTATTTTTCATACAATATTTTTATAGTGTATACAGATATTTTAGCTATAATTTTCAAAATTAGGATAAAATATTTTTTATTATTTTATTTTTCATGGAGTATATTTTTGCAGTGTATACAGATATTGTAGATAGAAATTTCAAAAACTATTTTTTGAATGGTATTAAATGTTTTTTTTAATAAATATCTTTTATCATCAAAAGGACTTAAACAATTTTTTTTTTGTTCTATAGTAAAGACCTCATGTGCATTTGGACATTAGGTTTTTCTTTTAACAGCAAAATGTTGCAAGCAATAAAAATAATCATCAAATGAAATTTTATTTTTTAAAACGTTACGTTTTACCCCTTTTGATTTTTTTATACAAGTCTCATTATCAAAATCATCATCAAACTGAAAAGCGTACATTTTTTATTTTAATCCAACAAATTTTTTGATTATTTTAGAACCTAATTCGTCTTTCATAAGCCCAGAAATTTTTTTATTTACCAAAGGTATGTTATGTTTGTTATTCAAGGGGTAATTACTTATATCAAATTTATCAATATTGTCTTTAATAACTTTCTGGTACACGTCATTACACGATTTCTAAGATAAGAGAATCAGTATCGACATACATCAAGGTAGAAACGTCCGTATTGAATTTTTTGAGAATAAAATATAGTAAAAATCATACATGCAAATTTTTGAGATATCCAAAATCGCCATACCTATATATAGTGGTTTGTTAAATAGCAAATCAGTTTTATTTAATTCTATTTCCTCAAGATTTTCATCAAAAATAGTTCTGCTGTGAAAATTTGGGTTAGCAATTAAATTTTTTACACCATAACGCCCCTCCCACTTGTTAACTAATTCAACTATGCGATGTTTTCGTATATTTTCCATTGTCTTACCGAATATTGAGTTAATTAAAAATTTAAATAGAGCTATATAAAATTCTGTGGTTTCTTGAGCTCTATGTTCACTATTTTTATCAATGTAGGGCTTAAGCCAAGCAGATTGCTTAAACTGCAAAATTCTATGTATTTTTTTTAAATAAGTCCATTTTCTAGGGCTTGCTTTAAATTTCGATAATGTATTACATTGGACTTTTTATCTTTTAAAGTTGTCATTAGTTTAGGTAACTTGGACCCCGGCGGTTTTCGGTGTTCGGCACACATCGGCAAATCTTGGTGTAAATCATGTAAATGATTTGGATATGCAAGATCAACTTCAAGTATATAGCCTATTGGCTATATAAAAAATCCGATACATGGTTTACATCAAACTCACTAAAATTATACACCACTTAAAATCACCATAGGGTAAACTTTGACATAGCGTACCCAAAAAGATTATTAACATCCAAATATAAAAGATAATTTGACGGTTTATTTTTATCAAAATTTTTCATATATTTATTATTTGCCTCAGAGTAACGATTGGAGCATTGACTTATTCCACCCCTGATACCTTTTCCTATAAATAAAAGCATATCTACATTCTGTAATGTTTCTAAGCGGCATAGCGTAGTGGCTAGCGCGTATGTATAGCAAGCCTACTAGCGTGAGTTCGATTCTCACTGGCTCCGATTTGCCTTTTTCAGTTAATTAATAATTGAAATTTGGCGAAGGCGATGTGAAAAGGTCACTCCCTAGAAACTGGTTCGAAAGTCAGTATAAGCCGGTGGTTCCCTCTACTACTAGCCCACACAAGTCCTGGACTTAGGGGATGCTTAATTAAGTAGAATAGTACGAGGTTAAACAAACATGTAATGTAATGTAACACTTGGTGTATTTTAGCATGCAATCTCACGAAAAGCCAGGTAGTATAATACCAAGCTGCATCAAGGTCATAAATTTCAAAACACATATTTCGAAGACTTTCGAAAATGTGGCTTAAAAGCATTATATCCGTTTTTAGATCAGAGTATTTATCCGAATTTTTAGTGTTAAAATATCGCCATACTTGCTGAGCGTGATTATATTTTTCATCAGACAATCATTTAATTTGTTATAAAACATTTTTTGGTGCGGTAGATAAGTACAATTTAATTTTTCATATGAATTAATAAAGTCATATGGGAAGACACCCTTTTTAGTTAGCAACTTAAATTGACTGGGGGCAAGTCTAAAAATTGGGATTTTAAATTTTTAAAATCGTGCTTAGTTAAAGTTGATGCCAACTCATCTAAGGGGGCAGCCAAAAAACGATAGTAATCAATAAATCGAAATTTAAAATCATTTTTATAATCATATGTATCGCCCTTTGTTAATTGGTAGAAGTTCCACTTTACTTAATTTGGCTATATTTTTAATAAGGAAATGTAAATCGTAATTAGAGAGATTATGTCAGACAAGTGGGCAGATGTATTGTTTTAGAAAGTTTAAATTTCAGCTCTGATGTACATATCCGCGGAAAGTTCCATCAAAATGACAATGGTCTCTGACAATGTTGTCACCAACATTAAAGGCCAACTCACAAATATGGCAGTGAGTTTTATCAGCAGAACTATTATGAATAAAACTGTGCGGTAATGGAAAAAAAAAATTATTTTCAATCAATCATGTCAGATATTAGGTCTATTTCATTAAGAAACCACTGTCTAGCCCTCGATAAGACTTATAGAATGATAAGCTATATTATTCAGAAACCAGGAACCTAAATGTACTGAGATACAGATTTCTAACCATGATGGTGTTCGAACTTATGCGGAGTTACATTGACTAACAATCTAGTATTTCTCTTTTTTTTTTCTTTTTTGTATACATTTAAAGCTAGGTAGATTTATTATTATTTATTATTATTTTATTTTTCCAAATTAATTAGATAGTTTCTTATCATATAAAATATAAGATAATTTTGTAAAAATATGAGCAGAAGGACTTCGGTCGATAGCTCTTGCCTCCCCCAGGTGGGAAATAAACATTTACTACTACTTTATGTTTATGTCCATAAAAATCAACCTACCCTATGGGAGTTTTTGAAATTGAATCTGATCTGAGGGGGCAATTATTTTTAAATGTTTACAATATTTTCTGAAAATTGGTATATAAAGGCTTTTGGGGTAGATAAAACTGAATCTGATAACGAAAAAAAAATTTACTCCACTCTCGCAGGGGTAATGGGGTAATTATTTTTAAATATTTAAAATATTTTCGTGAAAATTTGTTTATAGGGGTTTTTGAGGTAGCTAAAACTAAATGTGATTACAAAAAAATTTTTAAATCCAAGGGGGTAATTATTTTTAAATGTTTGCAATATTTTCGTGATAATTGGTATATAAGGGCTTTTGGGGTAGCTAAAACTTAATCTGAAAACGAAAAAAATTTAACTCCACCCCCGAGGGGGTAAGGGGGTAATTATTTTTAAATGTTTACAATATTTTTGTGAAAATTTGTATATAGGGGTTATTTGGGTAGCTAAAACTGAATCTGATAACGAACAAAAATTAACTCGACCCCCTCTGGGGTAAGGGGGTAATTATATTTAAATGTTTACAATATTTTCGTGAAAATTTGTATATAAGGGTTTTTGGGGTATCTAAAACTGAATCTGATAACGAAAAAATTTTAACTCCACCCCCGCGGGGGTAAGGGGGTAATTATATTTAAATTTTTACAACATTTTCATGAAAATTGGTATATAGGGGTTATTTGGGTAGCTAAAACTGAATCTGATAACGAAAAAAAATTAACTCGACCCCCTCTGGGGTAAAGGGGTAATTATTTTTAAATGTTTAAAATATTTTCGTGAAAATTTGTATATAGGGGTTTTTTGGGTATCTAAAACTGAATCTGATAACGAAAAAATTTTAACTCCACCCCCGCGGGGGTAATTATTTTTAAATGTTTACAATATTTTTGTGAAAATTTGTATATAGGGGTTATTTGTGTAGCTAAAACTGAATCTGATAACGAAAAAAAATTAACTCGACCCCCTCTGGGGTAAGGTGGTAATTATATTTAAATGTTTACAATATTTTTGTGAAAATTTGAATATAGGGGTTTTTGGGGTATCTAAAACTGAATCTGATAACGAAAAATTTCCATCCACCCCCGCGGGGGTAAGGTTTACAACATTTTCGTGAAAATTGGTATATAAGGGTTATTTGGGTAGTTAAAACAAATTTTCACAAAAATATTGTAAACATTTAAAAATAATTACCCCCTTACCCCCGCGGGGATGGAGTTAAAATTTTTTCGTTATCAGATTCAGTTTTAGATACCCCAAAAACCCCTATATACAAATTTTCACGAAAATATTGTAAACATTTAAATATAATTACCCCCTTACCCCAGCGGGGGTCGAGTTAATTTTTTTTCGTTATCAGATTCAGTTAAACCGCATACGCACCAATCACGGAAGATGCAACCAGGAGATGTACCATTGGGGACTTGTACCCTCTACCCAATGTAACCACTGTGGCCACCCGTCCCAAAGCATAGCCCACCTGTATCGTGACTGTCCAGAAAAAGCTTTTGATGGTGCTTTGGAGGAGATACATCGTCTAGGACCAAACGCTGCCAATTGGCTTCAAAATGCCGACTTGCGACTGTGATCTTTCACCTTTTTTTATATTTTTTTAAAATTTAATTGTACTGTTAATAATGTTAATTTGTTCATACGAAATATATATAGTTGAGATATTTAAGAAATTTAGACTTTTTATAATAGAATATTAGGATTGGTTTGGAATGAAGATAATGTTTTAAATGTGCTAAAAAATATATCCACTATAGTAATTAGTGATAACTATGCTTGCCTATTAGAGTTGTTGGAAATAAATTTAAATAGTTATTTTAGATATTAATAATATGAAACTATGTAATATTAGCAAATAAACAATAAAGATTAAAAGTTTTTTCTCCATTCTACCTATAAATTTTACAGTGTTAAAAATTAATATAAATTCACAACTTCAGAACTTGATAAAATATGTGTCTTATCACAGGATGTAATAGTAAGGTTTCCATGTATTTTATGTTTTGGTTTATTTTTTTTTTGTTTTTGGTTAAATAATCACCAACAAAAAAATCAAAAACACTGTAAAAATATGTCAACTATTCACTATATAATTTGTATAAAAAATGATACATTTATGTGACGAGAATGTGGCAGTTATGTGATAAGAATGTAACAAAAATTACTTATTTTTACCATATAAATGTGTGTAAAAAATTATATATTTATGTGAAAAAATGCGGCGTTTATGTCACAAGAATGTGACAAAAATTATACATTTTTACCATATATATTTGTGTAAAAATGTTTAATTTTTCACCGCATTCTCCACATTTTTGTTGCATAAATGTGTTAAAAATTAAATTAAAAATTACTCATTACTCATAACATTATATAGATACACTGTAAATCAGTAAGTAATAAAATATATTTTAAAATTTTACTAACCGTAATATATAAGCATATATTGTATTTTGGCTTTGGTCTTCCATAAGCCAAAATATTTGGTGCCCTCCACAGACACCTAAGGAGATGAACGTGCCCCCCAACTGAGGTGGGGGTACACCCCCAAAAAATATCACTATTGGTTTTTGCTAAAAAAGAATTAGTTAACACTTTCACTAACCTGATGAACTTATATATCAATATCTGAAAATAATTGAAAATTATAGATTAGATATACGTTTGTAATAAGCGGTGATCTTATAATTGAAATTTTCCTTACCGGTTTCAGTAGGCATTTTTATATGAATTATAACTGACTACTAATAAAAATATTTTTTATAAAATTATACACCGTGTATTTGAAATAGCGTCCGAAAAAAAATACACGAATAGCTGGTATAACTAACATTTTCCGTGAAAATTAAAAAAATATGTGCACTAGTTTCAGAATGGGATTTTTTTGAAAAAAATGTACCTTTTAGCCGTAGGTCAATGTCACGCTGTGAAATTCTCTAAATTAATGGTGACCTTGTAGCAAATATGTATTAAATCTTTCCCACGTTGCCAGATTCACTCGATGAGAAAAGTTTTTTTAAACTTACCTACCGTAGTAAAATAGGGGCCCCATTATAGGGCCATGTTTTCATGAAGTAAACATCTCATTATCACCTAGGTAATAATAATATTTTAGGTATCCGCTGGATGCCATCGAACTATTTCCCCAACCCTTGTTTTTTATCTTAACAAGAAGTTTTCACTGATTTTTTTAAATTATCAACCACAGCGATTGAATCACTATAAGATTTATTAAATAATAAAGTAAAAAAATGTACACAACACTTTGAAACACTTTTTTTGCATTAGAATGGTCGGGATAAGTATTAAACTTGAAATATTAAACAAAAATTGTCTAATCACTACAGGAAAATAACGCACATAAACCACTGCAATGATTTTTAACTATTTATTATTGAAACTACGATTTATTGCAAAAAATACTGGTCAAATTAATTTTCTGAGAATCGAATTAGAACGTAAGTCGTAGCTTCATAGACCAAAGCCAGTTTTTATATTTCTACTGTTGGCTACACTTTGTTTGGTATTTTTAGGTTAGATCATTTATTTTTCGTATTGTTCTGACTGTAGCAAAACTGTTTACATCCCATCAGGGGGCTATTTTTACGTGCAATGGGATTTGTGCTGTATAAAATACTGATCAAAATGTGAAGTGAATCGCCCAAAGATTTTCAACAAATTTAAAGTTAAATAAAAATAATAAAATAAAGGTACACATTTTGAATAGATTACATGTATTTAGAGTTGCAAAAATCTTTACAGTCTACAGGGTATTATAGAACAGATTAACTTATATCGACCCCAATAACCCCCATCTAAAGGATGGTTTATTATTATTTTGTTAGGCCCAGTACTATTTCCCCAATATGTTTAAGTGGAAGGTTCTGAATTAGAACATGGCCTGAATGGGAATTCTTAAAACCTAACAGGTTCGCTGCCGCCGGCTCCTATAGGTAGGCGCGGATCCAGGATTTTGCTTTGGGGGAGGGGGCAATTCCTGTTAGATCTTGCCTATCTTCCAAAAAATTTGTTCTAAACCAAGAAAGCATTGCTAATTACTTCGGTTTTGCTTGGATCCGCGCCTGCCCATAGGAGCCAACCTGTTTCACATTAAACTTAGTATCTCTGGGGTTGTAGTTAAGTAAATGACTAAAGGTATGTTCTCCAATTTAAATGTAGTAAACAGCATAGTAAGCCTGATAAGGGAAACAAAGCTGCTTAACGAGGGGCATGTCACTCTTTAAGGGACCAAATATCGCCTTTTACCTCAATCAATATCGCCCATATCGCTTTAATATCGCCCGATATCTCCTCGAAATCGGCCAATATCGCCTCGATATCTCCCCCGATATCGCCTCATATCGCCTCTCGAAGGGACAAAATGCCGCCCTGTGACTTGCCCCTCGCTGCTTGACTCAAGGATAACACAAATTGTGTTACACAATAGGCTCACAGTATTTGAGGTAAAAACCCTCATCTTGTTCCTCTTAGCCAATCAATTAATTAATCATTGAAATGTATGGTAAACACAAAAGTTCAGAATTTTGTTTTTTTTTTTAATTTTTGTGGACATGCAAATAATTAAAAAAAAAGTAGTGACAGCGAATGTGTTAAATGTAAAAATTGTAAAAAGTTTTCTTGCATTTTTATGAAACTTCAAATTGTAACAATTGTAATTAAAAATTTTCATCTGCGGCACTTGGCTTTAAACATTAATTTTATTCAAGTTTGTTAAACTCAAGCGTGAAATTTATAAAAAAAAATTGCCTGCTGCGATATGCTTTTTACTTTTTTATAAAAGAAAGTACCTATTTTTTTTTTTGCTTAAATCATCTTATGGGTAATTTCAGCAAATCGTGATATGACCAGCTGTAAGTAAAATATAGATTATTATTATCTAGCTTAAGGAGCGATCAGTTGTCGTGCCCACAAGAAAAGTCCAAGATAATATAAAAATACATCTATATACTAAATTTCAAGTCGCTAGCTCAAAGCGTTCTTAAGTTATCGTGGATACAGACAGACAGAAAAACCGACAGACAATTTTTGTTGTTGCTTAATTTGATCTTTCTTGACGTTTTAGGCAGGGGCGGATCCAGGAAAAGTTCAGAATTTTGTTTTTTTTTTTTTAATTTTTTGGACATGCAAATAATTAAAAAAAAAAGTAGTGACAGCGAATGTGTTAAATGTAAAAATTATGAAAAGTTTTCTTGCATTTTTATGAAACTTCAAATTGTAACAATTGTATTTAAAAATTTTCATCTGCGGCACTTGGCTTTAAACATTAATTTATTCAAGTTTGTTAAACTCAAGCGTGAAATTTATAAAAAAAAATTGCCTGCTGCGATATGCTTTTTACTTTTTTATAAAAGAAAGTACCTATTTTTTTTTTGCTTAAATCATCTTATGGGTAATTTCAGTAAATCGTGATATGACCAGCTGTAAGTAAAATATAGATTATTATTATCTAGCTTAAGGAGTTCATCAGTTGTCGTGCCCACAAGAAAAGTCCAAGATAATATAAAAATACATCTGTATACTAAATTTCAAGTCGCTAGCTCAAAGCGTTCTTAAGTTATCGTGGATACAGACAGACAGAAAAATCGACGGACAATTTTTGTTGTTGCTTAATTTGATTTTTCTCGACGTTTTAGGCAGGGGCGGATCCAGGAAATCGTCCTGGGGGGAAAAAATCAAAAATTAAAATTTTATATTCTTGAATTAAGAAAAAACGTAAGAAAGCCCTAGCACCGCAGGCAAAGCTTTTACAAATTTGATGGTCTATTTTAATTTTAAACCAGTCTTTTAATTTACAATTAATTAAATATAAAATTTACAAAAATACAAAGAACTCCAGCCCCGCAGGCGAAAATTTTTACAAATTTTAAGCCTGTTCTACTTTTGCAATTATTTATAAAACTTGCAAAAAAAAGGAGCACGAAAATTTTTACGAATTTTACGCTTAAGTTCTACAAATTTTGCAATTATTTATAAAATTTACAGAAATACAAGGAACACTAGCCCCGCAGGCAAAAATTTTTACAAATTTTATGCAAATTTTGCAATTATTTATAAAATTTACAAAAATACAAGGAACTCTAGCCCCGCAGGTGAAAATTTTTACGAATTTTACCCTTAAGTTCTACAAATTTTGCAATTATTTATAAAATTTACAAAATTACAAGGAATTCTAGCGCCGCAGGCGAAAATTTTTACGAATAACCAAACGTTCTACAAATTTTTAAATTATTTTATCCTGGGGGGTAGTTACGCCCCCCCCCCCCGTGGATCAGCCACTGGTTTTAGGAAAAAAAAGAGAAGCTAAAAAAAGACTTTCATTTGTAAGAAAGTAAAAATGTGATTTTCTAAACACCTGCATTGGCTTTAAATGAGGCAAAACATATGAAACCTACTGGGGGCAAAACAAATATCTCCCAACTTAAAATTGAGAAAATTCCCAACTCAACAACCGAAAAAATTCCCAACTAAAATTTATGGAATTTTCCCATCTAAAACAAAACTTTACCGCTGGTGAAATTTACTGGCTAATTTCACAACTGTGCCCCTCAATTTTATAAACTGGACACTGGAGCGTGATTAAGTGGGGGGGGGGGGGGGATGGCGGCCCAACCAAAAAAAAACAAAAAATATGTGCTACACTTAAAAAAGGGTGTGAAAATTATATAAGTTCAGATGTTTTTATGTGTAGAAAAAAATTGTGACCTGAAGCATCAATTCTGAGATCAGATCCAGTTTTAGCGACCTCGAAAATATAAAAATGCGTTGCTCTAGTATCTGGCACATGATTTTTTTGGGGGGCTGTGATATCATTTTTAGGCTCTTTTAAAAAAGATATCGCAATAATTGAAATTATATCACAAATAAAAAATATGGGGTGGCTAAAGGATAGAAGTTACAAACCATGAATTAAACTAAACTTTTAAATATTAAGCTATTTTTGTAAATGTTTTCTTCAAATTATTTTAAAATAAAATCATTCACCGTTAAGGGTTGAGGTATTTAATTTTTATTTTAACCAAAACAGCATTTTTTTAGCTCTTTTAAATAACCTATCACAAGATGTTTAAGATTCTAATGTTGAGGTAGCTGGAAGTTAGGTAATGCTTTGTTTGCAAGATTATTGGGGTGGATCATTTTCAAATGATCACCCTGTATGTTTTTAGACAGTGATTTCCCTATAAAGATGTAGGAAAATCTGTATTAAAACCTATAGAGACCTACATGTTTCATAGGAAATTCCCTACTTAAACCTATGTAGTTCAGTGCAGCACCAACGAACATATCTAAAGTTACTTTCCATCAAACTTATAATCACAGACCACACATTGTGATTGAACACACAAACCACCCTATTCAATTTAACTTTTAATATACCGTAATTTCACACAACAATAGTCCAGAACCACACAAGTATACTCCAGCCACACAGCTATGAGCAGCATATTTAAAAAAAAAACATTGAAAACGTGTTGCTGAATTGGTGATGGCGCTGCTTGAATGAAAGTCAGGCATTAGATCGGTCCGCTTTAAAATTAAAATTACTGTGAAATAAATCAAGTGAAAAAAATCGAAATTAATTCAGAAGTTAAGATTCATTGTGGTCCTTATTTTTGTGAAAAAAGAAAAATGCCGGATACTAGGAATACCTTAAAAAGTGTGGATATAAAATCCATAGTAAAAGAAGCCGTAAGTGAAATACTTAATAACGAAAAATTTATAAACATGTTGACATTGAAGGTCGCTGAAAAAATTGAAGAAAAAATTAATCGACTAGAAACAGATATAAAAATAAATATAAACAAATCAGCAGCTCTTGAAGCTAAAATAAATAGGCTGGAACAATATCAAAAGATAAATAATATATGCATTTATGGTTTAAAAAAAATAAAACAAAATGAAAATAAATGTTGTTAGATATCTGAACGAAAATATGAATATTAGACTACAGGAAGAAAATATTAAAAATGTATTTAGGATTGGCAAAAATAAAAATAAAATAAGACCAATAATTGTAGAGTTTTATACCCTAGAAATTAAACAAAATGTTATAAAAAATAGAAAACTATTAAAAGGAAAAAAAATATTTATCACGGATGAGTTAACAAAAACAAACCAATCTATATTAAAGGAGGCGCAGGAAAAATTAGGAGCTAGGAATGTTTGGACACAAAATGGGTATATCTACACAAAATACAACGAAAAATACATAAAAATTGAAAGTCTGAATGAAATTGAAGTTTTGATAGAAGATGAAACCGATGGCGAAAATGGAAGTAAATAATTTAAAATTGGGATTTTTTTCTTTTGGTTTTTCTCTGTATAAAATAATAATATTACGAACTTAACCCTCTATTGCACATTGTGCCCACTTGGGCACACTAGTATTAAGACCCCTGAGTTTTTTTTAATAACCAAAATACAGACTTTATGGACACCTAGTTTTCATTTGTAAACACTGTTCTCCAAGTGGAGTATCTTTTAAAAGATGGCAGTATCTAATATTGCCAGTAAATATTTAAACATGTAATCATGTCCAGGAAATTTTTTTTTTTATTTTAAAACTAGCTTTTAGTTTTTTAAAAAATTTTAAAATTGTTTTGTTTGTTATGGGCAAGTAGATATTAGTATGTTTTTATTAGTTTTTGTATTCGTTTTTGTTCTTATGCAAAATGGGTTTAAACAAAAATTTTCAATTAAAAGAAATAAAAAAAAATATATTATTTTTTTTATGAATTATGCAAGTCAAAAGATATGTCATATTTTTTCTTTCTTTTTTGTTGCAAAATAAAATTATATGCAATAAAGGGTTAAACATGTTATTAATGAGATAAGTTTTTTTTTGTTTATAATACTAATGTGGACCTCTCTAATGGGGCAGTGACTTTTTTTTTTGGGAATTAATTGTATTTTATAATTTCTTTTTTACTTGTGTATATTTATATGTGTTGTCTAGTTTTTTAGGATATAGAGAGATATAGATGAGAATAGCACTAAAACAAAAGTAATTTCAGATATTTATGATTGCCGAAAAGTAGTGAGGACAGATTTTTAAATATTTTCCACGTAAATATAAGATCAATAAATAAAAATTATGATGAACTTTGCACCTACTTAAATTTTCTTTCTTATGAAAACATAGATGTAATAGTTCTGTCAGAAACATAAGAAGTCTTGGATGTAAGTAATTTTTATATAAAAAATTTTGAAGTAGTATACAATGAATCCAAATTTAACCAGAATGACGGTACCATAATCTATATTAAAAATACTTTAAACGCCCAAATTCAAACTGTAAATATTCAGCAAACTAAACTTCTTAGATCGGTTTTAAAAGTTGATCATCTTACTATTGGAATTACATGCTACAGACCCTATGCATCTGACAGAAAATATTTTGTTGATGATCTTAAATCTTTTTATGAAAATCAAAGTAAATGTGATTTAGAAATTCTTGTAGGAGAAATAAATATAAACTTGCTTGAAAAAAATGAAAAATTTTTAAACGAATATTTAAACGTTATGTATGACAATGACATGTTTCCATGTATAGACGTACCAACCAGGAAAAAAGAAAAACATAGTTTACTGGATCATTTCTTTGTTGGAACAAAAAATCGAGGTACACGTAACGAAATTAATATTAATTCTTATGTTTTCGATACCGACTTGACTGACCACGACATAATTTTCCTAAGCATAAATAAAAAAAATCAAAATCAAAATCCTTCTAAAAATAATGTAAAAAAAATACCTAAAATAAACTATACATCCCTTATAACCGATCTTGAAAATGAAGAATGGTTAACTACTTTCCAGGAAAATGATCCGGAAAATTCATATAATAGTTTTATAAATAAATTAAATTTTTATATAAACAAAAATACTAATATTACCGAAATAAAAAATAACAAAAATACAAAAATAAAACCATGGATTACTTTCGGACTAATTAAATCTATACGTCACAGAGATAATTTAAAAAAACAATTGCAAAAATATTATTCTCCCGAAAAAGATGAAGAGTATAAAAAATATCGGAACACTGTAAATAAACTTATATTTAAAACAAAAAATGAATATTTCGGAAAACAATTACAAAATTCAAAAAACGACTACAAAAAAACCTGGAAGGTAATTAACCAGGCTTCAAATAAAAAACAAAGGAAACAAATATAATAATATAAATAAAGTTATAAAGTATAAATAATATAATATAAATAAAGTTCTCGAGATGCGCTTGAAGATGTCGTTACAAAAAATAAATGCCATGTGCTAACCGTAACTGAGCATTGGAAATCTGAAGACCAGTTAAAGAATTACAAGATTGAGGGTTTTGACTTAGCTAGTGCATATTGCAGAGAACCTAATACACACGGTGGAGTTGCGATCTTCTGTGAAAAGAGTCTAAGTGTAAACAAAATGCGAGAAATAAACTTATTATCGGAAAAGTATAACTTTGAGTGTGCGAGTTGTGAAGTAAATTTTAAAAATAGTGATAAGATTGTTTTTGTAGTTGTTTACAGAACAGATGATCAATCTAAGAAAAAAAAGGAGGCTAAACCCAAGAAAAAACCATAAACTAAAAAAGAAAATATGAAAATATTTTTTAATAAGATGCACGAGTGTTTGGAAATTTTGACAAATATTAACAGTGTTTTGCATAACAGGTGATTTTAATATAGACCTAAATAGTCAAACAACTTATTCTAAAACTTTTAAATCATTATTAAATTCCTTTAATCTTAAAATTACAATGAATCAAAACACTAGAATAACACAAAAAACACAATCTTGTATAGATAATATATTTACTAACCTTAATTATGAATATACTACAAGATTGGTCCAAAATCATATTTCTGACCATATGGGTCAAATAATAAGTTTTAATGTCAAAACTTCTAAAGATCAAAACTATAGTACTGGTAGGTTAATAAATGACCAAACAATTGAGTATTATTTAAGTGTATTATCTGAAAATGATTGCAATTGTTCTTAACATAAATCCTAAAGAAGTAAATAAGCAATGGGATACGTTTTTAAATATTTTTTTATTTAATTTTAACGGATGTTTTCCGGTAAAAAAGTTTAAAAATGGCCCAAAAAATATTACAGAAAAAATTTCATCTGATCCTAGAGTTATAGCTTGTAAAAAACGTTTAAGTAACATAAACACTTAAATGAATTTTAATCCAAATTATACAATTGACTATAATCGGGAGAAGCGTAAACTAAATGAGGTTTATCAAAGTAAAAAAAAGTTTTTATAATGAAAAGATTTCAAGTTCAGATAACGTTACAAAAACGACTTGGAATATTGTGGGTAAAATATCTGGAAATCTTAAGAAAGATAAAAACTCGAAATTAAATATACAGGGTAATCCAAAAAATATTGCAAACGATTTTAATGTTTTCTTTGCAAATGCAGCAACAGATGCATTAAAAGACCATCCTAAAACGTTACCTGTGTTAAATATTGAAAATAATCCTGAATCTTTAATATTGCACCCCGTGACAGAATCCGAAATTTTAGAGAATGTTAGTTTTCTTAAAAACAAAAGTTTTGGTGAAGATCAAGTACCTGTTTTTTTTGCTAAAAAAGTGTATTCATGGTATTTTAATTCCTTTACTTTTTATAATAAATAATTCCTTTAAGTATGGCATATTCCCTGATCAGTTAAAGACAGCAAATATTTATCCATTACATAAGAAAGGAGACACAAATGACATTGGTAATTATAGACCAATAAGCTTGTTGCCATCCTTCTCCAAAATATTTGAAAAAATCCTGACCAATAGAATTACAGACTTCTTTGACAGGTGTAGTTTATTTAATAAACAGCAGCATGGTTTTTTAAGAGGGAAAAGTATAAATACTGCCCTGTTTGAATTCCTAAATCACGCGTTAAAGATAATAGAAAATAAGGAAATAGCTTTAGCCATTTTATTGGATTTAACAAAAGCCTATGATTGTATAGATCATAACTTATTATTAAAAAAACTTGAGAAATATGGGGTAAGAGGCATTGCACTACAGCTTTTACGCTCATATTTATCAAATAGGTTACAGAAAGTAGAAATTACAATAAATGGTAAAAAGTATACCAGAAAAAATTATGATAAAGCTAGGAATTCCGCAGGGCAGTATCATAGGTCCTTTACTGTTTATTATTTTTATTAATGACATATAGCATTTTAATTAATACAAGTCATATGATGATAAACTTTGCTGATGACGCTAATGTGCTTATAAGAGCAAATGTTTTGGAGGAGGAGGCAACAAGACTTCGTCAAAATAAAAAATTGGCTTGTGGAAAACAATTTGATTCTAAATGAGAATAAAACAAAATTTATTATTTTTATAACAAATAGAGCACAAACCATACTCTCACTTAGTATTGAAAACAAACAAATCAATGTGGAGTCAAGTGTCAAATTTCTTGGTGTGGTAACAGATGCTGTTTTTGACTGGTCCGAGCATACAGAACTTATCAAAAAGGCTAAATTCCGTTTCATATAGCATAAGAGTGATTAAAAACTATGTCTCACATGCTAAGCTTAAGACAGTGTACTATGGCAGTTTTATATCAAAACTAAAATTTGGCATTTTGTTTTGGGGTAGGGCTGGAGAAATTAAAAGGATATTTACAATTCAAAAGCAGGTTCTAAGAACGATCATTGGTCTGCGTACTAATGAATCATGTCGTACTAAATTTAAAGAAAATAACTTTTTAACCTTGGTTGGATTGTATATTTTTGAATGTCTGATGTTTAATTTTAAAAATAAGGATAAATTTGAGGACTTTAAGAGGGAACATGAACATGTCACCCGTCATTATAATGACTACAATTTTCCAAGGCATCGACTTTGTTTATCTGAAAACAGTCCATGTTATATGAGCTTGAAATTTTTTAACTGTCTTCCAGCAGATATAAAAACTTTAACAAATTTAAGAACCTTTAAAAGCCAAATTTTTAATTTTATTGTTGGTATAGAGCCATATACCATTGATGAATTTTTAAATCATTCAAGAAGATAGACGGTCTCTTTGTCTTTTACTGATTTAAATTATATGTACCTAGATTTTAAATGTGTTTCTGGTTTAAATTTTAATTTATTTAGATTCAATTTATGTAGATTTTTTTTTTTTTTTAATTATATTTTAATTTTTTTATTATAAATATTGTATAACTATTTTATATTCTTATTTAAGGTGTATTTTTAAATTATTTATTCTGTTTCTCTTTGACCTGTTTTTACCCACTGTATTTATATTTGTGGCAGTTTAAAATAAAGATGATTATTATTATTATTATTATTATTATTATTGATATTATTGATGTACAGGGTGATGTTATACAAGGTGACAAAAATAAAGCTGATTCCTTTAAAAAAAATTTTATTAACGTTGGGGACGAAATGGTTTGGACTTTGGAAAATTGGTCGTGGTAGTAAAGTTAGTTATAAAAATAGCATTAATAATATTAATTATTTCTAAACCCAATAACAAAAAATTAATTAGTAATTAATATAAACAATCTTAATAATAATACGGCTTCAGGTTCTGATAGTATTTCAACTGTCACTATTAAAACTATTCATAAATTTATAATTAAGCCGTTATCTTATATTTTTAATAAATTTTTTGTAAGTGGTGTTTCCTACGGCCATGAAGGAGTCAGTTGTAACCCCGGTATTTAAATCAGGTGATAAAAAACAGTTAACAAATTATAGACCCATCTCCGTCATCAACAACTTTGCAAAATTATTTGAAAAATGCCTGAAATCCAGACTTATGAATTTTCTTGAAAAAGGAAAAATTTTATCTAAAAGACAATTTGGGTTCAGGCAAAAAAAAAGTACTGAGGATGCAGTTATACAGTTTGTAAGAGTTGTTGTTGACGCAATGGATAAAAATAAAAAGGGTGTATCGGTATTTCTAGATTTGGCTAAAGCATTTGACACCGTGGATCATAAGCTTCTTCTAAAAAGACTGGAGGACATCGGCGTAAGGGGCACTGCCTTACTTTTGTTTAAAAACTATTTATTAAATAGATCTCAAAGAGTCAAAATAACAAATACCTTAAGTGACCCATTAACCATAACCAGAGGGGTACCTCAGGGAACGGTTATGGGTCCAATCCTATTTTTGATATATATAAATAGTATCTATAATTTAAAAAATTTTAATGGGGAAATATTCTCCTTCGCCGATGATACCGCCCTTATCTTCATAGCTAATACTTGGGAGGAGGCTTATAACTTCGCGGAAAATGGATTAAAAATAATAAAAAATTGGTTGAATGCTAGTCTTCTCAGCCTAAATATAGACAAAACACAAATGATATTTTAAAAATACACAACTTCAATTGTAAAGACATACCATGTAACTGCCCTTTTATAAAACGCAAAGAAGTAGTTAAATATCTTGGTATACTGGTAGATCAAAACCTAACAAGTTAATAATGTAACATCTAGGTTGAGAAGACTAGTTTATCCATTTTACCAACTTAGATCCATTTTATCCCAAAAACTTTGGTGTACAATGCTTTAGCCGAATCTATTATTAGATACTGTATAAGTATCTGGGGTGCGATGTTAGATGAACAACAGAACAACTCTTTAAAGAAATTCATTTACCTAACATCAGACAATTTTTTTATATCACTCGATTTTATGGGCTCATAAAAATATAAATAGTCTGGAAACATGTAGTCATAATAGTAACAATAAAAATAGAAGTAACAATTTAAGTATTCCCTTGTTTAGGAAAGCTGGTACACAAAGATCGTTGTTTTATTATGCACCGAAAGCCTATAATTTAATACCTGATAATATAAAATTAATAAGAAATGTTCACAAATTTAAATTTGAATCAAAAAAATTTATTTTAAATAATTATGATATTTTTACATGCGTTTTTGATCCAATAATTTATATTCCTTTTATATGAAAAAAAAAATCCTTAATATTTAAAAATCTGTCCTCTACAAACTAGCTATTTAAATAAACTTCACTAAATTCCCGTTATTTAAAAAAAAATCTCCTAGTTCTGAATACTTCTCTCCGACATACAAAATATCAAGTTAAAATATAACTACACAAATTATAATGTAATTTATTAAAATTGGATCCGCACACAAGCCTGTGCTTAGGCGGATCCCCATCTATCTATATATATTGTAAAACTTTTTAATAAATAAATTGAATTGAATTGAATTAAATTGAATATATCCTATTGGGGTGGAGTTAAAACATGGACTATAGTTGTCGGGGTTTTATCATTTAACGTCGTTAATTTTAATTTTTTTCTACGTTCGTGATACATAACCTTACTTTTTGATTTTTTGAAAAATACAACACACAGAACACCCAATAGCAGAATTGATGCCAATACTAGAAACAAAATTTAAAAGGAGCTCCTATAACATTTGACAGGGCTCCGTGCCGAGCTGCGCTGGTCATAAATCAAACCAATTTTTTACAAAAAAAAAAAATACACGACAGGTGCAAAACCAACGTTAAGGTAAAGTGACGCTTGTATTGAAACCAGCGGCTAATGGCAGCACAACGTGCGGAGTTTGGTTTGGTGCGTTTGGTGTTTTGTTTTTTTTTAATAGGGGTGTTTGTTTACCTAAACGTTGGTTTTGGGCCTGTTTGGTGTTTTTTTGTTGTAAAAAACACTCATTGAAAAACGGTAAGCCGTTCGCATTCGCATCTTGGCACGTTTATCAGCTCCGACTTATGTCTAACTCGAATTGCACAAAAAAATTGCATTTTTATAAGCATCAAGAACAAGATAACGAATTCATAGAAAAAGGAATAAATTAAGTAATTATAACGTAAAGTAATGTACCTAGTGGGAATTTTAATGTTAGACGATAAGTTAGTTGTTTTTAATTAACAAAATACTATTTACGTGCAAACATTTATGATTATTTATTTTTCATCAAATTAAATAACAGTGGTAGTGAATCACTACTAGTGATATGGTATTTTTTCTACTAAAAAATCTGCAAGTGTGAGAACGATAAAGTTTACCCTGTTAAGTTTCAGCATCTGTTAAAAAAAAACATGTTAAATAGTTTGTAGGTGAAGATTATGAATATGGCAAGTACATCTTTGGTTATTATTTTAACATTTTTTACGGTACTTTATAATTATTGTTGATAAAATTGTAATGATTAAAACTATAAAATTTATTTTATACGGAATCGACAAAATCTGATAACCTTGCATTTTGCAAATTTGAACCGCGATGATAAAGCTTACAGATGCGTCGTCTGTAGGCTGGATTTAAGGTTTTCTAAAGATTTTTTTAGATTTTTTTTTCCAATTTCTTTCTTTCCATTTTTGGGGTCACAAAGATGATCTGGTTTTTTTTCCGACGCTATTTCAAATACACCGTGTATATAATAATAAAAAATCTCAAAGTTTGCACTGATTATTAAATTAACCCTATATTGAATAACACCAGATTTACGGTCTTGTAAATTTAAACTAATTAAAAATTATACTATTTTTGCATACTTGAGTAATTGTATCTTTTTGAGAATCACACTGAAATAAGCGCGAGTATGTTTCCTTAGGTAAAGTTGACACATATTCCGTTCTTGCATTAATTACTTTTAAAATTTATTTTTATGTTTACTAAATAGTAATTTTACTAAAATGAAACGTTTTTAAAGTTTTTGTATTTTTATTTCATCTATTTTCACAATTCATGCAATATAGTCGTGACGCGACGTGGAATACTGTCAAATAATGTCTCATTAAAATAGTAAAGATAGTGCCGAAATAGTTCGATAAAAATATTAAATATATACAGAATAGTGATCCATAACAGTTAAACACAAAAGTAGTGAAAAATAACCATATAAACTAAAATTTCAACTAAACTACTGACTTGTAAATTTGTAAACAAACGGCGATAAGAGATTGTTGGGCTGCAAGTTAGTCCCATGCGCTATTGACAATATATTTTCAAATCGATTTTTAACAATGTTCAAGTGCTGTAAAAGAGAAATCACTAGTTATTATTGCATAACGTGTAATAATTTGTTCCACAAAAGGTACAAAAAACTTGAAGGAATTTGTTCATATTGACCTGCACAAAGTACTGTGTTCAAAACAATGCCAAACAAAATATGACGAAAAAGGAAGACAAGAATTTAACAATTCAAAAATTATCAACAGATCTCAATGAAAGAAGAGTACATAAAAAAAATAAGAAGAAAATCTCAGGTATTCAACAACGAAGCATATATAAGTAAAGCATCCCTCCAAAAAGATGTAGACGCCCTTAAAGAAATAATTAAAGATCTGGAAAAAAAATTAGTTGAACAACTCGAAAAAGACTCTCAGATCAAAACAAACTACGAAAAAATCAAACGGGAGACGGAAGCTCTTAAGGAAGAAATGTAATCGTTAAATTCAACTAAAAAAAGAAACTGAAGAGAGTAAAGTTAAAAAAACTAAGGGAAGAAACAAAAATATCACAAACGAAAGATTATGTCAAAGATAATGAAATTAAAACAAAAAAATTCTACATAATAAACAAAAACATAAAAACTAAAACCTTAAAAAAAGTTTTGATTTTATCGGATGAAAACGGTTACAACTAAAGCAAAATATTAAAAACTAAAATTACATATAAACATGACACCAACTCTCATCACGACCGTTCTGCTGGTTTTAAGGACTTTTTAAGAAAAAAGACGTTATTAAAATCATTTACCAAACAGGATCATGTGATTTTGTTTCCGGACAAAAATATTGCGTTGCAAGGAAAATGCACTGCATCACAAATAATAGAAGAGTTTGTAACAAATACGGAACACACTAACGTGGTTACTGTCGGTATACCATTTATAAATAACAGGCCAGTATTAAATAAATTCATCCAAAGCGAAAACAAAAACATCTACAACACACTCTCCAAATACAAACACATAACCTTTATAGACCCAAATAGATTAATTAATGAATACGAAAATCAAAATGAAGGGTTAAGCTATTCCGGAAAGCAAAAAATACTAGCATACATTGCCATAAAATATTTAATAGACGCAAATCTCGAAAATGATTCAGAAAAATCTAGTGAAAATCTGACCTTAAACAGAAAATCAACTGGTTAGCTTTCTAGACAATTCAATAAACAATCTATCAATAGCTGAAGAGCTATCATCTCTTTGGAACGAGGAAACAGAAAACACTTCTTTACAAAATCAATATCAGGAAAAATTCAACACAACCGACAATAACAGAATTTCACGAGGAAAGACAAAATTTTATTTACCCTCGCCTATCCCAAATATCTCAAATATAAGCTTCGTGCAAGGCACTAAATCTCAAGATATGACGTCAATTATAAAATCTTTTAGCATTATGAATTTTAACATAGAAGCATTAAAAAATGAGTAAATAAAATTGATAATTTAGAAGTTCTCCTAGAAAACAATATAGAAATAGTTTGCCTCAATGAACATCATCAAAAAACCGACCTCCTCAATTTAAACATAGGACAATACACCGTAGTTAATGCATACTGTAGAGAAAAACACAGAAAAGGCGGATCCTGCATAATCTCCAAAAACAATATTTCATTTTGAAATATACATTAATTTTTGCAAAGAAATAGATTTTGAGGCATGCGTAACAGAGTTTACAATTAATAGTAAAACAATGTTTGTTCTATATATAGATCACCTTTAGGAAATTTTAAAACTTATACAAAGAAGCTGCAACATCTATTAAACCTAATATATAAGCCTAAAAATTCGCATGCAATCTGTGGTGAATATAATACGGACCTTTTATCAAATAAAAAAGATAAACAAAAGAACGCAAAAATTCTATTAAACATATTTAATTAGTTTAACCTCAATCCAAGTATAAATGAATACCCTCGAATAAAACATGGTAGCAGATCCTGCATTTATACAGATATAGAAAACTACACTCCATTGGTCATCGAATCATACATATCTGACCATACATACCAAATCATAAAAACAGATTTAAAAAACATAACCGACTCTACCATGTACAAAAAACTCACTTTCGACGAAAGAAGTAAAGAAAACTTTAAATACTTGCTACAAAATAGCTTGGTCTTTCGTATACTCTTCACAGAATGTGAACGAAACTTTTAATCTTTTTTATGACATATTTATTGACCATTTTAACAGCTGCTTTCCCCTAAAAAGCCACAGAAAACAAAACAAAAAAAATAACGAAAAAACATGGGTCACGAATGATATTACCGAAACATCAAAGACGCTAAGACAAATGGCTAAAATAAATAAAGAGGTACAAAACGAGGCCTATGATACGCGATTTAAAAAACTAAGAGCATCTCACAGAAAAAAACATCAGTACTGCAAAAAAGACTTTTAACGACAACCGAATAAAAAACGCAGATAACATCAACAAGGAAAGTTGGAAAATAATACAAGAACAAAACGGCAAATCAAAAAAACCTAAAATATCCGAAATAGAAGTTAACAACCAAAACATTACAAATCCTCAAGAAATAGCTTAAAATTTCAATATTTTTTTTTGCAGAGCTGTGTAATAATAACTCAATACCTGCTGCCTACTCTGGCAACATAAAAACCCAAGAAAAATCAATGTTTTTGTCATTTACTGACCCTGTAGAAATTATTCAAACAATAAAGTTTTTTTTTTATTTTAAAAAATCAAACTTTTAGTGAGTTTTTTTTTTTTGACATTTATTATTTATGTACTGTATGTTTAAACACGTGTTTTGTGATTTTATTGTTAATATTATGTTTATATTGTTTTGTAAATTGAAGTGGACTTACGTTACTGTGTTTTACATTTATGTTGGTTGTTTTTGACCTTTTATGGATATAGTATTTTTATATATTTTTGGCTAGTCTGACGATGATAATCGAAACCGGTAACTAACCTAAATTATTAATAAAGTGAATGATGACTAAAAGTTTGATTTTTTAAAATAAAAAAAAAAACTTTATTGTTTGAATAATTTCTACAGGGTCAGTAAATGACAAAAACATTGATTTTTCTTGGGTTTTTATGTTGCTAGAGTAGGCAGCAGGTATTGAGTTATTATTACACAGCTCTGCAAAAAAAAATATTGAAATTTTCAGCTATTTCTTGAGGGTTTGTAATGTTTTGGTTGTTTCGGATATTTTAGGTTTTTTTGATTTGCCGTTTTGTTCTTGTATTATTTTCCAACTTTCCTTGTTGATGTTATCTGCGTTTTTTATTCGGTTGTCGTTAAAAGTCTTTTTTGCAGTACTGATATTTTTTTCTGTGAGATGCTCTTAGTATCATAGGCCTCGTTTTGTACCTCTTTATTTATTTTAGCCATTTGTCTTAGCGTCTTGGATGTTTCGGTAATAATTCGTAATAATTCGTGACCCATGTTTTTTCGTTATTTTTTTTGTTTTGTTTTCTGTGGCTTTTTAGGGGAAAACAGCTGTTAAAATGGTCAATAAATATGTCATAAAAAAGATTAAAAGTTTCGTTCACATTCTGTGAAGAGTATACGCCAGACCAATAGCTATTTTGTAGCAAGTATTTAAAGTTTTCTTTACTTCTTTCGTCGAAAGTACGTTTTTTGTACATGGTTATGTTTTTTAAATCTGTTTTTATGATATGTACGATTCGATGACCAATGGAGTGTAGTTTTCTATATCTGTATAAATGCAGGATCTGCTACCATGTTTTATTCGAGTGTATTCATTTATACTTGGATTGAGGTTAAACTCCTTAAATATGTTTAATAGAATTTTTGCGTTCTTTTGTTTATCTTTTATATTTGATGAAAGGTCCGTATTATAGTCACCACAGATTGCATGCGAATTTTCAGGCTTATATATTAGGTTTAATAGATGTTGCAGCTTCTTTGTAAAAGTTTTAAAATTTCCTAAAGGTGATCTATATATAGAACAAACAGTTAGCTTTGTTTTACTATTAATTGTAAACTCTGTTACGCATGCCTCAAAATCTATTTCTTTGCAAAAATTAATCTATATTCTAAATGGAATATTGTTTTTGGAGATTATGCAGGATCCGCCTTTTCTGTTTTTTTTCTCTACAGTATGCATTAACTACGGTGTATTGTCCTATGTTTAAATTGAGGAGGTAGTTTTTTTGATGATGTTCATTGAGGCAAACGATTTCTATATTGTTTTCGAGGAGAACTTCTAAATTATCAATTTTATTTACTCTATCATTTTTTAATGCTTCTATGTTAAAATTCATAATGCTAAAAGATTTTATAATTGACGTCATATCTTGAGATTTTGTGCCTTGCACGAAGCTTATATTTGCTGCCTACTCTAGCAACATAAAAACCCAAGAAAAATCAATGTTTTTGTCATTTACTGACCCTGTAGAAATTATTCAAACAATAAATAAAGATTTTTTTTATTATAAAAAATCAAACTTTTAGTCATCATTCACTTTATTAATAATTTAGGTTAATAACATGAGTTTTTTTTTTGACATTTATTATTTATATACTGTATGTTTAAACACGTGTTTTGTGATTTTATTGTTAATATTATGAATATTGTTTTGTAAATTGAAGTGGACGTACGTTACTGTGTTTTACATTTATAAATGTTGGTTGTTTTTGACCTTTTATGGATAATAGTATTTTTATATATTTTTAGCTAGTCTGACGATGATAATCGAAACCGGTAAATTATTAATAAAGTGAATGATGACTAAAAGTTTGATTTTTTAAAATAATATCTCTTCCCTATAAGTATACGTACGTTAAATTATGGATCTCAATATTTTTGATTTTCGCAATTGGATAAATAAAGTGTGTAGCAAGAATTCTTCTGGGATTGACGATGTTCATGGGAAACTAATTAAAGAGATGGCGACTTTCATACCACTGTCACATATTGTAAATATAAGTTTTATCTGTGGCGAGTATCCAGAAAGATTAAAAACTTCCAAAATCTTACCAATTTACAAAAACAAAGGCAAAAAAAATAATATAAGCAACTACAGACCTATAGCGCTACAATTTTCTTTCAACAAACGTCTATCAAACTTTATAGAGAAAAAAAAAACGAAAAAAAATATTATCAGATTGCCAAAATGGATTTCGACCAAATCGCTCCACGATGAATGCCATTGATACCGCTCACTAAATGAAAAACAACTTGTAGCAGCTCTTATATTTGACTTAACGCTTGCTTTTGATTACGTCGATCATAAGCTTCTTTTAAAAAAGTTACAAAAAATCAGAGTAAGAGGCTTAGCGTATAGTTGGATAAGAACATATTTGGAAAACAGATACCAATTGGTTGAGATAGATAGGACACGATGCGAACTCCGCCGTATAACCATTTTAACACCACAAGGCTCGTGTCTATCACCCACATTATTTAATATTTTTATTAACGACCTTCCAGAGGAAGTCCAATTGGACACAAAACTGACATGGGACCCACACGTGGATTGTCTATGCGCAAAACTAAGTAGCAGATGCTACCTCATAGAAAATATTCGCCGAACAGTCTCCTTAGAAGTACTTAAATTGGCATACTTTGGTATTGTACAATCAGTCTTAAGTTATGGACTCGTCTACTGGGGAGCTCATCACACTACAGGCGATGCTTTTACATATCAGAAAAAAATTATTCGACGTATGACAGGAGTTTACAACGACAGATTATCTTGCGAACCTATTTAAAAAATACGGAATAATGACACTGCCTTCTCTTTATATCTATAATTTAATCGTATACTACAAAACAATGGTTAGCAGTGACAAAAGTTACACCCACGAATATAACACAAGAAAAAAAGATGACCTGCAACCACCATACAGTAGACTTTGTGTAGGAGAAAATCACCCTTCCCATATGTCAGATAAAATTTTTAAGAAACTGGAAAAAAGTTTTGCGGAGACAGTATCATCAATGAACTGTTTTAAAAACAAACTGAATTTTTTTTTAATCTCTAAATGTTATTATTCCTTAGATGAATTTTTAAACTCGTGACTAGTCCTTAATTTTAATTTAATATTTATTTTTACTTATTCTTATTTATTTATTAATTTTTTAGTCTTCTATTCGTCCTACTGTGTTTATTTATTTATTTGTACCTGACTTTTTATAAACATATGTCTAAAAATGCGTCATAAGGGAGCTACGCCCCTTTGAAAGTGGCTAAAAAAATCGGTTTTTATTTAATAACTCAGGAACCCTTTGAGATATATCAACGAGGTTTTGCACCTCAACTAATCCTACCAAGGCCCGTTTTTATGTGTTATTTTCAGGTACTTATTTCAACCAGGGGTGTGCGAAACGGGAGGGGCTTATCAGTTTTTTGTCCCAAACTTTTTTCTGTGTAATTTTTTTGCAATTTTATTTTTGAAATATGATTCAATGGGTCAAAATACATAAAAAAAGGTACTCTTGTAGGATTAACCGTTTTCGAGAAAAATATCTTCAAAAAAATTTTTCTTGCTTCTTTTTATATTTGTTTAATCCAATTTAATCCCAAGTTTTAACTGCTATTTACGATTAATTTAATTAAAGATAAAAGATAAAAATAAAAATATTTATTATTTTTTTATTTGTGGATAAAATCAGTTCTTGCATGGAACGGTGATGATTTTTATGATAATAATCATGGCGATATTAACAACAGAAGTAAAGCAACCGAGTTTTTGTAAATAGTTAATAGTTCTGATACTGATCTTACTGCGATAGATATTGCAGTAATCACTCCAAGAGTTTTATAACTTAACAATTGATGGAACTTTAAACAATGAAACTTTAGCATTAATGGATAGACCTAGGTGTGGTGTACAAGATAATCCCTATACATTTTTACACTTTGGATCAAAATGGTCTAAAAATGAATTAACATGGTATTTTCAACCGGTCTAGAATATCTAAAAATATTGTGCAACATTCAGTATTTTGAAAATTCTAGAAATTTCAAATTTAAGGAATCGTACATACATCCTGACATTGTTATTTCTTACGCAGACAAGGCTCGAAAGCATGAAAATAGTGCTAGATATGTAAAAGGCGCTTGCCCATATGATTTTGATGGTGCGGGCTCAGTTATAGGACATGCCTTTTCACCTAGGGCATATAAAATTGTTGTCAATGTAACTCAAACCCCAGAAATATTTACAAGCTCCAAAAAATATATTACTACTAGTACTAGAAGCACTACTACTCATAATTCTATAATTACTAATTCTAACCCCGATAATCAGCAGTATCCAGATTTATGTCAAATAACTCCAGATAAGTATTTGATTACTTCAATTCACCACTTATATATTTTCTATAAGAATTGGGTTTGGGTATTAAAATTAGGATCTAAATTTATACTACACCTCTATTTCGGCTCATTAAAATGAGAACAGGCCCTGCGAAGTTGGACAGCGCCATAAAAAGCTTTAATTTGAGCAACACGTAATGGGGGTAAGTCACCCATCAGTGGTTGGGGCGATTTTGGACTTCGCCAAACGCCAACTTTTACACCTACAATTATATAACTATTATATTTGTTGTTCATACTGATAGTGATTCTTATTTTTTCCACCTGACTCATGGTTAAGTAATTACCTTAATTATATTTTGCTTTTCCTACTTAACTGTATGTAATTACTTTTATTATATTGTTTGCATAATTATCATTCCTTTATTACAACTTGGTCATCAATTTGCATTATTAACACAGGCGCACAAAAAATAAAATTATTTTTCCCCAATCTACGGGGTTCAGTCGAAAAGTTTATTTTTACAGGTAATTTGGCAGTGTTCGGGTATAATCGTTGTTTTTTTGCTTTAATGTCCTTTTTATGTCCATTTTGATTTCCCCAAATCTACGGGACAGTCGAAAAGTTTATTTTTACAGGTAATTTGGCAGTGTTCGGGTATAATCGTTTTTTTTTGCTTTAATGTCCTTTTTATGTCCGTTTTGATTTCCCCAGATCTACGGGACAGTCGAAAAGTTTATTTTTACAGGTAATTTGGCAGTGTTCGGGTATAATCATTTTTTTGCTTTAATGTTCTTTTTATGTCAGTTTTTTATGTCCGCTTTGATTTCCCCAATCTACGGGACAGTCGAAAAGTTTCTTTTTACAGGTAATTTGGCAGCGTTCGGGTGTAATTCTTATTTTTAATGAAACAAATTTGTATCCAAGAATTTTTTGTTTAGGACGATTTTTGAAAATTCGAAAATACCGTATAATATTATTCTAGCGCAGGCGCTGTGAATAATATAATAAAGATCCGTGTTTTCCTATAAAATTTGTTGTCCGTACTGTTCTAAGTAAAAACCATTAACATCGTTTTGGTTTTTTTTTTTGTCAAAGATTGCATTTTAAAGAGGTGATAAGTTCCAAATACATAGCTAATTAGATTGGTTTAATAAAATTTATTTTAATAAAAAAAAATTGTTATCACTTAGGCCTTTTTTGGGCTAAAAAGCATTAAAAAATATAGAGAGTTTACTTCAAATGAAACTAAAAATCCATCTGCACGGTCTAAATCCGAAAGTGAAAGTTATTTTAATTTTAGTGATCAATTAAAATTTTAAATTGTGACTATTAATTTTATATTTAAAACGATTAAACTATTTATTGTGTTTTAAAATCTACAAATCACCTGTATAATAAAATTAATGGAACATTGATAAACCACAAAAAAAACTAATACTATTAAAAAATAAAAAAAACTTGAATAATATTAATAAAAAAAATAGTTCCGCTTTTGAGAGTTGAACTCACACTATTTTTGGAGATTACATTTGCTTACTGCCTAAACCAACTGAACCACCGACTCCCTGTTTTTTCCTTTAAAATAACTTTTTATTATATTTTATTATATTATTTACAAAATAACTTCTTAACGCCTTTGTGTATATTAAACACTTTGTGTGATATATAAAATTAAAATATTATTCGATTTTAAGTTAGTTTTCCTACACATGCCACTAAAAATGAAAAAAATGACTATCGCCCACCATTCACTAAACTGAAAACCTTAAATCCACCTTATTTTTTTTCCATAACTTTTACAGTTTCGGAGAAAATTGATTGGGTCGGGAACTTTGGATCACCCCGTACTAGTACCTATAAAACAAGTCTTTATATATTTGTTATTCAGGAAATAGATAACAGGTCTCAACGCAGTGCACTGTTAGTTATCACATATATTTGCAAACGTTACAAGTTTTTGAAAACAAACTTCAAGGTCAGAAAACTACACATCCGCTATCTTGGTTTTTCTATCCAAAAAAGTTTGGCGGTCTACTATGGCCTCAATTTGAGCTAACACAGTATATAACTCTTCGTATGTTCTCCGATGACTCTGAGTAAGTGCGACTTAACAGATTTAACGCCAGCCTCCCAGAGACCCCCAAAATTAGGGGCTGCTGGTGGGTTGAACTTTCATTCAATCCGCTGCTCTTCAGAGGCATCAGCAAAATATTTAATGACGGTTGTTTGCACCCACGTAATTTGTTCCGCAATCAGAATATAACAGAGCATTTACCGCGCCGCGCAATAAACCTGCATAAAGCAGGGAGAAAAGCTTCCTTAGAGAGGTCCCAGACCAATTCCAGATGAACGGCCTTTGTGGAGAAGCAAACGAACAGACATATATAGGCTTTGAGCCTTTTTGAGCCTCTATTTCGGCTCATTAAAATGAGAACAGGCCCTGCGAAGTCGGACAGCGCCATAAAAAGCTTTAATTTGAGCAACACGTAATGGGGGTAAGTCACCCATCAGTGGTTGGGGCGATTTTGGACTTCGCCAAACGCCAACTTTTACACCTACAATTATATAACTATTATATTTGTTGTTCATACTGATAGTGATTCTTATTTTTTCCACCTGACTCATGGTTAAGTAATTACCTTAATTATATTTTGCATTTCCTACTTAATTGTTTATGTAATTACTTTTATTATATTGTTTGCATAATTATCATTCCTTTATTACAACTTGGTCATCAATTTGTATTATTAACACAGGCGCACAAAAAATAAAATTATTTTTCCCCAATCTACGGGGTTCAGTCGAAAAGTTTATTTTTACAGGTAATTTGGCAGTGTTCGGGTATAATCGTTGTTTTTTTGCTTTAATGTCCTTTTTATGTCCATTTTGATTTCCCCAAATCTACGGGACAGTCGAAAAGTTTATTTTTACAGGTAATTTGGCAGTGTTCGGGTATAATCGTTTTTTTTTTGCTTTAATGTCCTTTTTATGTCCGTTTTGATTTCCCCAGATCTACGGGACAGTCGAAAAGTTTATTTTTACAGGTAATTTGGCAGTGTTCGGGTATAATCATTTTTTTGCTTTAATGTTCTTTTTATGTCCGTTTTTTATGTCCGCTTTGATTTCCCCAATCTACGGGACAGTCGAAAAGTTTCTTTTTACAGGTAATTTGGCAGCGTTCGGGTGTAATCGTTTTTTTGGATTTTATGTCCGTTTTTGTCCGTTTCTACTTTTTTATGTCCGTTTTTGATCTTTTTGTCTTAATATAACTTTTTTACAGGGTATGAAAATTAGTGGGAATGTTAATTTTGTTTGTCCGTTTTTGATCTTTTTGTCACAAAATAATTCTACAATTTTTTACAGTGTATGAAAATTAATGGAATGTTAATTTTGTTTACAATTATATTTCCACTTGACTGATTTCTAATATTTATCCGTGTTATGTATGTAATACTTTAATTTGTTTGTTTATACCTAATAGCTTTATCCTGTTGTTATTGTTCTTTAATCGAACAGGTGGAAAATCTGCAATTTAATTTGCATTACTTATTTTCTAAGAACACGGTTTCCTACAGAGTGTTTATTATTTATAATATTAGATAAAGTCATTATTTAAAAATTATTTATAATATTAGATAAACTTAACTTTAAGTCATTATTTAAAAATTGTTTAAGGGAATTACATCATGATTAACGAAGTTTTTTTGCCAATCCCCAACTTATATTTTTAAAACCTTATAATGTCGGGGAAATGTACATAACTTCTACCTCTTCTTGTAATGTAGATCTTAATTTGGAAGTTCCTAATTGGCCGCAAAACTTCAGAAGAATGTCCTTAAAAACTCTGGACTATGAAGATTATAGCATGGATATATTTATTGGCGATTCCAGAAATTTAAAAATATATAATAAAACATTTTTAAACTATCAACTTATGTCTTTTGTTAACGGTAGTGGCCTAAGAACCGACTAGCACACAATTTATGAAACCAAAATCTTTGTAATAGAAAGGAGGAAGAAAAAATAATGGATGAAGAAATATATTATTTTAATAAGTTTCTGGTTTTCTTAGTTGTATTTCTTATTTTATTTCTTAGTCTTTTATTAATTTTATTTATTTTTTATAAAAATAGGAACAATTTGTACACATTTAGAAATAGTGAAATAAGTGAATTAAATATGAACGTATTGTATTTATTTTTTCTGGACACTCAGTATAGGGTTAAGTACAATATGATGCAATATGTTATATAACTTAGTACGCAGTGACTGGATAGTTTTTTTTTGTATATAAACCTGTTTTCTGCTTTACCAAGTCATCAATTTTTTAAGTTTGTTTAGGTGAACTAAGTTCTTCTCTCTTTTCAATTTAAAACTTTAAAGGTAAGGATATATTATTTTTTTAAGATACATTTTTATTTTTATATTGAATTATGTTTTAGTAAAATTTTTAGCGTTAGTAAATAAAATTTGTTTAACGTTTTATTTTCAAAAAAAGATAACTCTGAACTAGAAATTACAGACTTTTTAAAATTATTTATGTTTTTGAAAAAAAATTAAGTTTTTTAAATTTTTTAAAATCGTATTATATTTTTAACACAAAAGTGCATTTTTTTTAGTAAAAAAACTGCCAAAAATTCTGTCGTTGGACTTTAAATTAACCGATTATGTACCTTTTTTTGTTTTTTAATTGTTATTGTTTTTAATTACTTTGGTGACTAACGTCTTATTTCCAAAAAAGACGCGTTAAAAAATATATCAGTCTATAACTCTGAACTAGAAATTACAGACTTTTTTAAATTATTTGTTTTTGAAAAAAAATTAAAAAATTTAAAAGATTTTAAATATTTTGAATTTTTTAACTTTTAAAATGTTTTGTTTTTTTTTTTTCATTTTTAATACAAATTCAGGATTATAAAATGTATTTTGTAAAAATCTAAAAAAGTTATTTTAGTTATGGAGCGAAACGTTGTTTATGTTAAAAGACGGATGTGTAGTGTCTGTAAAACCTTATTTAGAAAAAAATCAAAAATATGTAAAAACATTATGAAACGAGAACGAAAATTTTGTAAAAAGTGTAAAATCATAACAATTTTTTTATCAAAACCACAATGAAAATTACCTTAGCTTATTACCATCCAGTCAGTAAATCAAGTCATTCAGTCAATCAGTCTTAATAAAAGTAAGTTTTATTAAAAAAATATATATTTTTTAAAAATTAAAAAAAATGTTTTGATGTTTTTTAATTATTTTTTTTTTATTTTAGATGAATTTTCAAAAATTAAAATAAAAAAAAATTACCTCCAATCAACGTGAAATAAAAAAAACATTATTATTGGAAAAAAAATATAAAATTTTCTTGATATTGGAATTTGAGGGTGTAAATCAAAGAAGTTTAGTTGCCAAG
>OY294048.1:24493008-24573460 GCA_958510825.1 Brachypterus glaber | reverse complement strand
TCTCTAAAAAATCCAAAGAATTTTTTAAAAATGCCTAATTTCATAATGAAAAAAAGTAAATTATACTTTTCAACTAATTTTAGTTGACATAAATAAAAATTAACAAAAAAAAAACTTAAAATTTATTTTTTTAGCACAAAAAACTGAAAAATCAAAACCTTAAAAACATGTTTAAAAATCTTAAAAATATATGGTTATATAGAGAATTTTAAAGGCTTTAAAATGATGTATCACACGAACCCCCTTTCTATTAAAAAAAATGACCCCTATGCCCCCTGCCCACATTTTAAGAGATAAAAGTATCAAATATATGCTTAAAGATAGTTTAAGTTGTCTTATTTAAGAGTTTTAAATTTGAAATCGATATCTCAATTCGTTCAAAAGTTAAGAGGGGGGGGGTGACTTTTGGACCGCACTGTATATATATATATATAGTAGTATTTATTGGGTATCCATGTAGTAGTAGTAGTAAGGGTGGGGAGGCTACAAGCCAGGCAACTAGGCCATTATGGCCCTTTTTGCCAGCCCCGATTGGGTATCCATACTTGGCAACTAAACTTCTTTGATTTACACCCTCAAATTCCAATATCAAGAAAATTTTATATTTTTTTTCCAATAATAATAATTGTTTTTTTTATTTCACGTTGATTGGAGGTAATTTTTTTTTATTTTAATTTTTGAAAATTCATCTAAAATAAAAAAAAAATAATTAAAAAACATCAAAACATTTTTTTTAATTTTTAAAAAATATATATTTTTTTAATAAAACTTACTTTTGTTAAGACTGATTGACTGAATGACTTGATTTACTGACTGGATGTTAATAAGCTAAGGTAATTTTCATTGTGGTTTTGATAAAAAAATTGTTATGATTTTACACTTTTTACAAAATTTTCGTTCTCGTTTCATAATGTTTTTACATATTTTTGATTTTTTTCTAAATAAGGTTTTACAGACACTACATATCCGTCTTTTAACAAACAACGTTTCGCTCCATAACTAAAATAACTTTTTTAGATTTTTACAAAATACATTTTATAATCCTGAATTTGTATTAAAAATGAAAAAAAAAAAAACAAAACATTTTAAAAGTTAAAAAATTCAAAATATTTAAAATCTTTTAAATTTTTTAATTTTTTTTCAAAAACATAAATAATTTAAAAAAGTCTGTAATTTCTAGTTCAGAGTTATAGACTGATATATTTTTTAACGCGTCTTTTTTGGAAATAAGACGTTAAAAAAGTTTAGTCACCAAAGTAATTAAAAACAATAACAATTAAAAAACAAAAAAAGGTACATAATCGGTTAATTTAAAGTCCAACGACAGAATTTTTGGCAGTTTTTTTTGATAAAAAAAATGCACTTTTGTGTTAAAAATATAATACGATTTTAAAAAATTTAAAAAACTTAATTTTTTTTCAAAAACAAATAATTTTAAAAAGTCTGTAATTCAGAGTTATCTTTTTTTGAAAATAAAACGTTAAACAGATTTTATTTACTAACGCTAAAAATTTTACTAAAACATAATTCAATATAAAAATAAAAATGTATCTTAAAAATAATGAAAGTATTGATTTATCTGCTGATAGCCACCATTTCTATATCAGCCAGAAGAGTTTTGGCCTGAAAATAAATTTCATAGAGATTTTGTAGAAGATGAAGAAAGAAAAGGGACAGCAAACGTTTTTGTACTAGTGAAGAAAGACGATTATTTTCCGAACGTTGAACGATTTTCAAAATGGCCAAGATTAGTAAGAACTACAGCTTGGATTTTAAGATTTTGTAATAATTTGTTAGCTAAAGACAAAATTTTCGATGGGCTAACTATTAAAGAAATTGAAAAAGCTGAATTATTGTGTGAAGAAAAGTCAAGAAGAAAGTTTTGGCGATGAGTTTGGTAAATTAAATAAAAATTCACGCCTTTCTAAATTTTCTGCATATCTTCACAATGATTTGTTGAGGATGAGAGGAAGAACGAATATGGCCACATGCCTTGAAGAAAATACGAAAAACCCGTTGATTTTGTACCCAAAAAGTAGATATGTACAATACAATATTTTCATAAAAAATATTGTCACCAAGGAGTAGAATTAGTTTTAAATGAACTAAGACAGAAATATTGGATTATTAAGGGACGAGCAGCAGTAAAACATATATTTGCAAATTGTTTATTTTGTAAGCCTAGGAAAAGCAAACCTGAAATGCCATTAATGGGCCAACTCCCAACAATTAGACTTACTCCAGGATTACGAGCTTTTACTCATTGCATTGGACTATTTTGGACATCTTTATGTTACGGTAGGACGACATAAAGAGAAAAGATACGGAGTATTATTCACCTGTACAAGAGCCATAGATTTGGAAATTGCCCACTCACTTACAACTGACTCTGCAATTATGGCTATACGTAAAATGATTGCTAGAAGAGGACCTCCAAAAGCTTTTTATTCAGACAATGGTACCAACTTAAAAGGAGCGAGTGAAGAATTAAAGAAATAGATAATTCAAAAATATCACTCGAGTTGTCAGAAAAACATATCGAATGGCACTTTATACCACCGCTTACCCCACATATGGGTGGGTGCTGGGAACGTCTAATTGGGTCAGTAAAAAAGATTCTTGCTGTCACTTTAAAAGAAGAAGCCCCCAAAGATGAGGTTTTGTTAACATTATTTGGTGAAGCTGAAAATATTGTTAACAGAAGGCCATTGACCCATGTATCATCTGATCCATCTGATCCAGAATGCCTTACACCAAACCATTTTCTTCTTGGTTCTTCTGGTCAAAGCCCTTGTCCTGGTAGATTTGAAGAACGCGAATTGCGAAAACAATGGAGAAAATCGCAAAGACTGGCAGACATATTTTGGACTAAATGGATTAAAGAATATCTACCTTCTTTGAATAAACGCACAAAATGGACATCGGATTCTACACCTTTAAAAATTGGAGATATTGTAGTTATTGTAGATTCCAGTTTACCGAGAAATTCATGGCCATTTGGAAAAATTGAATCCATATTCCCAGGGAAAGATGGATTAGTCAGTCGTGGAAGTCAAAACAAGTAGGAATATTTCGCCGGCCTGTTACAAAAATTTGTTAATTTTACCGGGTGGAGAATGTTACACCTTAATTATACGTTATACCTGGATGTAACCTAATAATTAAGTTTAGTGTCCGTGTCATATATTTTGTCAATAAAAACAAGATAAAAATCCTTTTTGAGACGACAGAAGTTTGGGCGACAACCCGAGGATTTATAGTTTTGTTTCAACTATGGTTAACTAACCCGTTTTCAGAACGGTAATATATTTTATTTTTTAATTTTTGTAATTTCTTTTTTAAAATAAGAAACTACTCGAATAAGCGTAATATTTTGAAATTTTTTTCAAAATATTAAGCTTATATTTTTAAGATTAAAGACGACTGTATTTTGTAGGTTTTAAATAAAAAAATATTATTTGATTAACAATTCTTATTTTTTACATAAAGTTTACCTTCTCCAGGTTTATATTAATTACATTGGGATAAAATTGTAGTAATTCTAGGAATATTAAATAATTATTGGAATAAAAAAAATTGATTAAAGTTTATCCAATTCTTGCATCATATCATCAAGCTGAGATAAAATTGGTAAAGCATTAGTATAAAAAAATTTAAAATCTAAATTTTTTAAATACTTTAAGCGATAATTAATTAAAATTTGCAAAGATAAAAGTTCATCAATACATTCTTTAGAAAAAATGTTTTTTTCTTTTTTCAAATATCCTTGGTAGATTTGGTTAAATTATAGAGGTCAACCAAAATTTGATTCATTTTGGTTATTTAATAAAATTTTAATATTATCCAATAAATCATACCAGTCCAAGTCTAAAAAAGATATGGTTTGATCGCCCTGTATAAATCTTAAACATGGCTCAAACCCCATAGCTACATTAAGGCCCATAGAGATTTTTAAGTTACAGGCTTTAAAAAATAAAATGTTTCATTTAATAGTTGTTGATCGATTTCATCTTCGTACCACAATAATATATCGTTTACAAGATCGAAATAATCGGTAGTTAAGGACATCATTATCTTTACAATCTCAAATAATACTAATTAAAAAATATTTTTTATACTTAATATAGATCTAAACGAAATCTTTTTTGGATATCCATTCATCATGTGACTTTGGAAGCCCAAGGTACCTTACCTTAACCTTGTTATTTTTAGTCTGTAGTATTTTAGAAATTAAATAAACCTCAGGATACATGACCTTGGAAATTTCATAATCATAAAAGCGCCCTTTTATTGGTTCTTTTCTTTGATCCTCCAGAATATGTTGGAGGATTTGTAAACTTGATTTCCTTAATGGAAAAAATTTAATTTGACCAAGAGGGTTGATATCCTTTGCTAAAGGCCTCTCTGTATTAACTTATTCTAACAAAGTCACCGACTTTATAATTCGGCTTTACAAATTTTTTTGGAAAACTGTTCGACTTTAATAATATTGCTTTTTAATTTTTTTGATTAACCTCTTTAGGTTTAAAACCAGTCGTAGAATGTAGTGTAATAACTATTTACAATATATTTAAAAATATCCAACCATTTATAACTTCCCTGCAAGCTAAATTGACGCCACATTTTTTGTTTCAACATGCGATTCACCCTCTCTACTATGGAGGCTTTAATATTTTATATTCTTGCATTAATTGCTTAAAATCTTTGTTGTAAAATTCCCGTCCCATATCGGTTTGTAGATTTTTAGGACCTTTTTTTTTGTTTGCTAGCAAAAGATTTCATAGCACTTGTAACATCTTTACCCTTTTTACTTTTTAAAGGTTCTAACCATACAAATTTGGAAAATGCATTTATCACAACTAAAATATATTTATATCCCTTATTCATTTTAGAGTATGGAATCATTTCAACTAGATCCAAATCATTTAAACCCTTAACCATACATCGTTTAACTTTTTTTCTGGCAGGTTTATGGAGTTCAGTAACAACTTGTTCCTTAATATTAGTACTGTTTTTCATTATATATGGGTAAAAGTAATAGTAATTCGAGATAAATATTCCCTTGCGTCTTACGATCTAGTGTTGCAATTGAAAGAGTGTCGATGTTCGTCACGTCTCGACTATTTAAATTATTTAAACCAAGCTTGGTGGTTGAATAATGTTCCTTATTATTTAAAATTATAATACCAGGAGGTCCACTATATGTTACTTTTTTGAGAAGCCTTCTTGAAAGGAAGTTGAATGATCTCATTTAAGTTTTGTAATTTATATAAATAATATGTAGATTTTACAGAATAATGTGAAGCAATAAATGTTTGGTAACTGCACTACCAGTAATTATAAATATACTCTCTGTATTTTTTATCTATGTCACCATCTAAAGTCATTTTATTATACTGAATTTGTTTTTTATTAGATATGATAATTTTTTCATTTTTATTAATTTTTTCAGTTAGTTCTGTGCGCTTTTTTAAAGTCCTCAAAATCCATTTTAAGTTTGGATATTTTTTCATTAATATTTTGGATTAATACTTCACTGCTATTTATTTTAGTTTGAAAATTATCAAGTATCTGTTTTTGGTTAACACTTTTCTTAGACAAATTTTGAATTTCTTTTCCAATGTTTTTTAAAGACGTTTCAAAATCAGATTTCAGTTTACTAATTTTCTCATTAATATTTTATTAAGTTTCAAAATCAGTTTTTAGTTTGGATATTTTTTCATTAATATTTTGGATTAATATTCACTGCTGGTAACTTTATTTTGAAAACTATCAGATCCCTTTTTGGTTAACGCTTTTCTCAGAAAAATTTTGAATTTCTTTTCCAATGTTTTTTAAAGAAGTTTCAAAATCAGTTTTTAGTTTGGATATTTTTTCATTAATATTTTGGATTAATACTTCACTGCTGGTAACTTTATTTTGAAAACTATCAAAGATCCCTTTTTGGTCATCACTTTTCTCAGACAAATTTTGAATTTCTTTTACAATATTTTCTTTAGCCTTCACAAATTACTCTAATTTATCTTCAATTTTTTTTGAACTGGATTCTCCGTGAGATCCCATGCTTATTCTTTTATTCAGTTGAGCAAAATTATCAATTTTTTCAATACTTGATTTTATTTTATTGTAATTTTCCAAAGATTGTAAAATATTATCTACATAATGTTAATTAGTTGCATCATATTCGCTTTTGGGAATTTCTAAATTTATTATTCTTTTTCGTTTGTCATATCAAAATATATATAATCAATTGGTTTTTTTGACAGGTCGAGCATTAAACCTTTTCCGGCTAAATTTTTATTTTTTAAACTTCTCAGATTTTTTTGGACTGCTGTAATTTTTTTATGACTTAAAATCCCCTTTTGAACTAAAAATCGTCATGATATTATTATATTTGTCTGTATTTGAGGCTAGTTTTTCGTTTTAAAACATCCATATAATTTTCTAAATCGCTTTTATGATATCCAATAGGATATTTTTTGAAAAGTAACTCGTAAAGTCCCACAGATCCAGGATATTGAATATTTTCTACAACTACACTTTTCCTTTAAAATTTACTAAACTGATTGCTATTTTATACACATCTGAATCTGGTGTATATTTAATTCCATACTTAAAATCGAATTTATTTTCAGTATCTTAAATACATTCATTAATATAACTCCGAGGTAAAGGATCAAATTGAGAAAGGTATTCCTGGTATGACGGGGCGGTAGACAAATTTTGAACTTGTTCACGAAGACTAGTTTCTTTATTTAACTCAACATCACTGTTATCCCCTTGTATTGTTTTATCCTCTATAAATTGGTCCTGTAAAAATGATGGTGTCATCATAGGCAAAATGGGTTGATATCTTCTGGGTGTTGCTAATGATGTGGCATCTTCTCGACTTTCAGGAAATTTATTTTATAAGTTTGAATGTAAAAATGAATAATCTTTGGTTTGATTTGATTTAACAACGCCTGGTAATTCTTCTAATATTTCCTTTTTGATATTTGTGTCTGGTATTATATTTTTTAGAAACTTTTCTAATGGTTCCGTTATTGGTTTGCTTCGAAATTTGAATTCCCTTTCCGATTGCGCTAAATCAGATTTTAAAGTACGATATTTTTGTTTGATCGATTTTCCAGTTTTAATTAATTCTTCAGCTAAACGTTCGTTCATGTTTTTATGCTAAAAGACCACACATAACTAAAAATATTACTTTTAGAAGAACTTTATATACAGGTAGAAATAAAACGAATAATTATTTAAAAATATTTAATTATCCATAAAAAAGTTATTATAAAGAAAATATACATTGGATAGAGAACACACACAGAAATCATTTTTATGATTAAAACAAAGTGGCTTTGATTTTTGAATACTTGGTATTTCATTCAGTTCAGTCAGTCAGTTTTTTAATATATGCAGCTTTCTCAGTTCCTTTGACAAAAATTTTCTCAGCACAAAGGTCTGATAATATTTTGAGAATTATAAGCTAATATATATCCTGTCTCCCAAGCAATACAATGATGATTTTTGATATTCCACTGAGCCTGTTGTAAATATTTTGGTAGATCCTTAAATTGAAATGGGGCCTTAAAAACATAGTGACATACTCTAAATCCATCATAAGCTGCAAATTCCTTAATTAAAAATCGATTAGCTTCTAATTTAAATGCCTGAAAATTTAGAACTAAGCTCATTATTTTTTGCGTTTACAAATGTTTAACAATTTTTGTTAAAGGATTTACAGAGGTCTCAAATTCAACCCGAAATGTAATCGGTCCACTTTGAATTGATTCTTTTTGTCGTAAACAATCAATATATGTAATAGGTGCTACACTTTTAAATTCTGTTGGTGTAAGAGGAATATTTGCAAGGTCATAATAAGAACTAAATTTCGCAAACATTTCATAAAGTTGAGCAAACTTATTATTTTCGAAATCTATAAACATATCATTACAAGGATATCTCTGAATTTAAAAACACCCTTATATCTCGCAACTTGCAGTCATCAAATTTACTCATGTCTTTTGACACGACATTCCTTCTTTTTGTTTGAAAAGCTATAATAATATGTCTTGGTGTTTCCAGTCTTGTGCTAGTCTTAACTGACCAATTATGTCTATTTGTGTCTAATAATTCAGGATATTCAACAAGTTCCCAACTTCTAAAGCCAATTTTTAGATCAACATTTTTATCAATTAGTTTTCAGAGCAATTTCTTCCCCTAAACCCAGATACGTGAGGTATTTTCCAAGAAAGTTTCGTAAGTTCAATTTTAGGTTCTTCTTCTGTACCCGTTGTACCGGTAAATAATACGGAATTTAAATCATTATTACTGCGAACTATTATTAATTCCTGTTTAGTGTTAATTAATATCTTTCGAAAATCCTCAAAAAAAACCATTAATGTGGACAATTCAATAACTACATTAAAGTTTCCGTTTTTATCTACTAGAATAGGTTCTGTATATTTGGATTTGGGAAACCACCCAGCATTTTCCAGTTTGATTGTGTCACCAACACAAAATGAGAGATAACCTTTTAAAGTTGAGGTCAATCCAACGTCTCTAACTGAATCAACTTGTTGTCCATTTATTAAGTATCGGATTTCTTTAAAAAGAAAAGCCACCCCGTTATTTATCGTTAAATTTTTAGATACACTGCCATCAGATTTTGTTAGTTTTCCTTCAATATTTAAAAAACTTTCAGAAGGTAACGTAAATTTCTGCGCCCGGTATAGCTATTATTATTCCATCATTATTGCCTAACTTATTGGGTAAATATGGTTCATTTGTATGATATTGTAAACTAGTTATCGAATTATCAATATAGAGATTTTCCGTTACATTTAAAACACTCATTTTAAATTAGTAAAGTAAAGCCTAAGGATTTTAAAAACCGACGATTGTTCGGTGTTATCTGTTTGTTTCTTTTAGGAATGCGTTTTTTAGAAACTTTCTTTTTTTATATTTTCCATGATCCAATTTAAATTTATTAGAACCAATAGTAAAAGAAGGATTATATTTAGTAACCATTTTTACTTTTAATTTTTTTCACGTGTAGTCTTATTGTTATCACCATCATTAAAATTGATGAGATCGCCATCGATCAAGTATTTTAAGGTATATATTTGTTATAGTTTTAACGTTTATCGGAAAATATAAAATTGTCTCAGGTCTTTCCACTATTTTATAACCAACAGGAACTACGGGAAAAAACTGATGAATAATGTGAACAGGTTTTCCATTTAAATAGGACCCTTCTGCTATGTTAAAATCTATACAAATTGCATTTATTTTTAAAATTTCTGCTGGATGAATCTGAATCATAGGGAATTCCTGCCTCCAAAACCTAAAATTTTTCCTATCGAATCGTCTGTGAAAATGATCTTTTCTGTACATCTGATGTATGTATGTAAAATATTGTTATTTCCATATAAAATAAGCAATATTTTACTCGTGCTGTTCCCTATGTAATAATTTATATAAATCGGATATCTCGTAAGACCCAGTTGGTATAGTTATAAATGTATTTTCATCTCTATAATAAAATTTATTATTTATCTCGTCAATATTGGTAATAGAGTAAAAAGTCTCAAAATCCTATAACATAATCACTATTTTCATCTAAATAAATCGGGGGGGTTAAAAACAGCACTTAATACCGATTTTTAATCTGAAAGAGCTAGTGTAAAAGACATTACAATCGAAGTGATATTATTCAACTAAAATTTTAATTATTTTGACTTATAAAGAAATGATAAACATAAATGACCGCAATTATAAAAATTGAATTTTTGTTTCCGTTCATAATTATATTTAACATTCTTTACGCTACCATCACTAAAAAAATATTTAATTAATTCTTCGGGAGGTCTTAAGTTTCCGTATGAATCAAAATATTCTATTTCCCCATTATTTTTTGGTACATATGTTACCCAATGACTACCAGGTCCAGAAGACACATCTAAATTAACAATCCCACACTCATTTTTTTTAATTCTTTTTGGTAAATTATCACGCATAAATACACCGCTAAAATTTGGAATTTTCAGTTCTTTTACAAAAAGTCGAAATCTGTAAGGGGACGATGTGGTAGTTTCTCTAGACGTTTTATTAAACCGATTATTCCAGACCAAACCATAACCTTTTTTGTAAGGTTGTAAGTACAATCCCTTTCCAATATATTTATTTTCCATAGCTAAATTATGTCGATTTTCTTCATCCAGTTTTTGTCTAGCCATCTTGGTTTCGTTTACTGCCTTTATACCAGCAGCTCCACCAAGAGAACCTAAAGCGCTGAGTCCTAAAATAAAATAAAAATAAAATTTTTATAATTTAAAATGTTACTAACACAGACCTGCAAATATTGGAATAAGTGGTAAAATTCCTCCGGTTTTCGGAATTGGTATTATTCTTTCTTTCGGTGCAATTATTTTTCTACCTCCTTTTTTTAGTGTCTAGTGCAACTCTGGATAAGTTTTCTAAATTAGATGTTCGCGGTAGACTAGCTAAAATGTGACGAGCTTTTCGAACCGCTGCAAAAAAATTCAGGTTCTTCACGCCTTTTCCTTTTCTTTTTCGTCTTTTTCTAACAATTTTCTTTCTAATACCCATACCAAGTTTAGTTTTTGCTTTCATTGTTGAAGCTACACCCAAGGCCTTTTTTTTTCCAATTTTTGAGTCACGATTTAAACCTATCGTAAGCTTTATTTTCTAATATTTTATCAGCTTGATTTCGTTTATCAACCTCTTGAAATTTAGAATAGGCTATATCATGTTCTTTACAAGCTTCTAGTTTATTTATTCCTTTGTCACCTCGTGCAAGACGTTTTGCTAAATCGGTGCCAGGACCACAAAAATGGTAATTTGGCAAATGTAGTTCTACGGGTAATGTGTTTATAAATTTATTTAGAAAACCGTAAGCTCTTTTCTTTACACCTCTTCTTTCCTTAAGGTCTTGTTTAGAAATAATATTAGATTTTATGGGAACCATCATTTTATATTACTGTTCAAATTAGAACTGATTTTTTTAAGCTACAACTTTTTAAATAGATTAACATTATTAAATAGAACTCATTAGTATACATATAATACAATAATGAGAAAGGAAACATGCAAATTGAGCAACAATCTTTTGCTCTTCCAATTAAAAATCACGATCAACTCGACAATAAACAATTCCAAAAACATGGACCAATATTTTATGGCGGACTTTTAATATTTAATTTTAATAGAACACCTGAACGGACAGATTTGAAAATATATATGTCTACTCAAAATCTTTAAACCAACCAAAATATAAATATTTAGGTTTTTTAATAAAACCAGTAAAAGAAATAGGATATTTTGAGTTTGAAAATTGCAATAATTTAATAACTCCTGCTGCAATAAAACCTAATTCCATCGTAATATTTGACGATGTAGTGTGTGGAAATTAAAGTACTATTAGAGATTTTTTTGTCTTCCCGACACAAAAATACCAACGTATTTTACCAAGCCCAAACTTATTCTGCAGTTCCAAAACAACATATAAGGGATAATGCAAATTTATTAATTATCTTTCAACAAGACAATACGAATTTAAAACATATTTATGATGACCATGTAGATATGCCTTATAAAGATTTTCAAAAATTATGTTTTGTGTTGGATGGATAGATATGATTTTGTAGTTATTGATAAGGATTGTAAATTAAATTCGGGTCGTTATAGAAATGGATTTGATAAATTTATTTGTAATTATAAAGATATAATTATTTGCAATATTTTAAAACGTTAGTAACAAACTTTCTAACCAACATATTTGTTTGTCCAAAAAATGATCAACTCTGAATATTGTGGAAAGTCCTTCACTCGTAAAGATAGTCTCAAGAGGCATGGAAATTGCAATGAGGGTCTTCAACTTTGTGAAATTTGTGGTTCAGTTCCAAAATCTGCTAGATCCTTACAAATGCATCAAAATTTCATGGATTAAAAAGAACTGCAAGTGTTCCAATTAAGACCTCTGTCGCAAAACCACTGTTTGAATGGTAAACAACTAATTCTACATGGTAAAATTTTTCAATTTATATTATTTCTTTTAGCACCCTCAACCTCAGCCACATCATACTGTTCAGTGTGATATTCATGTAAAGCAAAATACGTTTGCTGGGCCCAAAAAATCACTTCCTCATCGCGATAAATACTGTAAAAATTTGGAAGAAGGAATTGAGATTATTCAATCTGCATTTCAATTCAGGATTGCAAGTTTTCGATTGAAATCATCAGAAAACTTTGGATCTTATTTTACAAACAAAAGAGAAACATGAAATAAAATCCTTTAATACAAAATTTAGGGTTTTGAATGAAGCTACCAACCTTGAAGATTACACGAAACTGTGCGAAACTGTTGAAATTAAATCTAAGAAATTCTCGGAAAAAGATAGTGGTAAGTTAAACTGTTTTAATATTTTAATTATACATGTGTTTAATCAAAAGCATTTGTTTCACCAAGCATAACTAAAAAAGGGCTGTACTAAATATAATAAATGAAGATATGAAATGTTTCTTATGGTCCATCTATCAATTACATCCAGTAAAAAAAATGGAGAGAGTTCAAAAATATCAAATCTATGAAAACAGTTTAAATTTTGAAGGAATCAAGGTTTCTGTAAAGCTGCATGATATAACAAAATTTGAAAAACTAAATGATATATCTGTAAATGTTTATGGCTTGGAGAAAATTTGGAAAAATAATTCATATAAATACGAAATTGTTGGTCCATTGTATTTTACAAAATCACGTAAAGTAACACACTTAAATTTAATTTTTATAAGTGATGATGAAGGAAATAATCATTACTGTTTGGTAAAAAATTTATCGCGGATATTATCTGCACAATTGATGGAAAAAAACATATATGTGATGGATGTTTAGTTTATTTTTCAACGAAAAAAAAATTAAACCGCCATCAGGAGTATGACTGTAATCATATATTCGTAAATCTACCCGACTAACGATTTCAAAATTAATATATCAGGAAACGATGTACCAGCAACTTTGTTAAAATTTCAAGATCATGATAAAAAACTCAGTTCCTTTCGTAGTATACGCTGATTTTGAAACTATCCTAAAACCTATAGATAGCTGCACGCCAACTCCAGAAAAATCTTATACCTTACACATATTAATATCCCGTACTCTTATGCTTATTATATTAAATGTGATTTTGATGACAATCTTTCACAATTTAAAACTTTTCGTGAAGAAAATGTCTCAGACAATTTTATCCAATCTTTAGAAACAGATTGTAGAAACATATTTGAAAAATATTTACATAATATTATTCCTATTAAACAATTAACTGAAATGGAAGAACTAACTTTTAAAAACACTAAAAATTGTCATATTTGTGAAAAAGAGTGATGAAGATAGCGTAAAAGTAAGGGATCACTGTCATTTAACTGGCAATTTTAGAGCAGCTTTCAATTTGTAATTTAAATTTCAAAATTCCACATTTTATACTGTTTCATAATTTAAGTGGATTTGATAGTCACATGTTTAAGAGTTTAAGAGTTGGCCCAAAATGAGGAAAATATTGAGGTTCTACCACAAAATAAAGAAAAATATATTTCTTTCACGAAAAATATACACATTGCACGTAGTAGTGCTGATAGAAAAACAACAAGTGAAAATTTAAAAATTAGGTTTTTGGATAGTTTTAAGTTCCTTCCGGCTAGTTTGGATAAACTGAGCGAAAGTTTAAAATCCGATCAATGTCGTGAAGTAAGAAAATACTTTAATAATAGTGATCAATTTGAACTGATTCGTCAAAAAGGTGTTTTTCCCTACTCAAAATTAAATGAAACCAAACTTCCTTCAAAACAAAACTTTTTTAACGAACTCAGAAATGAAAGTATCACAGATGAGGATTTGGATATGCTTCATTTTCTTAAAACGGGGCGGTTTCAGCCAGTGTAGTATCAGAAAAGCAGTAGCAAATAATCAGTTTGTCAACTTATGATCCATCAAAACCAACATCTTTTATCACATACCTGGACGCTACAAATTTATACGGAGCGGCCATGTCACAATTTCTTCCAGTTAATAATTTTCAATGGTTGACGGGAAAAAATTAAAAAATTTGATGTAAATAAAATTAGCGACACAAACAAAATGGGTTATATTTTAGAAGGACTTGGAATATCCTAAATATTTACATAACCTTGATAATGAACTACCCTTTTGTCCAGAATCTAAAGTTGTTTCTGAATCTAAAATTACAAAATTAATTGCAAATCTAGAAACCAAATCACAAATCTACATTATAGAAATCTGAAGCAAGCTTTAGAACTTGGACTCAGGCTGACCAACATTCACAGGATTTTGAGTTTCAATCAGTCGCCATGGCTAAAGCGATATATAGACTTAAATACTAAAATGCGCAATAATGCGAAATCCAAATTTGAAAAGGATTTTTTTTAATTAATGCTCAATTCAGTGTGGGAAAACCATGGAAAATGTGGACAAAAGGGTTGATGTTAAACTAATTACTCATTGGAAAAATATTGGTAAAAAATTGGGTGTCGAGGCTCTAATTGCCAAGCCAAATTTTAAAGACTTAAAATTTTTTTCGGAAAACTTTGTAGCAATACAAATGAATCATATTAAAGTTTTATACAATAAACCTGTTTATGTCGGTTTTTGTATTCTGGATTTAGCAAAAACATTTATTTATGACTTTTACAACTACATTAAATCAAAATATGGGGATAAGGCCTTGCAAATTTTTACAGAAAATTTCTATGCCGATATACAGGAAAATTTAGAAAAATTCGATACAGTCCAGAAAATCCTTATGGAATTTCAGTAAACAAATCAATTTTGGGAAAAATGAAAGATGAGTATGCTGGCGAAATTATTCATGAATTTTATGGTACAGGGGCTAAAGCTTATTGTGTAAATGTGTCTGAATTATTAACAAAAAAAGCTAAGGGAATAACAGATACAGTTTCAAAAAAAGACTTATCTAAAGAATTACAAATTAGTAGTGGAGACGAAAGGGGAAAAATCTTTCGTGAAATAAAAACTTTCCGGTCACATTTACATACCGTATATGTAGAGCTGAAAAATAAAGTAGCTCTCTCATATGCAGATGATAAGCGATTTATTATACCCGGTACTGAAAAAACGCTAGCTTGGGGACACCAAGATATAAGAATATTCTCTATAGGCAATTGATTGATTAATTAATTAATTAATTAATTGATATTGAAATAGATATTGAAGAGTTGAGGAAACTGAAAATGTTTTCCACATTTTCTAAGCTGTCTAACAGAAAACAAATTTCAAAAAAAAACAAAATTTGTATCAAAATATATTAATAATAATAAATAAATATCTTTTGTTTTATTTTCCCTAATTTAAATTAACAAGCTGCTATCCTTTGAAAATGAAATCTATCTCGGGCATATTGTTCCCTATCTACCCAATTTTCCTTATCTTCATATGGGAAATAATAGGTGATTGTTATGGGATCAAATTTCGCATAACTACTAATTTTTAGCTTTATAATTAAGTTAGTTTATATTTCTTATAGGGAACCCCTCTTCCCTTCCACTTTCAAGGTCAGACACCCTGGAAAAAAAAATGTAATCAAATCCCCTCGGGGTGACGTTATCCCATAATGTAAAATCGAAGGTATAACTTTTCGACTGGTCCCAGTAGATAACACAGGTTAGAGATAAAAATTTGCGGAAAACGTGACATCCCACAATGTAAAAATTCCCTGTAGGACTTTTTGAATACCCCCTGTAAAATTTGGCGGTTGGCGGAGTCAAAACTGTCAAAAACAATCTACTCGCGTTTTGATCCTAATATCCAATAATTTTGAAATAATAAGTATTGCGTAGCTTGAATACCAGTGTGTAAATGTTTTTTATGAGTATCTAATATTAAAAGATCTACAAGGCGGTTTTTCGAAGGTAATAAAGCAGGGTGCTTTTGTTCATAGGGTAAGTTTGCGTGTCGTAAGCAACCCACTAAGAATAAAAAGAAAAGTAGCAATGAAAATACTGCTACGGAAAATAGTATTAAAACAAATAAAGGAAATGAGGAAAATTTTCCCAACGAAACAAGAAACCTGATGACTTCATAAGGAAGGTAAGCCACACCGAAACATCAAGTGATACTTACTGCAATAATAAGGTAAATTTGTGTAAACTTTTTCACCACAATGTTCAGTGTATCAGAAATAAAGTGCATGAAATGGAAGCCTTTCTGTATGATAAAGACTGACATTCTATGCATTACCGAACATTGGTTAACTCCTACCGAATCACCTGTTTTTATTTTAAATGGGTGGCATACAGCAGCTGTGTATTCAAGGCCTACTTCAACCAGAGGAGGCCATTTTGCACAAAGTTTGGTTTTTGAGGTACCAGGTGTTTAAAAATAGTGTTATTTCAAATCTATGTAGGCCAATCGGAAAGGTACATACATTTCATAATATTCTAAAAAGTTTAAATTGGGACTTTTTAGATAATTCTGACATTAACAAGTCGTGTAACACTTTTATTGAAAATTTGTCTGACGCTTTTAAAATTTCCTTTCCTTTCCTTTCCGCGTGGTGATGCGGGTGTGAAGTGGTTCACACCAGAACTGCGTGAACAAAGAGAAAACTTAAAACTAGTAAATGAACTTTTTAAATATTATATATAAAACTATTAATTTAAAACATTTAAGAAATAGGTATCGCCTAATTTATAATTTATCCATCAAAAAAGCTAAGTGTAATGCAAATTATATTTTTCTTAGGACTTCAAATAATTTATCTAAATCTAGTTGCTTTAATAAATGAAAAAAGAAGCACAAAAAAGGAATCTCAAAATGTTAGCCTGGAACCAGATGTATTTAATAATTATTTTGCATCGGTTGCAAATAATTTAAAAGAGAGCATACCAAAAACCAACTTGGATCCTATAAATATTATGAACGCTGAACCACTTGACATCCGCTTTACCCTTTCTGAGGTAAGTTATATCGAAGTCAGAACTTAAAAAATAGCAAATCTCGAGATATATATGATCTATCTGTTCCTTTGATTAAAAAAAATGTTGATACTCTTACGGCACCTATAACATAAATGTTTTAATTCCGGAATATTCCCAGACTCTTTAAAAGTTGCTAAAGTCGTACCGCTGTTTAAAAAAGGTGATAGAGATAATGTGGCCAATTACAGGCCTATTCCCTATTACCTGTAATTTCTAAAATATTTGAAAAGGCTTTAGCAACCAGAATTTTAAAATACTTTGAGGATAATAAACTTTTTTCTCCAAGGCAGTTTGGGTTTCGTAAGGCTAAAAACACCATTGATGCTATTGCACAATTAATATCTCAACTATCGAATGCTTTGAAAACAAAGAATACTCTTTATCGGTTTTGTTAGATCTCACAAAAGCTTTCGACTGTGTTGACCACCCAAACCTATTACATAAATTAGAAAAATATAATTTTGATAATATATCCTTAAAGGTAGTTGAATCTTATCTTAAAAACAGATCTCAGCTCGTATTAGTTAATGGAAAACTGTCCAAACATAAAAATATAACCATAGGTGTAACCGCAGGGGACCCTTGTTGTACTTAATTTACATTAACGATTTTGCTAAGTATCTTCCTAATGCCGAGTGTATTCATTTTGCAGATGATACTACTCTAACGGTAAAAGATAAGTTTCTCAATAATGTAATAGGTCTGGGTGCTGCGGCACAGTCGACTGCTGCTGACTGGTTTTCTAGCAACGGCCTATCATTAAACGAGTCAAAAACGGAGCGTATGTTGTTTACGTTGAGACAGACAGACGGATATGGTGAACAAAACTGTCAAGACAAATTTTTTGTCTTAGAAGTTTGCAAGGCACTGTATCCACTTCTGTACTTAGAACAGCATACTTTGCATTAATTGACTGCATTAAGCTACGGTATTATCATTTGGGGGGACTGTGCTGATAGTACCAGAATTTTCCGCATTCAAAGGAGAGCTATCAGGGTCATTGCTGGCTTGGGATACAGGGATACATTGAATGTCGGGAGAAGTTTATTACTTTAAAAATACTTACCTTGCCTTGTCTCTACATTTATCACTGTCTCCTATATGCTCATAGTCTATGGTAGCTCTACAATGGGTGCGGATGTTCATGGCTACAACACTCACTCCAGAAATAACATACGTATAAATTTTTATAGATTAAAAAAATCGCAAAATGGTCTAAACTTTTACTGTTTTAAATTTTTTAATAAGCTACCCACCTGCGTTCGTATTCTTCCAAGAAATTGTTTTAAACAGCGCATTAAATTATTTTTATTAGCCAAGGCATTCTACTCTAAATCTGAGTATTTGGAGTTTGATTTTAGAAATTTTTAAATTTCTAGAATACGAGTTTGTTCTTGTATGTAACTTTGTTTTAACTGTATTTTAAATCCGTATGTTTTATATTTATTTAAATTTTACTACTACTTGTGACCTGTGTAAATGCAATATGTGTAATGTACCAAATAAATCTATCTATCTATCTATCTATCTAATACCTTCTGAATCCACAAAAAATATTTAATTTGCGGATATTTTTCGAAATAGGACGATTTTTTAAAAGTGCGGGTTTTTCAGATTCAAAGCGAATATTCTGAATATATTTTAAAAGAAAAAGTAGTGCGGTATGTATTTCATATTGCGTTAAATATCCTGTACGTTTTTTATCATTATAGGGCAAATTATAAAAGTAACGTAATATATAAGCGGTAATGCGGGTTATTTTAAGTAATGAGGAAAAATTATTAATTAGTGTCACGCCAATCCACGCTTACGTTAGCAGTTAGCACAATCTTACGGGTCTCTGGGACCTCGCAAGGTGGAGCGTCAAAAAAAGGCCAGAACTTGGCTGAGACAGCCAAGGAGCCACCAGAGATGATGATCAATGTACTCCGACGGCATTATCCCCCGACTGGCACAGTCAGCGGGGTTATCTTGAGAAGCGACATGTCCCCAACAATCTGGAGAAATTTTATGTTGAATATGAGAAATTCTGTTACTAACAAAGATTAAATAACGATGCGGTGAGCTTTTGACCCATGCCAGTACAATAATGCTGTCGGACCAAAATCTAAAAGATCCGCTAGTAGTGTAGCCGCTAATAATTCTATCCTAGGGATGGTCTGACTGCGTAAGGGGCTAACATTTGACTTGGCACAAACTAAAAATATTTTTGCCTGCTGAGAGGCATGGTCAAAAACTCTGATATAAACCACGGCTGCGTAGGCTCTTTCAGAACCATCCGAAAACCCGTGTAATTCATAAATCGATTTTTTATTAAAAGAAATTATTCGAGGAATTTTTATTTCAGTCAAAAGCGGTAATTCAGATTTGAATCTAGTCCAATTTTCTAGTACACATTGCGGGGGCGGTTGATACGAGATATTTGGCTGCTATTATTACCGAACAAAGAAACCCAACTATATCATAAAATTAATAAATTAAAATATAACACAAAATATAAATATATAACAGAAAAAAAAAATAAAAACAAAAAAAAAATTGTTAAACTAAAATCGTCTCTTCAAAATTGTGATGACCTTCTTGTTCATAAAAAAGTATGTAGGCTTCTCTTGAAACTATCGATCTTGGTGAAACTAAAGACACCCTAAAGTCGTCATGTACATGCCACCTGTGATTATAAGGATGCTACAATAGTCCGCTATACATGGTACCACTGTGATTTGAAATGGCGTACAAGTTGTACCTGCACGGTGGGACGGACTCTGCGGCATAATTACTCATATCTAATCCTTGTAGAGGAAAGTCTACGGTGACACTAAGCTTTCTTTGAAAATGTTCCCTCTGAGAGAAGCGTTTGAGGTGCATTATCAAAATTTTCGGAAATTTTTGAATTGTAAAGGATATTGTTCATTTTCGACGATCTTTGCATTTTGAAAATGTAGGCTTTTCATCGTCGTCCAACGTTTCTTCTCTCATTGAATCTTCCAAACATTGCGACAACCTTAATTGACCTGTCTGTTGTGGAAGTGAGAGAGAAAGGTCCCAGAACGGGTCGAATGTGATGGAACAATGGCCGCAATGGGTACACTTGAGAGTGGATTTTAGTTGCCCGACGAAGAGATCCAAAATGCGAGAGTCGTCCATCCGGAGGTATCTGGACCATGATGCTGCAGACTTTTCGTTATCATTTAATTTTTCATCTATCTTGGCCAAAATAGGTTTAGATTTTTCCGAGACCCTGTTGACGTCTTCATGAAGTCCCTCCAAAAGATAACGCAGAAATTCTTGTGCGTCCTGTTGTGCGTAGCCCATAAATCGGGGGGCCAAATGCTGGATTTGGCTCTTTAAGGAAACCGTGTTCACTGTACGGTAAGACGAATCCTCTGACCACAACTCTTTTATCACCTCGGTGAACGTCTTAATCAAAGCTCCACGCATACTGGAAATATTGGTCTTGATGTCCCGCACATAACTGTCCTTCGTTAGGTATTCCATCAAAAGTTTCGTGTTTGAAAGGCATTGAATCACCGAGTTCATGAAGCAGTTCCCGATATTAAATAAATAAATTTTAGCAATATCGGATAATGACCCCCCTAGGTGAAATATTGAAAGAAAAAACGTCAATTGTTGGACTCAACTGCAGCCCAAGTATTTTAACTGTAGAATCTTGGTCTAGATCGCATGAACCGGTTTGTATATGCGATGCGGGTAAATGAGAGATGAGTTCAGGACAGTTACTCGCCCACTTGCGAAGTCTAAAATTAAGTAAAATGGTAAGGAGATCCTGCTGTAGTTTTGGTCCAGTCAATAGGGTATGATTTAGGGACACACCATTTGACGGGGTAAATGAACCATCGTAAACTACCCTTAATTTTTTCCCACAACAGGGTGATGAGGAATTATGAAAACATTATTTTTATTACCTTTTACCTCCTCCATATGTCTCTCCTCTAAATATTCGCGCATAAAGGCGCTATATTGTTTGTATAATTCAGGATTTGATAAAAAGTCGGCGTTCTAAACTAAAGAAACGTTTTAAAGCTAAGAATTTTTAAAAAATGGTTCTGTTGAGTCACGAAACGGCAAAGTGACGCAATAACGCCCTGACTCGTCTCGCGAATGCGTACTTTGAAATATTTCCTCGCAACGCTTTTCTTCAGGCGAAATAGCTGACTTTAGGTACGTCTTCCACTTGCCAAAAGGACTTTAAATTATTATTTAATTCATTATTTAAGGTCGTAAAAAAACTTTTAACACGAGTAGAATTTAAATTATTATTTATTCGACCCATTAAAACCCAGCCAAATACGGTTTTTATAGCAGTATGTATTTGAGGGAAGATATCTGCCCCCAACAAAAGGTCAATTTCAAGTGGAACGTCCTATTTTGGGTCAGCTAATTTTAAATTTGAGATTTGCGGAGGGTCTAATATAGGGGCGGGGGGAAGGGTGGACATATTTCGTCCATAATAGAGGCATTAAAATCGAGTATTAAATAGGCATCGTTGACTGGGCTAATCTCGCAATGAGCGGTCCAAGATGCCTCTATGCTACCAGGTCCCAAACCACTAATTGTAATCGGCGAAAATATAGTTTTAAGGGATTGATGCGCAAGATTTGGATATTATATTTATTTCGCTACCGGAATCGAGTAAAATACGAATGTTTTGATTTTTTTTGTTACTGTCCAAAATGCGTGCTTCCACCTAAGAGGACGACATGCGGGACAGGGGCGGGAACTGCGGTGAATCCCGTTGGCCGATGGCTGTAGGGTACGGTGGGGTAACTCGGTGAAGTTGTTTTTTCCCACACGTGCGACACTATTTGACTTACAATTGGTGATTGTGTGCCTACCGAGGCAATTAACACACCACTTACGACCTTTAATTATGTCATATATCACGCGAAGATTTTTCAGCAAAATTTGGACATTAAAAAGCAGATGATCTGTGTCACAAAACGGACACAAATTTTGAGAAACGGTAGCTACAAAAGAATTTGGATTTTTAAATTTTTGGGAATTTTGAGTTTGCGGTTTATTAATAAATTCGGTTTTTTATTGATCGACGAAGAAGCGAATGCGACCGTTTCCAGCGCGTCACACTGCTTATTTAAAAAATTAACAAGTGATTGAAAAGAAGGAATAGAATGTGAGTCTACTTGTTCTAATTCGAATCTAGTGGTTATCTAGCCTATTAAGAAGCATCTGAAATAGAAAAAGTGCTACTTATCTGTAGGTAATTTTAAAGTTTTAAGCGCGGCAACATTTTCAGTAAATGCCACCAGCGACAGAACATTTTTGGGTGATGAATTATTTTCAGAAAGCTTTGTCGAATTTTCTATAGCTTTCCAGTGAGAGATAAGTGCATTATATGCGATTATATAATTATTATCAGTCATTGGTACCTGACTGACCACATCAAGTGCAGCCCCCCCTCTAAAGAGGAAACCAAGTAGGTGAACTTCATTACGTCACTAAGAGTAGAATTGTCGTGTATGATAGAATCTATCAGAGATACATATCTATGTACGTTTTCCAGCCCTTAACGTCGCCTAAGAATCTAGGAAGTTCAACCCTTGGCAACTTCATGTTTGCAGCAGAACCGACAGTGGTATCTAACTGAGTTTTATTTGTGACATGAATATCAAATTTGTCAGCCTCTAGCCGTTTTATGAAGCCATCACGCTGCACTGTAGCGGCCTTATATTTTGCGTCTGTAGTAGACATTATAAATTCTTATTTAGTAATTGTAAAATTATTAAGAAAACCCACCCTAATATTAAAATTTCCGTAAAAGAGTTCAAATATGCGTACGTAAGTATTTAAATTATACAAATTGGGGTAATTATCGCTAAAACTATGCGATATAAAATTCTAGTTTCGCTCAATGCGAAATTTCGAGAAAACACTAATCAAAATAAATTGCAATAATTCTGCAATTAATTAAAAAATGCAATAATTCTGCGAGCGTTAATTAGTTATCGTGTAAATACGTAGGCATGTACGTTATATATTCTTCCATTCAACATAACTCGTGAAGTAGAAAAATAGAAGCAAAAGAAATATTTTTTTCTTTTATACTAGTAAAGGTAAACTGCGGTTTAAATACAATAATTGTAAGCGGAAAATTATGTAATCTAATCAATAAGAAAGATTTATAATAAAAATGAAATTAATTTATGCATAATACTAAAACTTAAAGCGGTTAAAAATACCGAAAATACGTATTTTTGATTAATGTAGTTTAATAAAATTAAGTAATATTTCGATTTAACCTAATTAGCTAAATAAAGTACAAAATACGCGTGCAAACAACCAAGTCTAAACAGCTAAACAGTTGTAACGTAATATTTAAGCAGCCCCAACTGCTTAAATTACGCATATGTAGTGGGGATAATTGAAGTGTATTGTTTCCTGAAATATGCTCGCAAAGGAGTCAAAATTATACCGTTAAAATGAAAACAAATATTTCTCAAAATATATTAAAAATTATTATTAAAGTAACGCTTGTTACCAGTTAAAGTTACATTAGGTATGTAGTTATTTAGTCTATTAGGAAGAACATTATTTACTGTTTATGAAAATAAAGATGGATTTTATTAAGAATTTACCAATATTTCTTTGCCGACCAATACTACACCCCGAGAGAACAAAACAGGCTCCCAAAACAAAAAATGTTTTGTTACATCTGGCAACCAACAGGAGGCTAGATTCATCTATTTTAGAATCTAACGCAAAGAAAAATATGATGTTTCAAGGATGAATGGCGTAGGTTAAATCCTAGAACTGCAGCATCTTTGTAAATATGGATATCATATAAACAGGTATCCTGCAACCTTTAACGCGTTTTTATTATTTATATTATTAATTAGATATTAGGTTATATAAAATTTAGTATAGTTGATAATTTTAATATTTGAAAAAAGATTGAAATATTTTATCGCCAATTCATTTTTTGCGTTTCATAAATAAATTCGCAAAAAAGGACAAATGAGGTGCAAAGAAATGTTTATTCTACGTGGATTTTCAATCAGACTGATACACTGTAAAAAATGTACCTTAAATTATTATTTATTTTATTATTAAAATTAATATTTTTATTATTTACCTTAATAAGGTACATACACTAAAAAAAAATATTTATAAGTATTATTTAATTTTTTGGTTTAGGTATATTGAACGAATTATTCGTTACTATTATAGTACTTAATTATTAGTTATAAGTTATAATTATTTCATTAGTTAGGTTATATTATATTCCTTTAGTTACATATTTCGATTAGAAATAGGTATTTATTTTAAAAATAGCTTTAAAAGTTATTAAATGTTGAGTTTTTTATAGTTATTAGCAATGAATATATAAATTCAGTGTTATTATTCTAAGGTTTTTAAAAAACTTTAATTATGCTTTGCATTTACCTAAGATTGCAAAATGTGAATTAAACAGTTAAGTGCCCATCTTGCAATCTGGGGGGCAGATGTAACGTAATATTTAAGCAGCCCCAACTGCTTAAATTACGCATATGTAGTGGGGATAATTGAAGTGTATTGTTTCCTGAAATATGCTCGCAAAGGAGTCAAAATTATACCGTTAAAATGAAAACAAATATTTCTCAAAATATATTAAAAATTATTATTAAAGTAACGCTTGTTACCAGTTAAAGTTACATTAGGTATGTAGTTATTTAGTCTATTAGGAAGAACATTATTTACTGTTTATGAAAATAAAGATGGATTTTATTAAGAATTTACCAATATTTCTTTGCCGACCAATACTACACCCCGAGAGAACAAAACAGGCTCCCAAAACAAAAAATGTTTTGTTACACAGTTTAAGAATCGATAATTCTGAAAATGTACCTATATGCGTGGGTCACTGTACTTTATTGAAATTGTAGCAAAAAAGAGGTAGGCGAAAATGAACCTTAAGCAAAGCGGTGTACAACCAAAAAAAAAAAACGGTAGGCAATAATGAACCTTATACGATAAAGACATTTAACGGCAAATAAAAATGATTTAAGACGGATCGGATGACCAAAATGTTTGATACTCTTCTCAGTGTCTGTATTGATGGTTATTCATGGGATAACTGGTGATGAAATTAATAATGCTATTCAAATGTGCGTGAGTATAAAATGCACTTACCGTTGAGATGTTGTTCCATGCTGCATCTAGCTGGCCAGGATGAGATGTGAAAGGCGGTGTATGGCACTATTGAGAGTGCATAATATAAAGTTATGTTGCACATTAAATCCTTAGAATGCACACGCGGGTTTTTGTGGTTAGAAATACACGTACGTGAGCGGTGAGAGTTTTTCTTGCTCTTCTTCCTTTTTCGCCACTAGAGGACACACCTCTCTCTAAGTTTACTCTAAGAGGGGTTAATTTAGCCGCATGGGGGTGTCAGTGACAGTGACAGTGACAGTGACAGTGACAGTGACAGTGACAGCGACATAAGAACCCACATCTCTCTAATTTTACACTAAGAGGGGTTAATTTAGCCTCATGGGAGTGACAGTGACAGTGACAGTGACAGTGACAGTGACAGTGACAGTGACAGTGACAGTGACAGTGACAGTGACAGTGACAGTGACAGTGACAGTGACAGTGACAGTGACAGTGACAGTGACAGTGACAGTGACAGTGACAGTGACAGTGACAGTGACAGTGACAGTGACAGTGACAGTGACAGTGACAGTGACAGTGACAGTGACAGTGACAGTGACAGTGACAGTGACAGTGACAGTGACAGTGACAGTGACAGTGACAGTGACAGTGACAGTGACAGTGACAGTGACAGTGACAGTGACAGTGACAGTGACAGTGACAGTGACAGTGACAGTGACAGTGACAGTGACAGTGACAGTGACAGTGACAGTGACAGTGACAGTGACAGTGACAGTGACAGTGACAGTGACAGTGACAGTGACAGTGACAGTGACAGTGACAGTGACAGTGACAGTGACAGTGACAGTGACATTGACAGTGACAGTAATATTTACCAATTTGATACAAGTATCGATATGGATTTTTAATTATAATATATATTGATGGTGTTAGTAAATTACCAACGCAAAGTAACATAAATACACGAAATATCAAATCAATCAAATCAAATCATTTTATTAGTTCTAAATTATAATTTAACTATAATAACCTTAAGATGCGAGTTTTTTTTTTAACAATAATAAATAAATTTTAGTATATCACCTAAACAAATTGTTTGGACTTTTGTTTTGCATGCATATTTTTTTATATGAAATCTAAATAACTAAAAACTAAAACGGAAAACTAAAACGGTAAATACTATCTATAGGTACTTACATAAAAAGTAATTTGTTACTGTCCTCATCCGTTTATGGGCCAGTACTATCCATATTACAATCAGATTTCCCCCTGTGGCCACTATAACCATTCCTGCGTAAAGAAGGCTCCATAAAACTTGTCTCCATACCGGCAAAATAAACTGATTACTGTCTGAAAACAAAATAAAAACAAATAACATTAAAACGAGCATAGTTAATGTTTTCTATCAATAAATTTTAGTTTAGTTTACTGTCGTCAAGGAAAGTGACATTGTATTCATTGTTTATCAATTGTCTCACGTCTTCCCTAGTAACGTTAATAATATTTTTAACCCACCTAGTGCCGTAGTGGGTCAAACATTCTCTCCTGGACAATATATTATTTTACCCACTAGTACTATAAATAACTATTAATTCACCTGTGTGTCAAATATTTATCTAAATTTAATTTAAATTTTTAAATTTTATGTATCTGAGTAATATTTGTACTCTGTCTGGAAAGTAGTAAAGTTACTATTCTAATGAGTTTGGGTTTGGACGCATTAAGGCAAAGGTCCATAATTGACAATGATATGAATATCATATACACAAAAGTAAAAACTTGAGCTGCATTATCCTATCTCTTAGAGAAAAGGCCAGAATAGAGTTCAATGACAGTGAGTTCCAGAAGTTCCAGAGTTCCAGAATAATTAATAATTAATAATTAATTTTATGCAAGACCCCAAAAAGTAAAAAAAGCTATAGCTTTAATTGGGGTTTTTCAGGTTGCTGAAAGTGAATCTTATGATATAATAAAAATGGTCTAACTCCACCCCGAGGACACACTTTTCTTTAGAAATTATAGGATTTAAAGTGGTGATACCAAAAACGGACAATGAAAGGTTGGTCTCAGCTTTACAAAACTATATTTAGTAAAATCCTATTCGATCAAAGAACATGCTTTTGATATTTTAAAATGCAGTGGTTTTCAAACGTTCCCAAACATCCCCTTTTGTAAATTATATATCAATTTTAAAAGAACGGATTTGTAAAGGTAACTTTTACAAAGTTGACGGACACAGGTGTCTTGAATCAAAATAAAGTTTTTTTTTCTGGCGCCAAAAACTTCACAGATTGAAAGAGGGTTGTCTGAAGAATAAAACCTGTTAATATTAAAATCCTCCCCCGAGACCTTTTCGAGAAAATGGGGATTAAAAAGGCTTAAATGGGCCTAAATTTAGTTTTCTAGGGATTTCATACTGAAAGAAATTAGTGGGCTCTGCGCTATACATTATAAGATATTTGGTAACAGTATCAAATTATAGTGATTTAAGCTATAGATTATAAGGCACAATAACTAATAATGTTAAAAATAAATTGGAAACGATTATATATATTACAGACACGATTATATTTATTACAGGCACTATTATAAATTTACAGAAATTTTATTATATTATAAAAATTATTAGCACGGACAATAATTAAATCTATTTAAGCTATAAATGCCATACTATTTGTTATATTTTATTATTCACTAAACAATTAAAGTATTTCATATAAATTTTTACACTGACTGCCATAATTGTAAGAGAAAGCCTTGTATTTATATAATAATTATAATTTGCTTGGTATGTGTGTTATAGCGCTCCTAGCTATAATTTTTTTTTCCGTGTAAAAATGGCTAACTCGACGAAAAAACTGTTCTGTTATAAAAGATATCTACAAATGAACTCGCTAGCTCAAACCCTTTCAGCTCAAACAAAGTTGAATATTAAGATAGCTTATTGTCAATCATTTTTTAAGCATGCATATTTTGGTTTTGTAAAAAAAACTCAAAAACCACAATTCCAACAACAAAAATAGTTATTACATAAATTACATTCTTAGTTAAATTCAACACAAACCAACATTTTGTTTATCCAATAGCTTCAACAGATCAAGAGATATATAGCTTCAAATGTTATCGTTTTAAATTTCATGTTACAATTTTTTCCTTCATATGCAATAAATTGGTTTTTTGTAAATATCTTAAAATCGAGTAGGTGAAAGAAAAAAAAATCATGATTGAAAAAATAGCTAAGAAAATTATATAAAAAAAGATGTTTTATTTGTTTACTTAGCTCTTTTGGTTTGCAAAATATAGCTCGTGAAAGTTAGATTGCAGTTATAGTTATAAAGTACTTACTAATTACGTGTGTTAATTTAAGATTGGGGTTTAAAATAAAAATAATTAGTATTTAAAATAAAAAAACTTTTATTTACACAATTATCCACAATTTTCATTTGTAATTTACAAATGTTGTCTTTAACTATAGGTACATTTACTAAGTATATGAATAGAACTATAAATGTGTTGAAGAAAATTCAACTACAGCTTTCTTAAGTTGTATTCTGTAATAGAAATAGAAATAGAAATATTTATTTATGTTTCAATATTTACATATTTTACATACGTCCGAAATACACAATAAAAATATAATTAAAATACACAATTTTTGTAGTAAAATCACAAAATCAGAAAAAATTAAAAAGTATAAGCATATACACTTATGTTTCCAGGTTACTACCTACATTTAAAAAAAAAAACACAACTTTAAAATACAAGTACACTTAAAATAAAAAATTTAAAAAATACAAAATTTAGAATACAAAGAAGAAAATAAAAATTAAAATTAGGTTTTTAGCGTAAAAAAGTACAAATCACGGAAGTTATTACAAAAGTACTCTTCAAAACTATAGAAACTTCAAAAGAAGGTAATCTTTAATTTTCCTCTTAAAAGTAGATTGCTTTAATTTCCGTATATGGAGAGGTAGTACATTAAAGAATTTAACGCAATAGTAGTTTGTTCCAACTGATGTCCTCTTCAGCCTCAGAGAGTCCGGGTATACATCAGTGGTATGTCTAGTGCTGTAGTCATGCACAGACCCAAATATTCTGAATCTATTCATATTTTGTCTTATATATAGTAAGCACTCTAGTATAAATAAGCAGGGGAATGTCAGTATACGCAGCTTAATAAAACTTAACTTTCAGTCATCTCTGAACCCCAAACCATCTATTATCCGTATAGCTTCTCTGCAATCCAAAAACTGTCTTTGGAGGCAGTGACCCCATGCTAAAATTCCATAGCATAGGATCGACTGAATCACAGAGAAGTAAACAACTCTTAATATGGATATGGATAAGGAGTCAGAGAGACTACGCAAGAGATAGCAGCTCTTACCAACCTTGCTAGCAACTGAATCTCCTTGCTCATTCCATACCAGTCCTAGATCGAGATATAGACCCAAAAATTTAGTGCTGTGCATAACTACCTTTATCAAAAAGACGCAATGAAAATATCATATTGACGGTTTTGCCAACATTCAAGAGTCTGTTTGAGCCAAACCATTGTAAAGCCCTCGACTGTGCCCTACCATTTGACCCTATTGCGACATTTAGTCGTTTGTCATTAACGTTAAATGACGTATCATCTGCAAATAATGTTACATTATCTATATCGATTTCTGCAATGTCTATGAGGCTATCAGAGTCATTATCAGAAAGAAAAAAGTCATCGTTTGACTGGATCATGTCGGGTAAGTCATTGACATATATAAGAAAAAGGAAAGGCCCAAAATGTGAACCCTGTGGTAACCAATATCTATGTCAACCTCATCCGACATGACCCCGTCCACAACAACACACTGTGATCTAGAAGTTAGGTATGAGATAATTAACCTACATGTTTCTGGAGAAAAACCATAAAAATAAAGCTTCCGCAATAGGATCACCGGCGAAACACAGTCGAAGGCCTTACTTAGATCAAAGAATGTAGCAGCACCAAACTCTCCATCTTCAAAACATTTAATAATGGTATCAATGAAAGAGAGTATTGCATTCGTTGTTGAAAGGTTTTTTCTAAAACCAAACTGATGTTTTGATAAAAGGTTATTATTCTCGAAATATTGTACAACTTGCACTAAAAGCAGCTTTTCAAAGACCTTAGATATAACGTAATAATGCAATTGGTCTATAATTATTTGTGTCGGTTTTGCAACCCTTTTTGTAAACTGGAATAATTTTTGCCTTTTTTAGAACAGTTGGAAATACGTTGGAATTTATGCATTGATTTATCAGATTGGTTAAAGGTGATATTATTGTGTTTTTTATACTTTTTAGTACAACATTTAGCCCAAAGAGCTCTGCTCTTGCTGTTTTTCAAACCATCAATAGTTTCCCGTACCTCAATGTAGCCAACCTCTCCGAAACTGAAACTGACACCATCTGGAACAGAAGAATTAAGCAGATGAATCGGATCAACGTTTGTGGGGGGCAGTGTATTTACAATGTCCTTAGGTACACAAAAAGTTATTAAATGTGTTCGGTGGAATATCACAATCACTTTTAGTTTTCCCTGGCTTTCTAATACTGTTAACCAGTTTCCAGCTAGATCTACAACTATTATTAGATTTTTTTATATATTTATCATAAGCCGTTATTTTAGCTTGTTTGGACTTTTTCAGTTTGATATTTCTTTTTGTATTGTTTTACTAGCATATTTAATTCATTAGTTCTTCGATTTTGATACGAGTCTTTTAACAAGCCCAGAGTATCACGAAGTCTTTTTAAATGTGGTGAGAACCAGAATATTTTATTAAACTGACTGTTTTTTTTTTTAATAATCTTTTCGGGAAAAGCAGCAGCAAAAGTTGAATTTTTCTATTATTGTATCTAAGAACATTGTAAACTTTGTGTCAGGATTGTTATCTGAATTAACTATGGGAGCCCAATCAAAATTTATGAGTTCGTTGTATAAAATGGACTTACCTCTGTTTGATATTGGTCTAGTTTTTGTTTGAATTACCTTATCCCTTGGGTTATCATTAAATGGAGATTTCTCCCGTTAGATTAGACAGGGACAAAAGTTCTACCCAAAAAGGATAGAATACATACATACACTCCCACTTCCACCCAACCAAACAAATTCTGTATTTGTTCTTTGTTGAACAAATACAATATTTACTTGGCCGGGCGAAAACTGTAACTATGTTAAAGAAATTACTGGCGCCATCTAAATTTTAGTAGAATTATCTTATTCTACAGATTCACATTAGCTATGTTCGTTCGTGCCATTCACTGCTACACTTTCCGGCCAACCAAATAAATACTGTATTTGTTGTATGAGAAACAAATACAGTATTTATTTGGTAGGCTGGAAAGTGTAGCACAAATGAGATAGAGATAGGGTAGACGTCTTTTGTTTCATAATTCTAGTTGTAGAGAGCTCCATTGTAACTGTATTGATATTCCCTTATGATCAGACAAATGAGTTTCTAATACTTCTACAGATATATTTTCCATGTTTGTAAAAATATTATCGAGTTGGAGAGTCGACCATTTTGTACAAACCATAACCCCTAAAAAGATCCAATGCATCTTGATCATCTGTGCGTTTTGATTTTTAAAATGGATATTAAAATCCCCTACTATTACTATATTTCCCTTCTGATATTTGATTTTGTCGCATAATTTTGTAATGACTTCCATGAATTTGTTAAAATCTCCATCAGGGGAAGGTGACCTATAAATAGTAACAACAGTTAAGTTTAAGATTAAAATTGCAGAAATTTCACAGTTGTTCTACAGATAACGAGTTTAGATTGTCAAGGTTTTTGTAACTTATAGTACTATTCAGTAACTCAGCCACCATGAGTTTTTACTTTCCTACAGAAATTAGAAACAGTGGTAAAATTTTTAATTTTTAAAAATCAATCTACTGGTCACAAAGCCAAGTTTCATTAAAACACACCATGTCAAACTTTTCTTCAATAAAAGCCTCTTCATTTATTTTGTTTCGTAAACATTGCATATTTTGATAGAAAATAGTAAATTTAAAATCCGGACCATTTATGTTATCAGGATCATCCATAAAATTGATTTTATATTTATTCCAAGATTTAAGAAACCCTATGAATTGATTCTCCTGCTTGTTCAGACCAAAGACCAAGCCCACTCTGGTTTAAAAAATAAAGGGAATGTTCAATATGTTCTAACACTATATAAATTTTTAGTGTAATGGAAATTTCCGTAGCTTTGATTGCTTTGTTTAATTCATTTAAATGCTTTTTTAATTCCGGGCTTACTTTTTTTGTAGAAAAGCAGTCTTCTACTACTTTGTTCATAGCCTTAAAGGCTGAAATAAATGGAACAATGGCTAGTGGATTGATGGAGCCTAGAATAATGGGATCATTTAATCTGTCAGCTTCCTTTAAAAGCATTGCCCTCAAATATGCACCCATGATAATTTTTGGCAATAAGTTTGAGCTTCTTAGGCCAAATTAATGCTCTTTCTCTTCCCAGTAGCGGTACCAACCCATCCCAAAACAAATGGTTGACAACTCCTTGCAACATATGAAGTTCTGGTACCACGCATTTTTCTATACTATATGTTTTATCTTCTTCTTCAAACAGAGGCATGTTTATTGTATTATGACAGTCTTTGGCATATTTTTTGTTTTTTCCGAGAGTACAAAATTTTTTGTAACTGTCTCGAAGATCGCCATATGTTTTTAAACTCATACATTCAATTGATATATCAAGTGGATCTTTCTTTGCTGTATCTTCCTGTTTCTTCTTCTTCTTTTTATACTTCTTCTTTTTCTTCTTCTCCTTTTTCTTCTTCTTTTTCTTCTTTATTATCTCTTAATTCATTTAGGGTAACAAAGCAATAAGGGCTGGGGTAGGTTGATGTCGCCGTTTGTTGACCATTTACTATAAATATTAATTTGAAATCAGCCACAAATTTAAATGGAATATTATTAATTTTTGTTAATTCGAAGAGCAATTTTATATTTTCATATGTTTCTTTGATTTCAGGACAATACATAGCATAATAATTCACTGCACGCTGGTTAATTTGGCCTTTTTTGCACTGCTTCCGCCTTCTGTGTATAGGCTTCTTTTTGGTTTTTTATTTTCCAGTTCAGTTTTTTCGGCGTCTAGGCAATAATTTTCATGAAGCAATGTCATGCTTTTTAAAAAAGCCCTGTCCTCCATCAGCCATTATTTTATACACTTTATCTCTTTGATCTCTGGCTTCGAGTACAGCATCTAAAAGCTCTTCTGCGTCTGCCCAAATAACTGGTCTTGCTTTCTTTTCGTGATCGTCTACAAACATTTCAAGTATTCCATCTTTATAGATGTCCTTTAATGTCTTGGAACGTTTACTAATATGAGTCCCATAATATGCTGGCACCGAATTCCTTTCTCTACTGCATCTTAAGAAATTAGTAATTTTTTTCATTTGCGATGCGGAAGCACTCAAGTTCACTTGATAATTATCTAATGCTTCAGTAAAAAAAAGGGCTTTTTCTTTGGATTTTGGACTTAGAAGCAGACTTGCACGTCTTCCTTTAGTGGCCAAGTTCAGGTTCATGTTTTGATTCTGGGAATTAGCATTAATTTTTTTTCTTAGCATTGAATGAATAATTTGATCCTGTTATTTTTCTGGCAAGTTTTCTACAGTTTTCAGTACGTTTGCAGAAACATCAAAATGGCATTACATGAGCGTCTTTTTCCTTTGCCAATTATTTCAAAACATACTTTACACAATTCTAATGAATTTCTAGTTTCTTCCTTTCATGTTTGAGGCATTTTTGTGACAGTGCGGATTTTTTATTTTTTTTTTAATTGCGTTGATCCTTGCTATCGAGCAAATGTGACTGCAATTACAGTTTTTTTCTTTTTGTTCCCTATCGGGACAAGATCTGGTATTTGTAGTAGTGTAATGGAAATTTCCGTAGCTTTGATTGCTTTGTTTAATTCTTTTAAATGCTTTTTTAATTCCGGGCTTACTTTTTTTTGTAGAAAAGCAGTCTTCTACTACTTTGTTCATAGCCTTAAAGGTTGACATAAATGGAACAATGGCTAGTGGATTGATGGAGCCTAGAATAATGGGATCATTTAATGTCAGCTTCCTTTAAAAGTTTCCTACAAGCATTGCCCTCAAATATGCACCCATGATAATTTTTGGCAATAAGTTTGAGCTTCTTAGGCCAAATTAATGCTCTTTCTCTTCCCAGTAGCGGTACCAACCCATCCCAAAACAAATGGTTGACAACTCCTTGCAACATATGAAGTTCTGGTACCACGCATTTTTCTATACTATATGTTTTATCTTCTTCTTCAAACAGAGGCATGTTTATTGTATTATGACAGTCTTTGGCATATTTTTTGTTTTTTCCGAGAGAACAAAATTTTTTGTAACTCTCGAAGATCGCCATATGTTTTTAAACATACATTCAATTGATATATCAAGTGGATCTTTCTTTGCTGTATCTTCCTGTTTCTTCTTCTTCTTTTTATACTTCTTCTTTTTCTTCTTCTCCTTTTTCTTCTTCTTTTTCTTCTTTATTATCTCTTAATTCATTTAGGGTAATAAAGCAATACGGGCTGGGGTAGGTTGATGTCTCCGTTTGTTGACCATTTACTATAAATATTAATTTGAAATCAGCCACAAATTTAAATGGAATATTATTAATTTTTGTTAATTCGAAGAGCAATTTTATATTTTCATATGTTTCTTTGATTTCAGGAACAATACATAGCATAATAATTCTCTGCACGCTGGTTAATTTGGCCTTTTTGCACTGCTTCCGCCTTCTGTGTATAGGCTTCTTTTTGGTTTTTTATTTTCCAGTTCAGTTTTTTCGGCGTCTAGGCAATAATTTTCATGAAGCAATGTCATGCTTATTTAAAAAAGCCCTGTCCTCCATCAGCCATTATTTTATATACACTTTATCTCTTTGATCTCTGGCTTCGAGCACAGCATCTAAAAGCTCTTCTGCGTCTGCCCAAATAACTGGTCTTGCTTTCTTTTCGCGATCGTCAAACTTTTCAAATATTCCATCTTTATAGATGTCCTTTAATGTCTTGGAACGTTTACTAATATGAGTCCCATAATATGCTGGCACCGAATTCCTTCCTCTACTGCATCTTAAGAAATTAGTAATTTTTTTCATTTGCGATGCGGAAGCACTCAAGTTCACTTGATAATTATCTAATGCTTCAGTAAAAAAAAGAGCTTTTTCTTTGGATTTTGGACAGAAGCAGACTTGCACGTCTTCCTTTAGTGGCCAAGTTCAGGTTCATGTTTTGATTCTGGGAATTATCAGCATTAATTTTTTTTCTTCTTTTTGGTTTTTTATTTTCCAGTTCAGTTTTTTCGGCGTCTAGGCAATAATTTTCATGAAGCAATGTCATGCTACGTATCTATTCAGTTTTTTTATTTGTTTTTAGTTATAAATTTATTGTGTAGACCTTTTTTATAAAAGTTCTTAAAACGTTCAAAAACTACATGTATTCAAATTATGCTGGTTGGTGATAAAATTCAGAAGCACTTTTAACTGATTCCTATTTTCTAATCCATTTTTCACTAATTTATCAAAAAAATAAGTTTATTTTTTAATTTCGAAAGAAAAAGTCAGTTGACATCATAAAATAAATTGACATTTATGAAAGACTCACGATTAGAAAAATTTTATCACAGCAAACTAAATAAAATAAATACACTGTAAGAAAATTTTAAAATTACTAATTTTTCAATTTAGATTTTTTGTTTAAAAAATTGAGTTACTAGTTACAAAAAATATTTTTAGATTTTCAAGTTTTTAACTAAACTTTATCATTGAAATTCAGTTTCATATGGCCGCAACTCCAAAATAAAAGCTAGTTAAAATGTTTTGTTTGGTCAGACTAATAGCTTATTGGGTCTATAATTAATAGTTTTAATTTTAAATTGATAGCTTTAGAAATAACGCCAAAAAAGCCAAAAAAAAGTCTTAGATGAGCCGCCCTGTATATATATATATACAAAATTATTACAATATTTTCTTACTTTCACGAGCTATAGTTTGCAAACCAGAAGAGCTAAGTAAACAAATAACTATTTTTTCACTTATATAATTTTTTTTCTTTTACCTACTCGATTTTAAGATATTTACAAAAAACCAATTTATTGCATATGAAGGAAAAAATTGTAACATGAAATTTAAAACGATAACATTTGAAGCTATCTATCTCTTGATCTATTAAAGCTATTAAGATAAACAAAATGTTGGTTTGTGTTGAATTTAACTAAGAATCTTTTATGTAATAACTTTTTGTTGTTGGAATTGTGGTTTTTGTTTTTTTACAAAAACCCAAAATATGCATGCTTAAAAAATGATTGACAATAAGCTATCTTAATATGCAACTTTGTTTGAGCTATAAAACGGTAAGAGTTTGAGCTAGCGACTTCATTAAAAAAGTGGTTTGTAGATAATTTTTTTGTCTATCTTTTATAACAGAACAGTTTTTTTCGTCGAGTTAGCCATTTTTATGAAATCCCTAGAAAACTAAATTTAGGCCCATTTAAGCCTTTTTAATCCCCATTTTCTCGAAAAGAGCTCGGGGTAGGTTTTAATATTAACAGGTTTTATTCTTCAGACAACCTTCTTTCAATTTGTGGAGTTTTTGGCGCCAGAAAAAAAAACTTTATTTTGATTCAAGACACCTGTGTGGAGTTGAAATTGAAAATTAAACAATTACTAAATAAAGATGCAAATGAAGGAGATCATATTTGTTTAAATTGTTTTCAACGTATCATGGTAATGGAGGTTCCTTTCGGGCAACATATGGGAACCAGGTGTGACACTATACAGTTCATTAGTTTTTAAATTTGCTTTCCCATTTTGAAATTTTTTAAATTTTCGGGAAAGCCTTGTATTCGTGCAAAATTTTTTTGATTTTTTTGAATTTTGAATTTTTTTGCACAATTACGATAGCAAGACATTTTTATAATTTTATTAATCATTCTGTAAAGTAACGCAACAGTTCATAAAACTGTTTTTTTTTATAACGCCATATTTCCAAAGCCTACTATGTTTAATAAAAATATCGACGGACCAAAATCTTATCTCCAAACTAACTGCATAAAATTGAAAACATTAAAGAATATTTTCTGAAAATTAAAAAAAAATGGTATTGGGGTTTTTGAGAAAATTTGAGTTTTAGCTTTTGTTAAATATCTCAAAAAACAAAAGGATCGAATTTAAAAAATTGGATTTATATGCAAAAATAGGTGTTTTTTCAACTGGTGAAAACAGTTTTTAAATATCTCAAACCGTTTTTGAGTTATTAAACTTCAAAGTCAACTTTTCTGAAAATTTACGATTCCTTAAAAAAACTAAAAAACTCATATCTCACAGTATGCATTTTTGGGAGAAAATCGTCTGAGGGATCTTTTCTGGTGTCATATAGAACCCATAAACCAAATTACATCCAAATCCATGACCATCGTTCAGTCAGCATTGCGTGAATCGACAGAGAAATGCCCTACACTTTTTTAGAAAGATAAAAAACGTTTTTTTGAGTAATAGGGTCAAAAAATTTGCGAATCGAAAGTTGGTTCTTAGTAAAAAACAGTGGCCACTCAAAAATGAGCCTAATCGATTAACGTTTAGAGGTAGCTCAAAGCACAAACTGAAAAATATCCGTATCTGTTTTTCGGATAAAAAGTGATTTTATATAAAATTAAGGAAATTTTGGAGGGTTTCTTTGCTAATATTTAGAAACAATACTAATTGTGAGAAAACTAAAAAAATTATACTTCCCCTTCCCTTGTTAGAACATAAAAAAATCTCCAATTATTTGAAGATTTTGCGAAAATTTATTGAAAATGGGCATATTTAAAAGGACAACTTCAATGATTTTTTGACCAAGGTGCAAAGTCCAAACTTTTTCTGTTTTTAATGTTAAATAACCACATTACTAAAATATTTGTTTTTTGCTATATATTTTTTAATTTTTTTAATTTTTGGTTCTTCATTTTACGCATGAATTTACTTTTAAATACATTTATCTTTAAAACGGTTAAACCTGCGAAGTTAAACCACAGAAACTTTTTTGTGTATTTTTACATAAAAAAGTATTCCAACCAAAAAATCAAAAAAGTTTTAGGCAAAAAACAGAAAATCCACTCGGTTTCTAATCGAAATTATTTTTTTTTACTCAACTTGAGGAAAAAAATTATGTTATTATGTAGGTTAACATGTATATATGCTTATGTACTAATATATAATTTTGCAGATTTTTTATTTAAAACTTTTTTTATGCACTTTTAAAAAGTCCAAACGAAATCTTCAAATAATTATGTCCGATTTTTTCATGTTCTAACAAGGGGAGGGAGGGATATAATTGTTTTAGTTCTTAAATTTAGTATTGTGTAAATATTACTACCTCTAAATTTGGCTCATTTTTGAGTGGCCAGTTTTTTACTTAGGAGTAACTTTTAGGCTTAAAATTTACTCCTGGCTAGGGATCGTTTTTGATTTTGAAAATCGCGATTTTTTCACACATTACTCAAAAAAACGTTTTTTATCTGTCTAAAAAAGTGTATCTTTTACGATTTTCTTTCAAATGGGAATTGATTTCTGATGTCATCAGTTATGTTTTAGTCCAAAAAATGTAGGGGTCCACGAAATTTTTATTTAAAATGGCCCAGGTGAACCATGCTTGCCGAACGCCAATGTTCACCAAAAACAATCCCGAACGAGAACTTTTGATAACATACCTGTATGCCAAATTTCAATCTAGCTTAAAGCGTTCTTAAGTTATCGTGCTGACAAGATTTCCCGGACAGACCGATGGACCGAAATTTTTTTTTGCTTGAATTGATTTATATCGACATAAAACGTCATAAAACGCAAAAATACGCAAAAAATAATTTTGAAAATTTCTGCACGACTACACGCCTTTCCCAAATTTTGAAAATTTTCAAAATGGGAAGCAAAATGAACACCAAGAATTGTCTACTTAAATACCATCTATGAATATACTGGTATTCACAATGTGAGTAAATTAGAAAAATAATATACTCAATTAGAAATTAGAGTAAAAAATTAGAAACACTACTACCTGAATTTATAATAATTGAATGTCGTAGATACTTACTGCTTCGTCTATTTCCATATAAAGAAATATTTTTCTTTTAAAAACCATTATCCTACCCTGTCTATATCGTTTTCTGTTGTGTTTTAGCTGGTGCATCAGGAACACATACCGTGTGTATGCTTAATTCACCAAAATTTTAAGCTTATGATAAGTGCTGTCAATTTAAAAGATAAAGAACACAATATTCTTAATTACCGAGACCTCCTAGCAATGACTGTGTAAGCCAGAAAAAGAAGAAGAATTTAAATCGATGTGAACATGTGTTCAGATTATAATAGTGTAAAAAAATTGTTAGAAAAGTATTTTGAAGATCATGAAATGCCCATAAAGTATATGCAATGGTTATATGTCCATAGATGTAACGTAGAAAACGTGGAAAAATCAGTTGAGGAATTTACAGAAACACTTGCAAAAAATTCCTGCATTACAAATGCATGAATTCATAAAAAGCCCAAAGTCAATCAAACTTTCTAAAAGAACCGAAAAAGTAATTTAAAGGAAGATGAGTGCATTATATGTGGGGATTTTTCTGTCTAAAAGACAACAATTCATCCCTTTATGTTACTATATAAAAAAAAAAACGAAAAAAGACTTTTATAACTTCGTAGTTATTTCACACAATTAATCAGAGAGATTGCTACTGTATGCCTTTCAAAAAAAGTTAATATTTTAAAAAAATAAATTAAGTGATCTACACCATCTAATATATTTTACTGATGGCCAATACAAGAATAGAAAAAATGTTATACATTTAAGGATGCATAAGAGTGATTTTGGCCTGACCGCTGATTGGAATTTTTTTGCGACAAGTCATGGTAAAGGTCTGTGTGATGGGTTAGGTGCATTAAGCGCTTAGCCGCAAAAGAAAGCTTACAAAGGATCAACAAAAAACCCATTTCGACAGCATGGGATTTGTTTGAGTGGGAATCAGAAAAATTTAAAAATACCATTACTTTTGAAAGTAGTTCCGAGGAAATTTAAAATATTGCAGATTCCTTAACTGACCGATTTAACAATGCACCTTCGGTAGAAGATATACCACCAATCATGTCTTTACCAAAAACACGATTGTTTTAAAAGAATATTCAACATCCCAAACCGGAAATTACTTATTCTATGGAATAGATCACCAATTTGAAGATAAGTTCGGGTTTGTGATTTTTGTGGAAATTCAACATGGTTTTTTGCATTTGTTGAGGAAAGGCATGGCACTAGTAGGCAAATCAGTTTCTTTACTGGATTAAAAAAAAAACAATATTTTAAATTTCCTGAAACAAAGATATCATTAAGAATAAATGCAAATAGAGCGAGGATTGTGAAGGTCGAGATGATAAAAAAAATTATATGGCATAAAAAAAGACCGATTAAACGATATTTTTCAAAATCTGTGGTATTTTTTATTGGAAGATAGAACCATCGAAATAAAAATGAGAATTTTTATTAAGTTTCACTATCAAAAACTTACAAAAAAGTATAAAATACTTTAAAAGTGTACCCTCTTACTTTTTCTTTTATGTTTACTTTCTCTCAATAAACCCCAGATACAAGGTGTATTTCAAATAGCGTAAGAAATTTTAACAGGTGATACATGATAAAATATGACAAAAAGTTCCTATAAATATGTCTAAAAATGCTATGCCCCTTTGAAAGTGGCTAAAAAAAATCGGTTTTTATTTAATAACTTAGGAACCCTTTGAGATATATCAACGAGGTTTTGCACGTCAACTAATCCTACCAAGGCCGGTTTTTATGTGTTATTTTCATGTACTTTTTTCAACCAGGGGTGTGCGAAACGGGGGGGAGCTTATCAGTTTTTTGTCCCAAACGTTTTTCTGTGTAACTTTATTGCAATTTGAATTTTGAAATGATTCCTCAGGCCAAAATACATAAAAAAGTACTTGTTGTAATACTGTAGGATTAACCGTTTTCGAGAAAAATTCATTTGAAGGTGAAATTCCACGGTTCGAGTACGAAAAATTAAATACTAAAATGTTGAAAACCTAAATTTTAATGATGCAGGGCGAATGTACATTAAAAACTAAGAAAAAACCTCATATACAGGTACTTCCAAAAATCAATCCTAAATATGCACCATTTTTAAAGGGTTATGGTAGTTTTAAAAGCGTTTTTTCGACCTACATGAATGGAAACTTTTTTTCTTAGTTTTTGATGTAGAATAACATTGCATCATTAAAATTTTGGTTTTCGACATTTTTGTATTTAATTTTTCGTCCTCGAACCGTGAAATCTCACCTTCAAATGAATTTTTCTCGAAAACGGTTTGGACTTTTTACTACAGTACAAGAGTACATTTTTTATGTATTTTGACCTGAGGAATCATATTTCAAAAATAAAATTTCAAAAAAGTTACACAGAAAAAAGTTTGGGACAAAAAACTGATGCCCCCCGTTTGGCACACCCCTGGTTTAAATAAGTACGTGAAAATTACATACCAAGATGGGCTTTATTCACCTGCAAAACCTCGTTAATATATCTCAAAGGGTTCCTGAGTTATTAAATAAAAACCGATTTTTTAGCCACTTTCAAAGGGGCGTAGCTCCCTTATGACTCATTTTTAGACATATGTTTATGGGAACTTTTTGTCATATTTTATCATATAGAATCACCTGTTAAAATTTCCTACGGTATTTCAAATACACCCTGTATAGTCTCTCATCATGTTTTCATTGGCCAATACTTGATAACGTTAATATGTCCATTACATTTGATTCACTGCTTAATTAAAAATTGCTCACCTTCCAAACATCTTTTACAATAACTAGGAGCAACATTTGGAGCCCATGGCTTGTCTTAATTCCGAACAGGACAGAAAATATGCTTCGTAGGCTTCACAGAGCACGTGAGATGTTTTTAGTTCATATTTCATGTCTCGAACTTTAATAAATTGAACACATACGTAGCAAAATGCATTTACTTTCGCGATGCCATTTTAACGTTTTCTCGACCTGTACAAAACATCTGATCGTTGTCTATCACTTGAGTGCGATCTGGAGGCATTGCGTGAATGTAAAAATGTAAAAACCCCACTCAGACATGCGGAATGTATTTAAACTAATTGAAATTTATAAAAAAATTCGAAAATGAGTAAATTATTACCACAACTATCACAAAAGCAAACTTTAAAGAGAAGAGAAGGTATTTTCTTTTCGTTTTTGTGCATAATGAACCGAAAAATCATAATATAAACTTAGAACAAAGAACAAAAAATTTTTGTTGAGTCGTGTTATAAATTGCTTAGAAAGGAAATGGATTTTGCTAATCAGTGGATAAAAGACAGGTTAATAAAAACCTTTCTATGCTGTACATGGGTTAAAATCAGAAAAGTACTTCTTTTTAAGTCAGAAAAAAAGGTCAAAATTACAAATTACTAAGAAAAAAATTATACGTGAAGTATTTATTAGGCAATAAGAAATACAATTTTCATAGTAGTCGCAAACTTTACCCACTTTTGCTCACTGTGGTGCGCAATTGGCTAGAGATAAAATTTTCAAAAAATTTATTCGAATATCAAAATTGAACAAAACTTTTTAACATAGGGTTTTTGGGGTCAAAAAATCTGAATCTGATGTCAAAAATTGAAAATTTAAAATGGCGAATCCAATATGGCGACCGAACCTTTTAAATAAAAAAATTGTATTTATGGGTTTTTGTGGTCGGTATATCCAAATTTGTTGTCAAAATTTTTAATTTAGATATATAAAATTATCATATTACTTTTTTAGTGATTATCAGGTCCGGTTTAAGGGCCGTTACCTCTAGGGCCTAGGCGTAAGTTAACTGTAAACTTTTGCTATTTTTTAAATTAAACTGAAAGAGCTTAGCAGAGTAAGACGGGAAAAAGTGCCCTTGATCGAAAAAAAAGTAAAAGGGGCACAAAAGATGTATTTTGGCTTGAGTAACATCCCACCAAAATTTTAGCCCCCAACTACCCCTTAGGGGGTGGCAAAACGTTAATTTACCCCAGAATGTTTTATTTTTTTCTCCAGTTCTATTTATCCGATCGATTTGAAATTTGGTACAAGCAATAAGGGTAGTAAGTGCACTTTGTGAAAAATAAATTACGCCTATGCGATCAAGTTACCATTGGAAAAAAAATCATTATTTTTTTCTTAATGACAAAGTGGGCCCTTTTTGGCCGAACACACCCGCCATTTTTTTATATTTTAAGCCTTAATATATTGTCTATAACATATTAAAAATTCAATTTTTTTCGTTCAGTGTAACAGGTTCAAAATAAAATAAAACTGCACCACCCACACAGTTTTAATCATTTTAACACGTAAATATAAAAATAATCGTTTTTTTACATAATATGTATGCCTACGAGTATTTAACAATATTTAATAAATGTTCATCTAATATATTAATTTAAGACCAATTCTTCTATAATAGACATGGCGGATCCCGAAGGGCTATTGGAGGTGATTATCGTCTGGGAATCCTAAATTACCCCCAGAATGTTTTTTTTTCAGTTCTGTTTATCCGATCGATTTGAAATTTGATAAGGGTTGCAAGGGTACTTTGTGAAAAAAAGTAACGCTAATGCGATAAAGTTATCATTGGAAAAAAATCATTACTTTTTAACAGTAATATTAACGGGCGGGGGTAGATGGCTGAAACCGTTACGAAAAAGTTTCCCAAAATATGTGAAGCTCGCATTGAGTTTTCGGCTGGTATAGAGAAATCGTAAGGAAAATTCCAACAAAAATCGTGATAAATCGTGAGGAAAATCTCGTGAGAAATCGTGAGGAATATCCAAACAAAAATCGTGACAATTGTGACAAAATCGTAAAGAAAATCGTGATAATTGTGAGGAAATCGGGAGAAATCGTGAGGAAAATCCCAACAAAAATCCTATGAAGTTATTAAAAACAAAAATCATGATGTGCCTATTTTGGACTTCATGGCTAATATGTTTTGGCATTTGTAGGTATCTTGTTTCAATAGTCACCATAAGCGTATATTTCAAGTCTCTAAGTCAATCCTATGTAAAGTTATTAAAAAACAAAAAAAATCATGATGTGCCTGTTTTGGACTTCATGGCTAGTATTTTTTGGCATTTTATGTATGTATCTTGTTTTAATAGTCACCATAAGCGTATATTTTAAATTTCAAGTCTCTACGTCATTTCAGTAAAAAATTATTAAAGAAACAACATGCATGTTGCTGACGCTGACGCTGACGATCACGCACCTAAAGAAGTTTCCACAAAAATTATATTGAAGAAGATATCCGCACCGATCCAGGCAGCTCTGACGGCATGGGCCACGGCTTCAGCTGAATATTTTTTTATGTATACTTCACCGATGTCATATATCACGACTTTTTAAATTAAGCCTTTAAAAAAGCCGATTACTTGAATAGGTTTATAATATAAAAGTAAGATAGCAGAAAATATTTTCCAATGAAAAAAATAATCGAGCAACTTCTGGATTTTGGCCGGACTCAAAACTCACACCAGGAATCTACGGGAATCTACGGACATTTTGATTTAGTATTATTTTTTGGGACATAATTTATTTTTTATTTTATACTTTTTTTTTTCTATTTTTTACTTTTTTTGCAATTTAGTTAGATTTTAGTATACAACTGGGTAAGTCGGTTAAATTAGAGGAAACTACAACTAACAACTGAGTTAAGTAGAGGAAAATTAATTAATATACACAGTAATAAGAACTAGAAAATTGAAGAATAAATGAAATAAAAACTAATTAAAAAGAACTACATTACAGAATTGGTGTCAAAGAAATTTCTTTTATGCCGAAAAGCAATCGAACAATATGTTAAATTAAAGATAAGGTAAATTAAGTTAATACAAATAAGAACTAGAAAATGGAAGAAAAAGGAAATAAAAACTAATTAAAAAGAACTACATTACAGAAGTGGTGTCAAAGAAATTTCTTCTATGCCGAAAACCATTCGAATAAGAAGTTAAATTAAAGATAAGGAAAATCAAGTTAAAATAAGCACTAATAAGAACTAGAAAATTAAAGAATAAAGAAAATAAAAACTTATTAAAAAGGACTACAGAAGTGGTGTCAAAGAAATTTGTTTTATGCTAAAAAGCAATCGAACAATAATATGATGAACACCAACTTCTATAATTTAATAACCAGCACAAAAAATAAAATACAGCCTTATTATTCAATCCTCTTCTTCGCTGTCCTCGTTAATAACAGGACAAATATCCGAATCAAATATATTGGTTAGAATATTTGCCGGCTTAAATATTTTGGATTTATATCTGGCATTGGTGAGGAAATATACCACGGCTGCGATATGCGAACAGCAGCCCACAGTTCTTGTTCCATTCGGACAAGTGCAATAGTATCCTTTTATATAATCAATACTGTTTTCATTGGGCTCATAATTAATAAATATGTGGTAAATTTTTTTCCCAATGTGCCTGGATTTTATGTGAAAACGTAAAATGTCAGGCGTTTCCTTTACAAATTCTATTTTTATGGACTCATCAGGCTGATAAAGTTCGGCTAAATAACAAACTGCTTGGGAAAGTTGGTAGGTCCCACCAAAAAATATTTTTAAATTTTTCTCATCCATTTCTGGAAAATCCATAATGTCATTACTGGACAGAAATTCAAAATCCCGTTTTTTTCGTATCCAACCCTTTTCATGAACCAACTCTGCCAAGGAATTTACTGTATCCAGAGACTTTAACTTCAACTGATTGACAACTTCTGTTTTCATTCCATCGCTAACAAGTCGTTTTCCATAGACATTATTTAAAAAACAAGCTATTCGGCATAAACTACCAACTTTAGGCAAAAGCTTGTTGTCCACTTTGTGATCTAATAATCTAAATTTTTGTTTTAATATACCATGGACGGCCTCTACTGGCCAACGTATCTTGGTCACTAGTCGGCTTCCTTTAAGAGCAGGAATCAAAATCCTGTAATCAGATAATTCTGACAAACAATCCCGGAATCCACGATCTACAACTATTATATCTCCAGGTTTTAGCAGCTTGGAAAGGCCATTCGGATTTGACATTATCTGAGTCATAATAGTTGCATCATTCACATTAGCGTTAAAAGGGCCAAGCATGTCAATAACGTAACCATCAGTAGTGCAAATGGTAAACGGTTTACATAAAGGCACCTTCTTTTGTCCCGAGAAAGACTTTTTTTGATAAATATTATTTTGACTTTTTTGGTGTCTTATATAGGTACCGTCACAAATAATCATAAGTGTATCTTCATTTACATCAAATAAGGCCTTGGCCATATCACTGGTATGATATTGAATAAATTCCCTACTAAAGGCATTCACTCCAAAACGAGTAGGTAAAATATCCTTTTCAAAGGAATGAAGGACAGAAGATACATATTCGGAAACGGTTTGCTCATTTAAAATATAAAATTATCATATTACTTTTTTAGTGATTATCAGGTCCGGTTTAAGGGCCGTTACCTCTAGGGCCTAGGCGTAAGTTAACTGTAAACTTTTGCTATTTTTTAAATTAAACTGAAAGAGCTTAGCAGAGTAAGACGGGAAAAAGTGCCCTTGATCGAAAAAAAAGTAAAAGGGGCACAAAAGATGTATTTTGGCTTGAGTAACATCCCACCAAAATTTTAGCCCCCAACTACCCCTTAGGGGGTGGCAAAACGTTAATTTACCCCAGAATGTTTTATTTTTTTCTCCAGTTCTATTTATCCGATCGATTTGAAATTTGGTACAAGCAATAAGGGTAGTAAGTGCACTTTGTGAAAAATAAATTACGCCTATGCGATCAAGTTACCATTGGAAAAAAAATCATTATTTTTTTCTTAATGACAAAGTGGGCCCTTTTTGGCCGAACACACCCGCCATTTTTTTATATTTTAAGCCTTAATATATTGTCTATAACATATTAAAAATTCAATTTTTTTCGTTCAGTGTAACAGGTTCAAAATAAAATAAAACTGCACCACCCACACAGTTTTAATCATTTTAACACGTAAATATAAAAATAATCGTTTTTTTTACATAATATGTATGCCTACGAGTATTTAACAATATTTAATAAATGTTCATCTAATATATTAATTTAAGACCAATTCTTCTATAATAGACATGGCGGATCCCGAAGGGCTATTGGAGGTGATTATCGTCTGGGAATCCTAAATTACCCCCAGAATGTTTTTTTTTCAGTTCTGTTTATCCGATCGATTTGAAATTTGATAAGGGTTGCAAGGGTACTTTGTGAAAAAAAGTAACGCTAATGCGATAAAGTTATCATTGGAAAAAAATCATTACTTTTTAACAGTAATATTAACGGGCGGGGGTAGATGGCTGAAACCGTTACGAAAAAGTTTCCCAAAATATGTGAAGCTCGCATTGAGTTTTCGGCTGGTATAGAGAAATCGTAAGGAAAATTCCAACAAAAATCGTGATAAATCGTGAGGAAAATCTCGTGAGAAATCGTGAGGAATATCCAAACAAAAATCGTGACAATTGTGACAAAATCGTAAAGAAAATCGTGATAATTGTGAGGAAATCGGGAGAAATCGTGAGGAAAATCCCAACAAAAATCCTATGAAGTTATTAAAAACAAAAATCATGATGTTCCTATTTTGGACTTCATGGCTAATATGTTTTGGCATTTGTAGGTATCTTGTTTCAATAGTCACCATAAGCGTATATTTCAAGTCTCTAAGTCAATCCTATGTAAAGTTATTAAAAAACAAAAAAAATCATGATGTGCCTGTTTTGGACTTCATGGCTAGTATTTTTTGGCATTTTATGTATGTATCTTGTTTTAATAGTCACCATAAGCGTATATTTTAAATTTCAAGTCTCTACGTCATTTCAGTAAAAAATTATTAAAGAAACAACATGCATGTTGCTGACGCTGACGCTGACGATCACGCACCTAAAGAAGTTTCCACAAAAATTATATTGAAGAAGATATCCGCACCGATCCAGGCAGCTCTGACGGCATGGGCCACGGCTTCAGCTGAATATTTTTTTATGTATACTTCACCGATGTCATATATCACGACTTTTTAAATTAAGCCTTTAAAAAAGCCGATTACTTGAATAGGTTTATAATATAAAAGTAAGATAGCAGAAAATATTTTCCAATGAAAAAAATAATCGAGCAACTTCTGGATTTTGGCCGGACTCAAAACTCACACCAGGAATCTACGGGAATCTACGGACATTTTGATTTAGTATTATTTTTTGGGACATAATTTATTTTTTATTTTATACTTTTTTTTTTCTATTTTTTACTTTTTTTGCAATTTAGTTAGATTTTAGTATACAACTGGGTAAGTCGGTTAAATTAGAGGAAACTACAACTAACAACTGAGTTAAGTAGAGGAAAATTAATTAATATACACAGTAATAAGAACTAGAAAATTGAAGAATAAATGAAATAAAAACTAATTAAAAAGAACTACATTACAGAATTGGTGTCAAAGAAATTTCTTTTATGCCGAAAAGCAATCGAACAATATGTTAAATTAAAGATAAGGTAAATTAAGTTAATACAAATAAGAACTAGAAAATGGAAGAAAAAGGAAATAAAAACTAATTAAAAAGAACTACATTACAGAAGTGGTGTCAAAGAAATTTCTTCTATGCCGAAAACCATTCGAATAAGAAGTTAAATTAAAGATAAGGAAAATCAAGTTAAAATAAGCACTAATAAGAACTAGAAAATTAAAGAATAAAGAAAATAAAAACTTATTAAAAAGGACTACAGAAGTGGTGTCAAAGAAATTTGTTTTATGCTAAAAAGCAATCGAACAATAATATGATGAACACCAACTTCTATAATTTAATAACCAGCACAAAAAATAAAATACAGCCTTATTATTCAATCCTCTTCTTCGCTGTCCTCGTTAATAACAGGACAAATATCCGAATCAAATATATTGGTTAGAATATTTGCCGGCTTAAATATTTTGGATTTATATCTGGCATTGGTGAGGAAATATACCACGGCTGCGATATGCGAACAGCAGCCCACAGTTCTTGTTCCATTCGGACAAGTGCAATAGTATCCTTTTATATAATCAATACTGTTTTCATTGGGCTCATAATTAATAAATATGTGGTAAATTTTTTTCCCAATGTGCCTGGATTTTATGTGAAAACGTAAAATGTCAGGCGTTTCCTTTACAAATTCTATTTTTATGGACTCATCAGGCTGATAAAGTTCGGCTAAATAACAAACTGCTTGGGAAAGTTGGTAGGTCCCACCAAAAAATATTTTTAAATTTTTGTCATCCATTTCTGGAAAATCCATAATGTCATTACTGGACAGAAATTCAAAATCCCGTTTTTTTCGTATCCAACCCTTTTCATGAACCAACTCTGCCAAGGAATTTACTGTATCCAGAGACTTTAACTTCAACTGATTGACAACTTCTGTTTTCATTCCATCGCTAACAAGTCGTTTTCCATAGACATTATTTAAAAAACAAGCTATTCGGCATAAACTACCAACTTTAGGCAAAAGCTTGTTGTCCACTTTGTGATCTAATAATCTAAATTTTTGTTTTAATATACCATGGACGGCCTCTACTGGCCAACGTATCTTGGTCACTAGTCGGCTTCCTTTAAGAGCAGGAATCAAAATCCTGTAATCAGATAATTCTGACAAACAATCCCGGAATCCACGATCTACAACTATTATATCTCCAGGTTTTAGCAGCTTGGAAAGGCCATTCGGATTTGACATTATCTGAGTCATAATAGTTGCATCATTCACATTAGCGTTAAAAGGGCCAAGCATGTCAATAACGTAACCATCAGTAGTGCAAATGGTAAACGGTTTACATAAAGGCACCTTCTTTTGTCCCGAGAAAGACTTTTTTTGATAAATATTATTTTGACTTTTTTGGTGTCTTATATAGGTACCGTCACAAATAATCATAAGTGTATCTTCATTTACATCAAATAAGGCCTTGGCCATATCACTGGTATGATATTGAATAAATTCCCTACTAAAGGCATTCACTCCAAAACGAGTAGGTAAAATATCCTTTTCAAAGGAATGAAGGACAGAAGATACATATTCGGAAACGGTTTGCTCATTTTCTAAACCTAATATGGCAGCAATTAATTTATTACTGTTGCCTGCTCTTAATTTGAATAGGTTTATAATATAAAAGTAAGATAGCAGAAAATATTTTCCAATGAAAAAAATAATCGAGCAACTTCTGGATTTTGGCCGGACTCAAAACTCACACCAGGAATCTACGGGAATCTACGGACATTTTGATTTAGTATTATTTTTTGGGACATAATTTATTTTTTATTTTATACTTTTTTTTTTCTATTTTTTACTTTTTTTGCAATTTAGTTAGATTTTAGTATACAACTGGGTAAGTCGGTTAAATTAGAGGAAACTACAACTAACAACTGAGTTAAGTAGAGGAAAATTAATTAATATACACAGTAATAAGAACTAGAAAATTGAAGAATAAATGAAATAAAAACTAATTAAAAAGAACTACATTACAGAATTGGTGTCAAAGAAATTTCTTTTATGCCGAAAAGCAATCGAACAATATGTTAAATTAAAGATAAGGTAAATTAAGTTAATACAAATAAGAACTAGAAAATGGAAGAAAAAGGAAATAAAAACTAATTAAAAAGAACTACATTACAGAAGTGGTGTCAAAGAAATTTCTTCTATGCCGAAAACCATTCGAATAAGAAGTTAAATTAAAGATAAGGAAAATCAAGTTAAAATAAGCACTAATAAGAACTAGAAAATTAAAGAATAAAGAAAATAAAAACTTATTAAAAAGGACTACAGAAGTGGTGTCAAAGAAATTTGTTTTATGCTAAAAAGCAATCGAACAATAATATGATGAACACCAACTTCTATAATTTAATAACCAGCACAAAAAATAAAATACAGCCTTATTATTCAATCCTCTTCTTCGCTGTCCTCGTTAATAACAGGACAAATATCCGAATCAAATATGTTGGTTAGAATATTTGCCGGCTTAAATATTTTGGATTTATATCTGGCATTGGTGAGGAAATATACCACGGCTGCGATATGCGAACAGCAGCCCACAGTTCTTGTTCCATTCGGACAAGTGCAATAGTATCCTTTTATATAATCAATACTGTTTTCATTGGGCTCATAATTAATAAATATGTGGTAAATTTTTTTCCCAATGTGCCTGGATTTTATGTGAAAACGTAAAATGTCAGGCGTTTCCTTTACAAATTCTATTTTTATGGACTCATCAGGCTGATAAAGTTCGGCTAAATAACAAACTGCTTGGGAAAGTTGGTAGGTCCCACCAAAAAATATTTTTAAATTTTTCTCATCCATTTCTGGAAAATCCATAATGTCATTACTGGACAGAAATTCAAAATCCCGTTTTTTTCGTATCCAACCCTTTTCATGAACCAACTCTGCCAAGGAATTTACTGTATCCAGAGACTTTAACTTCAACTGATTGACAACTTCTGTTTTCATTCCATCGCTAACAAGTCGTTTTCCATAGACATTATTTAAAAAACAAGCTATTCGGCATAAACTACCAACTTTAGGCAAAAGCTTGTTGTCCACTTTGTGATCTAATAATCTAAATTTTTGTTTTAATATACCATGGACGGCCTCTACTGGCCAACGTATCTTGGTCACTAGTCGGCTTCCTTTAAGAGCAGGAATCAAAATCCTGTAATCAGATAATTCTGACAAACAATCCCGGAATCCACGATCTACAACTATTATATCTCCAGGTTTTAGCAGCTTGGAAAGGCCATTCGGATTTGACATTATCTGAGTCATAATAGTTGCATCATTCACATTAGCGTTAAAAGGGCCAAGCATGTCAATAACGTAACCATCAGTAGTGCAAATGGTAAACGGTTTACATAAAGGCACCTTCTTTTGTCCCGAGAAAGACTTTTTTTGATAAATATTATTTTGACTTTTTTGGTGTCTTATATAGGTACCGTCACAAATAATCATAAGTGTATCTTCATTTACATCAAATAAGGCCTTGGCCATATCACTGGTATGATATTGAATAAATTCCCTACTAAAGGCATTCACTCCAAAACGAGTAGGTAAAATATCCTTTTCAAAGGAATGAAGGACAGAAGATACATATTCGGAAACGGTTTGCTCATTTTCTAAACCTAATATGGCAGCAATTAATTTATTACTGTTGCCTGCTCTTAATTTCAATAAAAAAACGATTAAAGCCTGTCCTACAGTGCGTGAGGATGATTTTCGCATACTCTTTAGCATCGTTACCAATGTTTTCCCATGTTAGCCCAGTAAATACCTTTAACTGTTGCTCAGAAATAAATCTGTTTTCAGCAGAATTGATTAACTTATTTGTGGCAGTTACTGTACTTAAAATTTCTACTAAGTCGGATTTGGGAATTTGTGACTAGTTTGCAAATGGTTGAAGGGTTGACAATTCTTCATCATAAAACCGTTTTTTGATTAAATGGGTTGTACAGCACCAATTTCCTTTTGGTATATATATTTGTTTTTTTGAATAGCAGTGATGCCTCTTTTGGAATAACTATAAGATCGTTTTTACCTTTACATATACAGCAGTACGTATGTGTAGAAACCAAACGCTGTATAGGTAACTCTACGATTTCTTCTTCAGGTCTGGCAGTAGCAACCACATTATGCTGAAAAGTTTCCTCTTCAAATGGTGGCGGCTCCTCCTCTATAATTTTCTCGTGCACTTTTTTATATACATTAATTCGGCAGTTGTTACATAGTACGCTATTTAATTCAACAGTTTTTCCTAAAATATTGGTAAGTCGGACTATTTCTTCATTATCGATTATAATTTTATGCTTTCCTGGTATATTTCTTACCCACTTGTCACATTTAACGCACTTTGCATTTTGCATCTTGCAAAAAAGCCTATAATATTTTCTGCAATATTGTTATTAAGTGACACAACTGTATTGTTTTGATTGCAAATCGAATTTTCGTTACCCAGTAAACCAAGATATCTAGAGGCTTTAGCCTCTAGTTTCTGGTCATCTTGTTGGGCACTAACTCTTTTGACGTCACAAACTTACCTCCAATAACCCAATAACCCCCCTTGGGATCCGCCCCTGTCTATTATTGACGAATTGACCCTAAATAATTATATCGCATATCCGAATTCACCACAATTTAAATAACTATTTAATAAAATATATATACTTTTAAGGATTATTTTTATATGTACGACGTACGTTGTACGTGTTAAAATGTGCGGCTGGTGCAGTTTTATTTTTTTACTTTCTCATAATAGAAAGTATTGTGATGCAAAAAAAAAATCAAAATTTTTTTTTTTTGCTTAAATCATCTTATTTTTTCCTGAAACGCCGAGAAAAATCAAAATAACCAACAAAAAAAATTATGTCTGTCTGTCTGGATCCACGATAACTTAAGAACGCTTTGAGCTAGCGACTTGAAATTTGGTATGCAGGTGTATTTTTATATTATCTTGGACAATCTCGTATTTGAGCAAAATCGGTTGGGGGGAAGGGGGGTAAAAGGGGGGTTAAATTTTTGTTTCGGCCGTAATTTTTTTAATATTTACAATAGAAGAAAAATTTAAAAACCACATAAAACCTTAAATAAAACTACACCAAAAATGTTATTATCATTTTTTTCCAACGACCCCCCTCCCCCCCAAAAAGTAAAAAAAAATGTTTTTAGACATAACTTTTTTATTATTTACAGTAAGAGAAAAATTTTAAAACCACATAAAAGGTACAATTAAATTACACAAAATGTGTAATAATTAATTTTTTCAGCCCCTCCCCCTCTCCCCCAAAATGTATTAAATTGTTTTTGAACATAGTTTTTTTATTATTCACAATAGAAGAAAAATTTAAAAACCATCTAAAATGTAAAATAAAATTGGACAAAATATGTTATTATCATTTTTTCCATGAACCCCCCCCCCCCCCTCTTCAAAATGTGAAAAATGGTTTCTGGACAAAACTTATTTTTGTATTCACGATAGAAGAATATTTTAAAACAACCTAAAAGATAAAAAAATCCCACTCCCTCTCAACAGCCCCCCTCCCCAAAAAAAAATTCGAAATTGGACCTGACATGTTTTATGAGAAAGTATTCTCGCTCATTCGAGACGGCTGGTTTAACCTATTACACTGAACGAAAAAAAAATTAATTTTTAATATTGTTTAAACAGTATTTTAAGCCTTAAATTGTAAAAAAATGGCGAGTGTGTTCGTTCAAAAAGGGCCCATTTTGTCATTAAGAAAAAAATTATGTTTTTTTTCCACTGATAACTTGATCGCATTAGCGTTATTTTTTCACAAAGTGCCCTTATCATCCTTATTACTTGTACCAAATTTCAAATCGATCGGATAAACAGAACTGAAAAAAAAAACATTCTGGGGGTAATTTAGGATTCCCAGACGATAATCACCTCCAATAGCCCTTCGGGATCCGCCATGTCTATTATAGAAGAATTGGTCTTAAATTAATATATTAGATGAACATTTATTAAATATTGTTAAATACTCGTAGGCATACATATTATGTAAAAAAAACGATTATTTTTATATTTACGTGTTAAAATGATTAAAACTGTGTGGGTGGTGCAGTTTTATTTTATTTTGAACCTGTTACACTGAACGAAAAAAATTGAATTTTTAATATGTTATAGACAATATATTAAGGCTTAAAATATAAAAAAATGGCGGGTGTGTTCGGCCAAAAAGGGCCCACTTTGTCATTAAGAAAAAAATAATGATTTTTTTTCCAATGGTAACTTGATCGCATAGGCGTAATTTATTTTTCACAAAGTGCACTTACCACCCTTATTGCTTGTACCAAATTTCAAATCGATCGGATAAATAGAACTGGAGAAAAAAAATAAAACATTCTGGGGTAAATTAACGTTTTGCCGCCCCCTAAGGGGTAGTTGGGGGCTAAAATTTTGGTGGGATGTTACTCAAGCCAAAATACATCTTTTGTGCCCCTTTTACTTTTTTTTCGATCAAGGGCACTTTTTCCCGTCTTACTCCGCTAAGCTCTTTAGAAATATAAAATAATCTTATATGTTTTTTTAATCAATATCAAAGCTCTAATGTACAGGAATCCCAAGAGAACCGACTGGGCATCCTATGAAAGGGAACTAGATCGGGGCCTAAGGGAATGTCCTGGGGGAAGAATCACCAGTGTTGTGGACTTAGAGATTGCTAGCGACTCTCTACAGTCGGCGATAATATCAGCCTACGAGTCCAGCTGTCCACTAAAACCACGCAGGGTTTGTAAAAATGTTGTGGTGGAATGAGGAACTCTCAGAAATGAGAAAGGACACGAGAAGGCTGTTTAACCGAGCTAAAAACACGGACGAATGGGAGATCTATAAAGCATCTCTCGCCCGATATAGCAAAGCTATCAAGACCTCAAAGAGGGAATCCTGGAGGAAGTTCTGTCAGGGTATCGAAGATACACCTACATGTTCACGACTCCAAAGGGCCCTCCGAAAGGAAAAAGATTACAACCTAGGATCTATAAAAACCGAATCAGGGGCCTACTCTGAAACGGCAGAAGAGACGCTAGAGGTTATGTTAAAAACTCACTTCCCAGGGTCTGAAAGGAACCGGGGTAATGAGAACAATAACATACAGACAGAAGGCTTAAGGAGGCCCACCAGGGCAGACTGGAAGCTTGCATCCAAAATAGTGGATGCTAAAAAGCTTAAATGGGCCGTGAATTCATTCAAACCATTTAAGGCTGCTGGGAAGGATGGTGTGTTTCCTGCTTTCCTGGAGGAAGGTAAAGGTAATTTTTCTACCTAAACCTGGCAAGGCAACATATGCCAAAGCCAAGGCGTATCGACCGATAAGCCTAACGTCATTTCTCCTAAAAACATTAGAGAAACTGCTTGATAGATACATAAGGGACAAGGTCTTGAAAACAAGACCCTTGCACAGGCTCCAGTATGCATATCAAGCAGGTAAATCCTGCGAACTAGCTATACACGAGCTAGCAAAAAGAGCAGAGAAGGCAATTAAAGACAAAGGAATTTGTCTAGCTGCTCTATTGGACATAGAGGGGGCATTTGATAATACCTCATATGAATCAATAGAAAATGCACTCAATAGACATGGGGTACCAGATACAATATGTAGATGGGTAATGACCATGCTGAAAAACAGAACTATTGAGGCATCACTCCAACAATCAATGATAGAAGTGCTGGTCGCGAAAGGATGTCCTCAAGGAGGGGCGTTATCGCCACTCCTATGGTGCCTCGTGGTGAACAGTCTTCTGGAGGAATTGGAGAGACATGGCTTCTATGCTCAGGGATATGCTGATGATATAACGGTTCTCGTATGTGGCAAGTACGGCAAAACTGTATCAGAAGTGATGCAGGTCATAGAGAATTGGTTTGGATAAAGGTCATAGAGAATTGGTGTAGAAGAGTGGGACTGTCTGTAAACCCTACAAAAACCACACTTATTCCATTTACCAACAAAAGGAAACTCTTAATTGAGCCTCCAAGGTTATTTGGAACTAAGCTGAAGTTAGTGGGGCAAGCAAAATATCTAGGAGTAATCTTGGATAGCAAGTTGTCTTATAAACCCCATCTAACAGATAAAACCAACAAAGCTATTAGAGCACTATGGGCCTGTAGACGCATGTTTGGTAAAAACTGGGGAATTAAACCCGGAATGTTGCACTGGGTATACAATGTAATTGTAAAACCCATAGTGACATATGGGGCGTTAGTGTGGTGGCATAAAGCCAATTCCACTACTAACAGACTGATTCTAAGCAAGGCACAAAGACTTGCCTGCATCGGGATAGTGGGGGCAATGAGCACTACTCCCACCGCAGCACTAGAAGTCCTACTGGACCTACCTCCATTGCACTTGGTGGCAAAAACAGAGGCACTTATGGCAGCGTACAGACTAAGGATTAACGGCATGGGAGACCGCCATAGAGGGTTGGAACATACTAAAATCTTTGAGAACATTGACAATACAGATATACTATCCATGAAAACAGATAGGATCGCTATAGTCTATGATTTCAGGCAACCGGCAAAGGCTGAGATACCTAGCCGGGATGCATGGAAAAATGGACTATACCCTAAACTACTAAAAGGTGAAACCTGGTACACAGATGGATCCAAAATGAAAGAAGGGACCGGAGCAGGAATCCATGGACCGGGCAAAGAAATTAGCTTAAACCTGGGAACCAAGGCAACAGTTTTCCAAGCTGAAATCTATGCGATTTATGTCTGCGCACAAGAAATGACATCGGCGTCCTACACGGGTAGGACAGTAAATATCATTTCGGACAGCCAGGCAGCGATAAAGGCATTAGACTCATATGCCTTTAGCTCAGAACTGGTATACGAATGCCACAACGAGCTATGTAAACTGGCTGAACATAACAAAGTAAATTTGATATGGGTTCCAGGACATCAAGGTATAGATGGTAGGTAATGAGAAGGCAGACGACCTTGCGAGAAAGGGAAGTGAAGCTGTACTCACAGGACCAGAACCGTGCTGTGGGGTATCATATTCCACGGCCAGACACGAGGTCAGGAGAATGTTGCGGGATGAACACCAGCAACACTGGATAGATGCTCCTAGAATGAGGCACTCCAAACTCTTCCTAGGAGGACCTACCAAGAAAAGAACCAGCTTACTTCTAGGCATGTCCAGGAGTCAACTGAGAACAATAACGGGTATAATAACTGGACACTGCTTACTGAACAAGCACCGACACGTAATGGGACAGATTACGAGCCCCGTGTGCAGGAGATGTGGGGAAGGGGATGAAGAACCCTACCACCTCATATGTGAATGTCCATCGCTAATAGGCCTAAGATGGAAGTACTTTGGGAACAACTCTCTGGAACCAAACGAGATCATGAACACTCCCCTGAAACCATACCTGGACTTTTTAAAAGAAACAGGGATGCTCTGAGGAGGTCTGTGCGGTAAACACAAAGGTCCCTAGGGACCAGGTGTTGAGGGCTATGAACCCCGCATTGAAACAACTAAACTAAACTAAACTAATCAATATCAGGCCCGGGTCAAGGGTTTCTGCCACTAGGGACCCATAGGATATAGGCTTAATATCAAATTTTCTTCTTTTTAGCAATTTAACAAAAGCTTTAAAACAAGTTAAAAATATACCGCAAAATTTAGGGGCATTAATCTAAAAATAAAATAATAATTTCCCATCAACTTTCCCTCAAAAATATGGTCAGTTGCAAGTTAAACTGTACCGTATTTTTCTTATTTTTTTTTCGTTTTCTTGCCTCTACGTCAAATAATCCTAGCCGTAGCACAATAATGCATAGGACATTTAAACAGTCCTAACATTAGCATAAAAATGCATATAACATTTATTTTAGAATTATATAGACTTTCATTCAGTGACATATTTTTTTTGCATTAGATTTGTAAGCGTTTTATAGCAAAAAAAAAAAATGGTTATATACTGTATTTTTCAGATTTTTTCTCTTTTCGTGAATATGCCTCAAAGGGTCCTAGCCGTAGCGTAAAAATGCACAAAACATTTTTTGTAGAGAATCTTATAAGCTTTCTTTTGGTGTGAAGTATTTTTTTCCAAGTTAAGTGGTAAGCGACTTTTTGCAAAAAAAAAATAAAAATACAAATTTGCCACGTATACGGACATTAACCACGTTTTCAAAAAAAAATATTAGATTCATTTATTTTTCTAAAAATTTTATCAGAACATTGGATCACAAAAGCCAATTGTTTAAGACAAAAATAATAACTTTAAAACTCCATAGTCGGAAAATTAAAAAAAAACTGTAACCACGGTGATGGACTTTTTATAAAGGTACGCTCCTTTTTTTTTCGAAAATTTCTTCCCAATAAAAAAAGAGAAGTAACATTAACATTTAAGTACTTAATAAATATGGTTTATTTGGGCATAGTTACATATGTGATAAAACATTTCATTGTAATGTAATAAACGACTACGTTTTGCCACGTAGATGGACATCAATTTTTTGGGACAAATTTGATACCAACTTTTTTTGTTGCTGGGGACAACAAAATTTCGATAAAAATTACTATTTAACCAATATTTTCTCCCAAAATAAAATATTTATTACACTGTATTTTAAGTTTTGAAATAAAACCATTTGAGTAGTACTAGAATATGCAAGATTCTTAAAAAAAAAAATAGAATAACTTTTTTTTAGGGTGGGGACAAGAAAGTAAAAATTTGATTTTGACCCACATATAAAACTTTTTTTTTTGTTGCAGAGAGAATTAAAACTCGGAACCAAAGAAAAAAATTAAAAAAAATCGCCATAGCTAATTTAACAGCACAACATAATAAAATAATTACATGTCATCAGGTACACACAAGTAAATATGTGTGTACATGAGAAAGGGAAAATAGGAAAATAAAAAAAAAATATTTTTGGGTTTTAAAAAATTTCTAGGCCTTGACTATGGGTAATTTAAAACTAGTTTTCAGATACTTTTTCGAGTGAACACTCACAATGTTCATAATGTTTTGCGGGTAATAAGTTACCAAGTTGGCAATGCAACAAAAAATGTTGCAAAATAAGATTTAAAAAATATTTGTAACTTCAAAAAAGAATTTTTTTTAACCAATCAACGATTGAAATAGGATTGTTTACCAAGTTTAAATTTTTTAATCTGCAGAATTTAGCTACCGGCTTCAGTTTTTGATTGATTGATAAACACTAAAAATTACAATTAAAGGCATATTTGTTTATAAAAACTCAAAAACCTAAAGCGAAAGAAAAAATTGGTAGTCCTGTTATCTAATAAAAAAAAACATATTTGTTAATAACTTTTAAACGCGTTAACCTAAAGGCTTGATTTTTGGAGAATATTTTCTGTATGTTTTGGGATAATAAAATACCAAATTGTAAGGATGTAGGTCAAAGCGTTCAGGATCTACTACTAGTTACACTAAAAAATTACGAAAAATTTTTTTTTTAATAATATTCCACTTTGATTTGATTCCAAGCTTAATATTTTGAGATTTAAATGTACCACTATTTAGGACTATTTCCTGTTAATATGAAATTAAATTTAGGGGGTATGTATTTTTGCTATAATGGATTGAACATTTATAGTTTAGAGATCTAGGTTCGCCTTTTTGTTATAAGAAAAACCGTTAAAATATATATGCTCTAATCCAGAATTTTATTGTCTAGGTCTGCCTTTTTGTTTTAAAAAAAACCGTTAAAATATATATGCTCTAATCTAGAATTTTATTCTTTTCAACGAAATTAAAACCAACCTCGTATCATTGCTAGAAACGAACATATAATTTTTTTAAAACCCTTGCAAACGCTCTACAAAAAGTTGATAAAATGAACCACCCAAAAAATTAAAAAAAAACAAGCTCATGTTAAATAGGAGCCTATTTTAGGGCTGTATGCCAAAATTGAGCAAAATCGGGGAGATGAAAGTCAGAAGTTGGAGCCCTTGAGAAAGAATTACTCATATATATTTTGAAATAAGTCGATCTATGACAAAAAATGTAACGTAAGCAACACTACATGAAATTATAAATTTCTCACAATTATACTAATTATAAATATGTTTTGTTACTTTGTTAATTACTAAAAATGAATATTGTATTTAAATATTGCGTTTTAATATAGTTTATAAATCTATATATTTAAAAATTAAAATATGTGTAAAAATGTAACGTAAGCAACGCGGAATAATTGTTCATTTACCATAGATTTTAATTTTTCGAATGTTCCCTGACCGACACCAGAAAATATATAATAAAATATATATATTTTTCGCTATAACTGTTTAATATTTAAATTCTCAAAAAATAAATAGTGCATAGAATAATTGAATAATTGAGACTTTTTACTTACTTTTTACTTTACGATTATATCGTCGGCTTACAAGGAAAAGGCATTAAGTCACTTTTTTGCAGGTACTGTAATTAATTTTTGATGATCTATGTACGGATAAACCGAACTAACTTCTAGGTGGACTGCCAAGAGAGTTACCCACTAAACAAAACGCACCAGTTTGATTTTGAATAAAATTTTATCTGGCAATAGGCACTGTCACTAATGCACTTAGTGCGTTTTACTTGTAGATTATTTCAAATGTTTCTGCACTTAGCGACTTAGTGTTTGTTTGGCGAAGCGTGCATTTTTGTAACAATTATTACAAAAATTAAAAAACAACAGCTAAAGTTAAATTTATCTATCTCAAAACCATGTTTTTGGACTTAGTGCTCTTTACTTGTAAGCCGACGATATATTTTAAAAAATGGCTTTTAGAAAAATATAAAAGTAAATTGTGATCCGGTACAACAGTCTCCCCTATTATTGTGAAGAGAAAAAAATAATCTTTTTAGTTATATCGACCAATCATAGACGTAATAAAGCAAAAAATTGTTAAAACAAAAAATGTGTTTGCCTTGTTTAGTTTTTATGTAAAATCAAAAGTAAACAATTCTTTTAATAAACTACATTTTTATACCAATATTTGATCCAAAATGATTTAGTTACTTTTCAGATAATAAAATTTATTGTGACTTTTCAGATAATAAAATCTGAAACAACCCATCTTAATATTGCAATATTATAATATTTATAATTACCTTCATGTGTTATGTTCTCTCGATACGTGACGTTATAATCAACAGACCCAAATTCCAATAAGGCGTTACCAAACACTTCCAACGAGCCGTTCATAATTAAAATTGTTGTTTTTTGATGATCAAATTATACTTTTATTTATGGAAGGAAGAATATCCATATGAAAAGATGCATTTTTGAGGTGTTTCTTTTATCGACGGACATGGTTCACTTCATGGATCTGAAACAAACAGAAATTCTGGTAACAAAACAATACTTTCCTTACATAAAAAAATGCAAAGTATTTTGCGCACCTAGGCAAGGAAATAAATGTTTGCATATGGTAAAGCATTGTTTTGTTTGTTGCTGTATTTAAATTTTAGAAAATTTAAAATCTGTAGTAAACATATTGAGTCATTTACTACAATAGTAATAAAAATCTAAAATATAGCTATTTTATTTAATAATTTTTTTAATGTAGTTTTAATGGGTTTTATTTTAGACTATTTTCCTCCTAGGCAAGAAAAATATTTTTTTTAGCCTAGGCGGGAAAATCTGCTCTTTATTTCCTGAAAGAAATCACATTTTCAAAAAAAGAAAACATTTGCTCCTAATAAAGAAAATAAAAAAGCCGAAAGGTTAATTATTTTTAAATTTAATTTGATGATGAATTCGTAATAAAAATCTATAGATTTATCTTATTTTCCGTTAATTGTTTATAGGCCAGGCACTCGTCATAAAAGGGGGCTTTCCCTGCAAAATGTACAGGAGAGTTCTAATTTGGTAGATTTGTACAGTTTGGTTTCCCCATTAATATTCTGAGTTTTCGACCTTGAGCTGCCGCCGCTCTTGCCTAAAAACCAGTTTTTCGAGAATATCTTCTCTATAGCGCCACCTAGATTAAAATAGCCACCACAAAAATCAAAGAGCATGAAATTTCCTGCAACTTTTGTAAGAAATATTTTTCAATCAGATGAATTGTTCATGAGTTACAGCTGAGTGAAGCTCAGCAAATTTAAACAATTCGCAAAATCGCTACATACAGTGTAATCAGTAACTGACATGCCAAAATTTAAGAGGTAAATCTACAACCAAAAATATTTAAAAAAAATCCTGTAAAGGTTGGTCGGAAAATAAGCCTTAAGGGAACTACGGCCCTTTTAAATTGTACTAGAAATAAGGTTTTAATTAATAACCCTTTAATGAGTTTTTGCATGTATACATGTATACATGTATAGTATTAATAAGGGCAATTTGTTTGTTAATTAATTTTTTTAATTAATCCAGAGGCGTGCCTAGGACAAAATCTGTAAGGCAGCCTTACTAAAGCAGAACACATTTTTGCCCCAAACTTTTCTGTTTATTTTTTTGTTGGATTTTTTCTAAAAAATATAGATTCCTACATAAAAAATGTCTTATAGTGTAACACTATAGGAGCAACCGTTTAAAAAGCAATTAAGCCACCAAAAATTTAAAAGGCTAAATTTAGGTATTTTGGTGGAATACTTTTTGCTTTTTGCAGAATTAAAATTTTATTGGTGATTTATTGTTCCCCATTCAATATCTCCATCTTCGAATGCCTGTAGCTCAATTTTCGAACCAATCTTTAAACTTTTTTTAAATTTTTGGATGTAGAATCACCTGAGCTGATTACGAATCTGGACTCAAAATCTCAAAATTAAAAATGTTGGATTCAAGATGTTTATGTTTATGTTTATTTTGTTTATGTTTAGATAGCGGACACTTTTTTGTTTATTTAGTTAGTTAGTTTTTTAATTATTAAATGTAGTTGGGGCTTTGCTTAAAACGAATATTACATTTAAAATTTCCAATTCAAAATGGCGGATGAAGGCTAAAAAGTTTATATTTTATTGTATTCAATAAAAAATTACAAAAATATGTATTTGAATTCAATTCAGTTCAGGGAAAAGGCCAAACTGACAGGTGACAAATATCGATTTTTGGCTAATGGCCCATTTTTGCATCAAATTTCGGCAACATAAAATTTTTAAATAGTAAAAATAGTTCAATATTTAAATAAAGCTTTAATCACGTCTATGTATATTAAATTAAAATAAAAATTAAAAAACTCAATAAAAACCTTTGTTTTTGTTTCCTTATTTCATTTAATTGATATCATTTTATTTGCACGTATAAATTTAGTTCAAAAATACATTTGCTGTGAACACCATGGATTCTAATATAAATTTATTAGATGAAGATCCATTTTCGCCAACTGATTCTGACGAATATATTCCCAGTACTAGTGATTCTGATTTTTATATAGATACTAAATATTCGAAAGATATGTACTTTTTATCAGAATAATAGTTATTTTATTTCTAGCTTAAATTTTAGTCGATATATCGTAAAACATTATTCGATTGTAACTAATTTTACCGAGACCGGCTGTCAGAAAAATGAGAACAACAACACAGCTCCAGCGCTAGAATAATATTACACGGTAGTTTCAAATTTTCAAAAAAAAAATCAAAAATCGTCCGACAAAAAATTATTGTATAAATTTGTTTCATGAAAAAACAAGCAACTTTTGTTTTTTTTAATGTTTGTCTGTTCGTCCGTCCGTCCGGCCGTCAGTCCGATGTCACTTTTGTAGACACGATAACACAAGAACGAATAATCCGATCGTATTGAAATTTTCAGGAAAAAACAAATTCTATGAGGGGAAGATCCCTATTGTTTTTGAAAGTAGTCCCACCAAAAACAAAAAAGTTATGGGGGTTAAACTTAAAAAAAAAAACGAAAAATGCTGAAAGAAAATTCATATTAATTTTTTTGGGAAAAAGTACTTTTTTTATAAATTAAAAAAAAAATAAAAAATAAAAAAAAAGTGTGAATAAAAGAAGCCGTTGTAGTAAATGTTAGTATGATCTAAGAAGACGATATGATCCCATTTACGCCCAAAAAAATACACCAAAGACAAGTTACAAATGTCCAAAATGTAGTAAATACTTTAGCTTCCTTCAAAGTCATAAGAGTTGTATCAAGTAAAATTAAAATATTACATAGTTATAAGGTTTTTATTTAAACAATAAAATATTAACACATCGCCAAATAGACAATTAAAAAAAAAAACAAGAAACATTAGGTACCCTCTACAGTAAAGACCTAAACCTCTTCAAATTTTCCATATTTTGTTTGTAAAACAAAATATGGAAAATTTTTTTTTAGATTTTTTTTTAACCCTTAATTTGGTAATGTGTAGTATATGATACATGAATTTTATGATAACAAAAATAGTTTATAGTACAAGTGGGATATTATTCAGGAAAAAAAAAGTTGACAGGAGGCTCCTGGGTCGAGTGGGTTAATTTTTGAGTGAATAATGTTACTTACCCCACGTGTGCTTTACAACATTTTATCCAATACCTCTTAAAAACACTCCTGAATCAAATTTCCAAATGACATTTCCACAAAATTTACTTGACATTTCAATATAATGTCACTTTTCGGTGATTAAAAATTTCATAACACAACTTATTTACAGGATGATTAATGTCAAGTGTAAACTAACATTAATAGGTATTGGATAAAAATTATTTGGCAAAAAAAATTATTTTTCCAGTCAGTCATGATACAAGTCAGTATTAAGTCACGTGACTTTTTAATATATTTTTTCCATAAATGTTTTACATTTATGTATCTAAATTTCCCCTTAAATGATTTTTTATATACTTCATCCCAAAGAGTGTTTGCCAAATTAAGGGTTAATAAAAACTAATAGTTGTTTCCTTCGACCAAACGCTGATTTCATACCAAATTTTAAGTCGATCGGATAAACCGATCGGTAGTTAACGTGAAGGTTTATAGACTGACAGACAGACAGGAATCATACTGACAATGGGTCTAATTGCAATATGAGACCTTAAAATGGATAACACGGTCGTTTTCTCGATTTTGAATGTTTGTACGATAACAGTACTTTTCCTTCCATTGGCAGGGGTCGGAAAAGTAAACGTATCGGCTAAGGCCCTTTTTTTTCATCCTTTAGGTTTTAGAATGCTAAACAAATGCTTTTTTTTGCCACTATCTAAGTATTTCGATTTATTATGCAAATATTTAAAGTCTTCTGTCTGAGCACCAAATATGGTGCTCAGATCAATTTTGGCAAATTAACTGAGCACCATATATGTGCTCATGGCGCTTAACGTGTTTACAACTTTATATAGTATAACATTAACTTCAATATCCGTCAGTAATATATACACGGTGCATTATTATCAACAGAAAATTTAAATAAAAAAAACCTTAAGAGACGTATAGTGAAACTCCTTGGGGAGTATATAGTGGTCCTAAATTAACAACTGACGTTGCTGACTCTTGCCTAAATTTTCTGTCAAACAGTGTAATTTTTATCTATTTATATTTACTTGTTTAAAAATTGTCAACTTTTGTCAATAAATAAAAATAATTTAACGCCAATAATTTGTATTATTAAAGTAGTTTTACAACGGAGAAAAAATCGTTTAGTTTTTTAATTCCTTCATAACGTTTTATTTTTTTAATTCCTTAACTGTAAATTGAATTTTTTACATTTGTCAGTTATTTGACAGGTAACAAGTAATTTTTATAAACGTCTTTTCTTTTGGGTCATATAATTTTATCAATGTCTTACTTAAATTACCTAAAAAGGGACAGTATATTCGCGCATTTGGAAATAGGACGATCAGTTTTTGCTTTATTCGGAGAATTTTAGTATGAAACAGCAAAATTAGAACAATTAAAGAAAAATTGGTGTTATCGGTAGATAGAAAAAAATCGATAAGAACCAGATGAAAGTTAAATTTCTTTATTTAAATTCTGCCTGCGTGTGAATAAGAAAGTTAAAATATGGTTAAAATATGATTAAATATCGTTGTACTAAATACAGGCATAGGATTTTCATTTACTCTTATTAATTCATATCCGTATCGTTTAGACTTTTATTTTGAGGTCATGGTGAACTAGCGTGTCACTCTAAAGTGATTGAATTGAAAAAAGTCCAGTTCGAGTGTGCGAGTTCAAATGGAAAAAAGGACATCGAACCTTTTTATTTTTATCGTTACAGCGTATATATTTTTTATTTTATTTCTTTACTCCTGTCCTTTTTATTTTTTACCTAAAAACAATATCTGACCCAGAACCAACCGTAACGAAACAAAAAGGCTCCTTAGCGAGTCAACAATTGTTGGAACCCTATAAACTTTTCGCTCTAATCCATGTACGATGGGGATCAAGTACTTCTCAACTCGTTCATCACCGCGTGCAATACAGCACACCATATCGCTGTCGGTCAACAGAAATTTTTATTAATGGTTCACATAAAAAAGAAATTACGCTGCCGCAAGTCGCAACTCGTAAATAGTAGTAACGTGGACTTCGATCAGATCTTCTCGCTCATTTTGGCAACACAAGAGATCTTTCGGGTTTTATTCATGACCTCAAATTGGTTAGGCAAGGCATTAATGAATCCGCTCTTAGTTATACTGTCCAAAATCATAATTCAAAATTGCATGCGGCAATAAACAGAACAAAAGTATGCCCAAAGACTAATAATAGATTCTATGTCTAGACATGCACATAGGCAGATCAAACATACCAAAATACCCCAGCCTTCAATAACTAGAAGCCAAAATTTTTCCCAAAATCAAATAGAAGCCAAATGACATGCAATTATGGCAAAAAAAAACAGGGCACCCAATAAACGAGTGTTTTAAGAGAAAAAATGCACTATCCCAATCACCAATATTTTAATCGCGAAACGTAGCTCTAACCAAGCCTCGAACTCTTGTACATCATTTAAACCGAAGAGTCAGTAATCTGACAACCTGGCCCCGATAGAACCAAGTCCAGAAAACCTGACCAACCAGTTCCAAAATATGTATATTTAAACGTTAACATTCTCAAAAGTTATGCCACGAAATCCAATAGTTTATTTTATATTAACGATACTCAAAACAAATACAAATTTGAATAGATTCGGGAGCCGCTATTTCCATTATTAGACCATATACACTAAATAATTTTAACCAACCAACGAAAACCTTACTATCCAGAGAATAACAAACCAACCCACTATAATACAAAATTCTACTAGTATCGTTTAAAAAAAATGACGCATAGTCTACGTGGTCGATCTGGACATAGAATTCGATGGAATCCTTGGCATTGACTTTCTTGAGCATTACGAATGTTCCGCTGATTGGAAAACTATAATTTTTTCTACTAATTTTAAGTTGTTACATGGATTTTTGTTACAAAATGAATGGCTGAGACAGTGCTACGGTAAAATGACGATTGTATGCGCTCTCAAACTGATAGTCATATACACAAGCTAGAACGAGCGGTTAGTGGGACGGGTAAAAATCTCACTAAATAAAAGTTATTAAATCTTCGGGGCGTCTTAAATATGACAGTACCTTAAAAGTAAATAAATCTTTCGATTGTAAAAAAGAATTTTATATTTAGAAAGAGAGTAATCATAAAATGAAGAAAAAAAAATAATTTAAATTGACAATGTGACACCGAGATAATACTCATAAAGTTTATTCACCAATGTTTTCATATTTACAATTGACTGGGATAAAATGAACAGCGATATAAAACACAATATTCTACCAAAATAAACAAATTAGGAAAATTATCTTTCTGGAAAAGACACCAACTACTCAGCATGAAGTAAATGGTTGTTTTATAGATTATTTTAAGCACAACCATTCACCCTACTGTCTCTCACAGAAAGGAAGATTAAATTTAGTTTTATTAAATTGTAATTCGAAAAGTATCGTGCACGAAACCAGCGAATAAGGTTATATTACATAAAATGAACTAATTAGACTATCGTAGCTTACAAGTAACCGGTTCTTCAGTTTTATTTCATTCCTGGATTTCGGTCATACCGAATAAAAAAATGATACAGTTTTTTGATAAATATTGATGTTTCTCCACACTACGGCCTGGTACATAGACTATTCAGTTCATCAAATCTTGTCTAAGCACTGGATACTGATTTCGAACATCAATTCCATCAATTTCAAAGTGGAGAGAATAGGCACGAATAAAACATCAAATAGAATAGAAAGAGAGATAAAATAAAATTAAAATTTAAAATTTAAAAGCCCTAAAAAGAGAAAAAACCTTATTATAATACTGATACTATTGACAGCGTAAGCCCCACAAAACCCAAATATAGTTATACTTACTGTTGTTAAACGGATTAAGATAACATTCGTAGAAAAGAATTGCACAAAAAAAAACAACATAATCATTAAAAACCCAATCAAGCTACAAATCAGCTAATTAGATTAATTAGACCAGAAAAGAAAAAAACCAGATATCACCATGCGTTCTAAGTTGAAACGCCAAAATCCGACAACGAAACCAGGATTTGTATTTATTTTATACACCATCCTTAGGCTAAAGTCCATAAAAATGTTCGCTACAACGCAATTTTCATAGCAAAATACTTCAACTCAACTTCAACTCAGTCTTCCATACGAATAAATAAAATTATAAAAAGATGGCGACCCACTTCCGCCCGTAGTAACAAAATTCAAAACAAAAAAAAAATATTTAAACCAAACGAAAAAAACTTGGCCAATAAACACAATTTTGCAAATTAAATTAAATGCAACAAATTATTACTGCAGGTAAATATACCCAAAAGTATTTTTCTAAATTTAATTTGACCGGAAGCATACATTTTCCACTGCTACCAATTCCCAATATTTAAATTATTATTTACTTGCAAATAAATTGTTTACGGAAGTGTTAATAAAATTAAAGCACTATAATAAGAACCCCTAATATTGTTTATAAAATAATAATTAGAATAATTCAGTAGTTCATATGTACAAAAAAACTTCAAATGTCAAACGTCAAAGAAACACAAATACAGAAATAATTTACCAAAATAAGATGAGTGGAATAAATAAATCACGTCAAATCTATCCTATATTTACGAGTAAAATAGTTTCGACAGGAAAAGTATAAGTTCACAGATTGTAAACAACCTCAAAATCCAAGATATACTCAAACTAGATGAATCAGTTAATCAAATACAGCTAGAAAAGAAAAGGGTAAGAAAAACTACTTTACATCCCTACAATTAATCAAATTGTAGCCACAGGTAAAGTAGTTTAACAAAACTCATATTTTTTTAGTGTATAAGGTCTACGAAGGGACTTCCTAGTATCATAAATCATAAGGAGATTCTAGGTCCAAAAATATGAAAAAACATTCCTATAAAAGTTGGTCCGTAAATAATCCCTAAGGAAGCTACGAACCTGGAACCCTATAAACCAAAGTAAAGAATTCTTGTACATGCCTTAACATTGATAAAGGTTATTATTTTATGTAATTTTTATTTGCTAATTTTAACCAGGGCGATGCCCCAAACTTTTTTATCTGTAGATGTTTTGATATTTTCTTAATAAAATATTCACCCTACTGTCTCTCACAGAAAGGAAGATTAAATTTAGTTTTATTAAATTGTAATTCGAAAAGTATCGTGCACGAAACCAGCGAATAAGGTTATATTACATAAAATGAACTAATTAGACTATCGTAGCTTACAAGTAACCGGTTCTTCAGTTTTATTTCATTCCTGGATTTCGGTCATACCGAATAAAAAAATGATACAGTTTTTTGATAAATATTGATGTTTCTCCACACTACGGCCTGGTACATAGACTATTCAGTTCATCAAATCTTGTCTAAGCACTGGATACTGATTTCGAACATCAATTCCATCAATTTCAAAGTGGAGAGAATAGGCACGAATAAAACATCAAATAGAATAGAAAGAGAGATAAAATAAAATTAAAATTTAAAATTTAAAAGCCCTAAAAAGAGAAAAAACCTTATTATAATACTGATACTATTGACAGCGTAAGCCCCACAAAACCCAAATATAGTTATACTTACTGTTGTTAAACGGATTAAGATAACATTCGTAGAAAAGAATTGCACAAAAAAAAACAACATAATCATTAAAAACCCAATCAAGCTACAAATCAGCTAATTAGATTAATTAGACCAGAAAAGAAAAAAACCAGATATCACCATGCGTTCTAAGTTGAAACGCCAAAATCCGACAACGAAACCAGGATTTGTATTTATTTTATACACCATCCTTAGGCTAAAGTCCATAAAAATGTTCGCTACAACGCAATTTTCATAGCAAAATACTTCAACTCAACTTCAACTCAGTCTTCCATACGAATAAATAAAATTATAAAAAGATGGCGACCCACTTCCGCCCGTAGTAACAAAATTCAAAACAAAAAAAAAATATTTAAACCAAACGAAAAAAACTTGGCCAATAAACACAATTTTGCAAATTAAATTAAATGCAACAAATTATTACTGCAGGTAAATATACCCAAAAGTATTTTTCTAAATTTAATTTGACCGGAAGCATACATTTTCCACTGCTACCAATTCCCAATATTTAAATTATTATTTACTTGCAAATAAATTGTTTACGGAAGTGTTAATAAAATTAAAGCACTATAATAAGAACCCCTAATATTGTTTATAAAATAATAATTAGAATAATTCAGTAGTTCATATGTACAAAAAAACTTCAAATGTCAAACGTCAAAGAAACACAAATACAGAAATAATTTACCAAAATAAGATGAGTGGAATAAATAAATCACGTCAAATCTATCCTATATTTACGAGTAAAATAGTTTCGACAGGAAAAGTATAAGTTCACAGATTGTAAACAACCTCAAAATCCAAGATATACTCAAACTAGATGAATCAGTTAATCAAATACAGCTAGAAAAGAAAAGGGTAAGAAAAACTACTTTACATCCCTACAATTAATCAAATTGTAGCCACAGGTAAAGTAGTTTAACAAAACTCATATTTTTTTAGTGTATAAGGTCTACGAAGGGACTTCCTAGTATCATAAATCATAAGGAGATTCTAGGTCCAAAAATATGAAAAAACATTCCTATAAAAGTTGGTCCGTAAATAATCCCTAAGGAAGCTACGAACCTGGAACCCTATAAACCAAAGTAAAGAATTCTTGTACATGCCTTAACATTGATAAAGGTTATTATTTTATGTAATTTTTATTTGCTAATTTTAACCAGGGCGATGCCCCAAACTTTTTTATCTGTAGATGTTTTGATATTTTCTTAATAAAATATTACTTTAAAAATATATAAAAAAAGGTGCTCTTTATGTAACACCGTAAGCCCAAGCAACGAAGGTTTTTTGTCTAAAAAAAACAAGTCTTGTTGAGGTGATTTTTGTTCTTCGTTGCTGGGACTTCGTAGTGCCACCGTTTTCGAGAAAATTGTAATTTCACGTTCTGAGCATCAAAAATCGGAACTAAAAAAATTTCAATGGGTCATTAAAAACAATCAAAAAAAGTTCCTATACATCTAGGTTTGAAAATCAGTTTTAAGTGTACTAAGGCCTAAATATTAACACTTTTTAAGAGACTGTAGCTCCCTTAAAAGCGATTTGTAGATATTTGTGTATGGGAACTCTTTTTTATATGTAAAATCGCATTGCAGTATTGAAATTTTTATTGGTGCATTTTTTAGTTTTTTTTTTATGCTCAGAATGTGAAATTGCCTCTTGAATTGCAATTTCCTCAAAAACGGTTAGCCCTATGGTAGAGTACCTTTTTTTAACTTTTTTTATATTTTTGTCTTATTTCTGAATCATCCTGTATATTTTTTGTCAAGGAAAAATGATGATTATATCAAAAATGGCCTTTTTTTATATTTTATGCATAAGGACAGAAATTTTTAATTTTAAACAAAAGTGATATTGGTTGACAGTTTCGGGCTGCTGGCCCTCTTCAGTACCAAGAGTCAACATCTAGAAATAGATGGCGCATAAGTCTACATCAATCTAATGGCTATATTCCTTTTGCGAGTAGTCTAAAAACGTTTTCTTAATCAGCGTGCAGAGTTGGTACTGAAGAGGGCCAGCAGCCCGAAACTGTCAGTCTACCAATATTACTCTGTAAGATGATTAGAAAATAGATTGATGGAATAATAAATTATGCATATTAGTTCTTACATATCCGAAATTCATTTAAATGGGTTTAGTGCAAGGGGCAATAAAATTAAAAACTTCCTCAACTTCACGATTTATTGTGAAAATAAAGTAGTTTAATAAAAAACTCGTAAAAATTGAATTAAAAATATTGTATCACTGACGAAAACGTTTTCTTTCGAACTAGAGCAGTTAGTAGCCTTGCAGCTTTTATCCAAAAAGTCGCACTTTTCGTTCTTGCGTCATAAATTTAGGTATTTAATTTTATTTTGTTTTGTTTTTTACTACGCTTTTATCTTTTTTATTACAGTACATATTTTTTGTTATAAGTGACATTCCCTAGAGGTATTATATCTTTGAATTTAGTTTCCTTTATAGTCACTCCAAAAATAGTGGTTTGATTTAAAAAACAAAGTTAGGGGTGGTCGTAAGGGGGTAAGTTTCTTTTGCTCATTCGTTTTTGATCAAAGGTTTATATTTTATAATAAGATAGATAATAGTCAGTAGTTATGTGCCTGATGTTTAAAAAAAAATCAAAAACTAGGCTTGTTTTTTGTTATATGTAAAAAATTGTAGGGCACACAATAAGGCCTGAAATAAGGCAGTCTTTTATTTTTTTGAACACCTTGCACTAAGCCCATTCAAATGAATTACTACATAAAAAGTCCAGTAAAACGAAAAATTCCCGTGTTAAATTGAAATAAATGTACTAATATTTTAAAGGGCAGTAGTGGATAGTAAACGAACACTCCTGTTTTTCACCGGGTTTGGACAAATTTTAGGGGTGTGCTGTTATCTCGCTAAATATGCACCCTGGTCGAAAAGTACATAAATCTAACAACATAACATTAGATTAGTGACATTTTTATGTCTCAAACGTTATAATAGAAAATACTCATTTCAGACAGCTATGCCTAGGTTTGATAATTATTTATTATTTCTATGTTTAAAAAATATCCACCAAAAGTCAAAATTATCTGACAACGCTGTATTGAAAAAGTATTTTAAGATTCTGAAAATAAATATAGTTTTTCTGAGAGGTAAACGTATTTATCGAAGTATAACAGGATAATGAAATTATGTTTAAAAATATTATGACTGTTAAAATTTATTTATAAAAAATAAATACTTTTACAAAGTTATAAATATTCAAATATGGCCATGTTGCCGGTAAGTTTTTTATATTATGAATTTTCATAAGTATTTTGTTACAGTGGGCGGTGAAAATAGAGTTGCGCCCTCTGTAACTGTACCAATCTATGAAAATTTATAATACTTATGGAGAATTTCAAGAGCTACAAGTTTGCTCATATCGTCCTATGAATAATTTGGCCCAAAAATGGAAAAAACCAATTTCACCTCCAACATGGCTATTTTTAAATTAACTCGATTGTTATTAATATATTAAATTTGCTCCTAAACAGAATTAATATGCACTTTTATCGTAAGATGCATATTAAGCAACTCACCCCTAAAATTCAAGATAGCAGACACCCCTTAAGCAAATCACTCGGTGAAAAACTAACAGAAGTGTTCTATTACCATTCACTACTACCCTTGAGGGAGATCTTTTTACAATCCCGCTATGCTCTTTTGTATTTCTAATTTAAAAAAAAGAAAAAAAGGTGGCGAACCATGGTCTTGATACAACGTAGACTAGTTAGTCTAATTTACGTAAATCACTAAATTACCATATGATAAAAAAGGTTTTTTTTTTAATTTTAAAACATATTTTAATAAAATAAAATAATACTTACAAATTGATTTTTAGCCGATATATCTACTAGAAATAAGAAATTTTCAATTTTCACCATCAGAAATACACCTGACACGTAAAATTCGCTTAATAAGCATGCCAAGAAAAGCTCGCAATTATATGAAAATTTATCGAAGAAACTCTTTCTGTAAATTATTTGCCGACTAAAAGCCTTGCACCGTTGAAAACACGCGAAATACTGACGTAGCGGCGATCGCAAAAAGCGTCCGAGCTCTTTTTACGAGCGTTTTACGCACGCTTCTGTTAGTTCTTTCATGGTGCACCAAATATTTTCTTAGCCCCTTAGCAAAACATAAAAAAACATGACGTTTTAAATTTTTTCTACTCCCAATACGGTTGTGCCGGCACAGAGAATAGCACTGCACAACACTCAAAAATTTGCCAACTACATTTTAGTTGCATCTTGCTATATTTGGGCTGATTTCGGAACCTTTTTTCGTTTTTCTCCATCAGCTCTTTTTTTTAGATATAACGAATAGTTTTTTTGCTTATAGTAGTTAAAAAAAATAATTAAGGTTCAATAATTTTTTTTTGTGAATTGGTTCTGTATTAATAAGGGCTTTTAGCCAAAAAAAGCGGATTTCAAATATCTTTATTCGTTTTTTTTCCATGAAAATTTTATATTAATACTAGATATGGCTCTGGCAACACTAACACGTGAGATTTGTAAAAATAAAAAAAGTTTTAGATTGAATCCAGTAACGGAGATTTTATGGGGAGTTATTGAAAGCATTTTTTTATAATAAATTTAATTTATTGTAAGGACAGAAATTTTTAATTTTAAACAAAATTATAAAAATATTAATTTATTATTCCATAAATAGCCCTTTCAATTTTAATTCTTCTACAAGGCACTCCTAAAATAAGAAAAAAGACATCCGTTTTTTCCTATGAAATTTGTTGTCCGTACTGTTCTAAGTAAAAAACATTAACATAATTTTTTGGCACGGCTTTTTTGTTAAAGAAAGCATTTTAAAAAGGTGATAAGTTTCAAATAGCTTATTAGGTTGGTTTAATGAAATTGATTTTAATAAAAAAATTATGTGTTATTACAGACCTTTTTTGCGCTAAAATGCATTAAAAAATATAGACAATTTACTACAAATGAAACTAAAAATCCATCTACACGGTCTAAACCCGAATGTAAAAGTTTTTTTAATTTTAGTGATGAATTAAAATTTTATATTTAAAACGATTGAAGTATTTGATTGATTGAACTAATCTACACATACCCTGTATAATAAAATTAATAGAACATTGATCAACCAGTGGCATGTATAGGAAAACCTACTTAAATCGAATAATATTTTAATTTTATATATTTATCACAGTCTTTAATATACACACAAGCGTTAAAAGTAATTTTCTAAATAATATTTTTCACCTTAAGTCAACTTATTTTAAACGATAAAACAGACGGTCAGTGGTTCAGTTGGTTTAGGCTGTAAATTAATTCAATCCATGGTCTGGGTTCAAATCTCAACAGCGTAACTATTTTTTTTTATTAATATTTAAGTTTTTATTAATATTTTTTAGTATTAGTATTAGTTTTTTTGTGGTTTATCAATGTTCCATTAATTTTATTATACAGGGTATTTGTAGATTTTAAGACAATAAATAGTTCAAATAATAATAAATATAAAAATTAAGAGCCAACACAATTTAAAATTTTAATTGACCACTAAAATTAAAGAACTTTCAATTTCAGGCTTAGACCGTGTATATAGGTCGTTAGTTTTATTTCTAGTAAATTCTCTATATTTTTTAATGCATTTTACCTCAAAAAATTCCTAAGCGATAACAAATTTTTTTAAGGGAAATAAATTTTATTAAACCTAATAAACTATTTTTTCAGAATAAAAAAATAGAGGTGGCTCACAGCCAGGGTCGTAGCTATGGGGGGATAGGGGGAACCACCCCCACCTATCTTAAAATTAGAAAATGTTGCATATTTTATGGGTTAACACGTTTACTGCCAGGGGTAAATTAGTTGTCTGTTCGCTGACGCAATGTTGCGTAAATTAATACGGTTAAAACGAGTATTCTCGTAGTGAGCCTCCAGCACCAGACTGCCAACTATTATCAATTATCTCGTATTTGGCAGTCAACGTATTAAAGACAAAAAAGTTGTAATTTAAGCAGTAGTGGAAACGTTCTTTTTTTTGGTCATCAACTTTTTTGTCAAGGGAATAAAAGTTGTAATTTAAGACTAAAAAAAATGTAATTTTCGACCTTTTCCCCCCCAGTAAATCTTCTTCGTTAGGGCCCTGTAATTTTAGCAGTAGTCAATTTTGAAATTAGAAAAAGTTGTATATATGGGTTAAAAATATAAAAGCTGTCATTCTAGCAGAAGTGGGGCGTTTTTTTAGTCATAAACTTTTTTGTTGAAGGTATGGAATTTGTAATTTTAGACTAAAAAAAGTTGTGATTTTCGACCTTCTTCCCTCCCTCACTAAATCTTTTTCGCTAGAGCCAGTTTTTGTAAAACATATTTTTCCAGATTTATTTTTTTAAGCCTATTATAAATATATAAAATGGGTTTTTGCACATTATAGTGATCTAGGATAAATAGGGAAGAAAATTCAACATTTTGATGTTATCCCAAAAGTTTGCTAAAAATAGCCCTTTCAATTTTAATTCTTCTACAAGGCACTCCTAAAATAAGAAAAAAGACATCCGTTTTTTCCTATGAAATTTGTTGTCCGTACAAGTAAGTAAAAAACATTAACATAATTTTTTGGCACTTGGCTTTTTTGTTAAAGAAAGCATTTTAAAAAGGTGATAAGTTTCAAATAGCTTATTAGGTTGGTTTAATGAAATTGATTTTAATAAAAAAATTATGTGTTATTACTTAGACCTTTTTTGCGCTAAAATGCATTAAAAAATATAGACAATTTACTACAAATGAAACTAAAAATCCATCTACCCGAATGTAAAAGTTTTTTTTAATTTTAGTGATGAATTAAAATTTTATATTTAAAACGATTGAAGTATTTGATTGATTGAACTAATCTACAAATACCCTGTATAATAAAATTAATAGAACATTGATCAACCACAAAAAAAAACTAATACTTTTAAAAAATAACAAAAACTTAAATAATATTTAAAAAAAAGTAGTTCCGCTGTTGAGATTTGAACCCACACCATTTTTGGAGATTGAACTCTTTTTTGTGCCTAAACCAACTGAACCACCGACTCTCTGTTTTTTCGTTTAAAATAACTTGACTTAAGGTGAAAAATAATATTTAGGAAATAACTTCTTAACGCTTGTGTTTATATTAAATACTTTGTGTGATAAATATATAAAATTAAAATATTATTCGATTTAAGTTAGTTTTCCTATACATGCCACTAAAAATTAAAAAAATGACTATCGCTACGCCCGTAATTCTATAAACTGAAAACCTTAAATCCACCTTAATTTGTAGCTTAGGTGACCCCATCGAAGAACCCGATAAAATTTTGTCCATAACTTTTACCGTTTCGGAGAAAACTGATTGGGTCGGGAACTTTGGATCACCCGGTACATTGAAATCCTAAAAAGAAAAATCTAATAATTGACATTAGACCCCCCGACCTCCCTATTTAAAAAAAGTTATTTAAAATACCATTAGAATAGCTAGAAACACAATATTGGGGTATAAATGGAGCATACTAGATAAACCAAGGAAAAAAATTAAAGGAAAGGCTTTGCTTTCCCTCTAAACCCCTCCGGGGGTCATATTTGTTAGATAAGATTTAAAATGTAATTTTTGGGTTGCAGGTAAAAAATTTTAAAATAAAATAATGAATTGTAGCAAATATTGGTGAATTAAAAAAATATCGTATATCTATTTCACAATACTGAAAGCAAAAAAATGCGATAAAATTTTTTTTTGTCGGTGAAATATTTTAATTTTTACTTTTTTTAATTAAGGAAGAGGCCAGAAAATAAAATTTATTTTCAAAGTTCTTGGGCAATTTTATTTTTTATCCCACCTTTTTTTAGACCGTGTAAGTTATGCATATTTTGAGTTTGTAAAGTTACGTAACTTTACAAACTCAAAATATGCATAACTCAAAACCAAACGAATGAAATCCCATTAAATGACATCACAGAAGAAGCAAGAAAAACAACAATTAAATCAATTAATCTAGAACTAATTAAATTTGCAAACTTGCTTGCATGAGTTAAAATACGCGCAACACAAATTAAATGAATTCGACGAACAACTTGAGCAACAACTCAACAAACCATTTATTATTAAACAATCATTTTGGTATACCACAGTTTTATCAACAATCCTTATACTATTCAAGTTTTTAAAATATTTTGGAGTTACAAATCTTATTCGCCGATGTTGGATTTCCAACTCTAAGCAAGAATCATGTCTTCCACGCTTACAAATATTTAATCAATGCCACGAACCAATCGAACATCCCACGATTGATCATTATGATGCCGAACTACAAAGATTAAATTATTCAATTCCACTTGTATACATCTTCGGAGAAGATTCCACAATGATGAATTAAAATTTTATATTTAAAACGATTGAAGTATTTGATTGATTGAACTAATCTACAAATACCCTGTATAATAAAATTAATAGAACATTGATCAACCACAAAAAAAACTAATACTTTTAAAAAATAACAAAAACTTAAATAATATTAAAAAAAAAGTAGTTCCGCTGTTGAGATTTGAACCCACACCATTTTTGGAGATTGAACTCTTTTTTGTGCCTAAACCAACTGAACCACCGACTCTCTGTTTTTTCGTTTAAAATAACTTGACTTAAGGTGAAAAATAATATTTAGGAAATAACTTCTTAACGCTTGTGTTTATATTAAATACTTTGTGTGATAAATATATAAAATTAAAATATTCGATTTAAGTTAGTTTTCCTATACATGCCACTAAAAATTAAAAAAATGACTATCGCTACGCCCGTAATTCTATAAACTGAAAACCTTAAATCCACCTTAATTTGTAGCTTAGGTGACCCCATCGAAGAACCCGATAAAATTTTGTCCATAACTTTTACCGTTTCGGAGAAAACTGATTGGGTCGGGAACTTTGGATCACCCGGTACATTGAAATCCTAAAAAGAAAAATCTAATAATTGACATTAGACCCCCCGACCTCCCTATTTAAAAAAAGTTATTTAAAATACCATTAGAATAGCTAGAAACACAATATTGGGGTATAAATGGAGCATACTAGATAAACCAAGGAAAAAAATTAAAGGAAAGGCTTTGCTTTCCCTCTAAACCCCTCCGGGGGTCATATTTGTTAGATAAGATTTAAAATGTAATTTTTGGGTTGCAGGTAAAAAATTTTAAAATAAAATAATGAATTGTAGCAAATATTGGTGAATTAAAAAAATATCGTATATCTATTTCACAATACTGAAAGCAAAAAAATGCGATAAAATAAAATTTATTTTCAAAGTTCTTGGGCAATTTTATTTTTTATCCCACCTTTTTTTAGACCGTGTAAGTTATGCATATTTTGAGTTTGTAAAGTTACGTAACTTTACAAACTCAAAATATGCATCTCAAAACCAAACGAATGAAATCCCATTAAATGACATCACAGAAGAAGCAAGAAAAACAACAATTAAATCAATTAATCTAGAACTAATTAAACTTGCAAACTTGCTTGCATGAGTTAAAATACGCGCAACACAAATTAAATGAATTCGACGAACAACTTGAGCAACAACTCAACAAACCATTTATTATTAAACAGTCATTTTGGTATACCACAGTTTTATCAACAATCCTTATACTATTC
>OY294048.1:24450497-24492808 GCA_958510825.1 Brachypterus glaber | reverse complement strand
AATTGAAACAAAATACAGAGTATAAAATTAGTAAAATTGGTACTTAAATATTTAAACTTATTCTAGGTCACAATATTATAATTGAGTTAATTGTTAAGTTTTTCTTGAGCTTCTTCTGTGATGGCTGTTAATGGGATTTCATTCGTTAGGTTTTGAGTTATGCATATTTTGAGTTTGTAAATGCCGCTTAGAATTTAATTTTAAAATGCCATGATTCCTTATGATTTCCGTTTGGCTATCTTCATTGTTTCAAAATTGAAATTGTGTTGGTTTTGATGTAACAAATACCTATTGATTTTGTTGTAGTGGGTGCCAAATTTCTAAGTCAGCGAGTAGGCTTCCTGTTTTACAGGATTTTGGAATTCTCGTTGTAGTTTTCATTAAAAGTTGAACTTTACATTCTTCATTTGTGGATTTCTTTTTGGTATGAATATTTTTGCATAACCATTTCGTTGGAAGGTATTGAATACAATCAAGATCCTCAAGCAGAATATAAAGAGTTCTGTGAAGAAAAATAGGATATATGGTTTGTAAGGTTCTTATAAGAAAATAAACTAGCATCTTCCTTATGTGGTAATGAAAATATTTGATATAAATCACTCATTTGATAAGACAATTGGAATTTCAAAGGAAATTACTAATTTTATCTTTAATAAATGATTTTAAAGTTTTTAATTAATAAGTATAGACATTAATTATTAATTAATAAGTATATATATATATATATATATATATATAATTTGTTAAAGGAATTGGTAAGTTAAATAACCCCGCATCTTTTATATGTAAATTGAATTTCCGTTAAATTAGCTAATTTTTTAATATGTTGTAGTTTATTTTACCAACTGATCAAAAGCTCCCGTGGGCCCAACTCAATCCCGCTAGTTTTGGAGATATGGCTCATAAAAGCTTTGGCCATTTAAATCCGAAAATCTTGTAATTCTTGAAATTATTAAGAAACATTTACGTTTGGTTCTTATGTACTTATGTTAAAGAACATGTTAAGCCAAAGATATTATTTATTTTTACGATGCGAGTCGTAAAAAAGTTTTATTTAAAAATTTTGGTGAATGGAATAGTGCACAAATGAGAAATGAAAAAAAAACTTCAGTGAAATATGCTATAAGTATTACAGCTCATAGTATGTGCCTTTTTAAACAAAAAACTTATGGAAAAACATTTGGAAACTATTCATTAATTAAAGAATTATAAGAATTTCGGATTTAAATGGCCAAAGCTTTTAAGAAACTTCCCTTGATGCCGCTTGAGCTTGACCTTGCAACTGTGGGACATTCAGTTGGACCTTTCACGTTTAAATCATTTTTATTTGAGAATGTGATTAATCTTGGATTTGTAAATAACTCGTTTTTTGATTTTCATTGTACGTTCTTTTTCTACATTCACTAATTAAATGACCTTTATTTTTACAATAATTACAAAATTTTGAGTTATAAGAAGATTGATTAGAGTTTGATAATTATTTGTAGTGGAAGGAGGTGGTCTATAAGGACCACGGGTTTTTCTACAATTTCTTGTAGAATGAGTATGCAATTCTTAGAATATAAATTAGTATTTGTATTTAAATTAATATTTAATTTATATTTAGTATAATTAATAATTTTTTCTTCCTGAAGGTCTAAATTATAGGCCATTCAGTGTGTATTCACGAGCACGCAGCATTTCCTATCTCAGGCTTAGATAATAAATCTACGTGCCGTTCGATGTATTGCTCTTTTAAATCTGTCTTCCAGTACTTCGCTACTATTCACCTGCTTGTATACATTCGTTTTTAACTTTTTCTAATCTTCTTTTCTAATCCTTTAAAATCAGTAATTGATTCATTTTGGTAGTGTTTTATTGTTTCAAGCTCCTCATGCTTGTTTTGAATGAACATAATATTGTTTTAATTTTGTTTTTAAAGTATACCATGAATTAATTTCTGATTCTCATTAACTACATTATTGCTTATTTGAGAAACCATACAAAAACACTGTCAATTTGATTTGGTTAGCTAAATAAAAAGCACTATTTGTATTTTGTATGAAGGTATTAAGTTCTAATCTCTCCTGTGATTAAATAATACAGTCAATGGTAATTAATTTTCTTTAATATTATTATTATCATGTGATTTTTCACGATCACGATGAGTAAAGTCTAGATTTTGCACAGAACTAGTAGGAATATTTTCCTTCGACATTTTTATTTATATATAATTTAAAATTAAAAAAGAAACTTGATTTTGAGCTTAAAAGCTAAAAAGTTCAAATTTAATTTAACAGTTGGTTCAGTTATGTTTATTTTATAAATTAGTAATTAGAAAATAGGAATTGAAAATATATAATGATTGACAAACTTGAAAATTGACATTCAATTGTAGATCAAGCTGTAGTTTCCAATGGTCGTCAGTTAATTCTTGGATTAATCTCGTCCAGTTGTTACTAGTCTTGATTCCACTATCAAGTAGGCTTTAGGCTTCGGCTTTGGTAAGAGTGTCACTCCAACAGAGTAGGAACTCACGGTTACTTCTTCTGTTCAGACAAAGTCCCACTAAGAGTTATCTCACGGTTATGTTTATGAAACCTCAGGATTATCCATGTTATTTGCGCTGACTACAGATGAACCTCTGGAGTATCCCACTTCTGACACCAAAAATTGATGTTGTATACCTCGATATACAAGGTGAATTTTTAAAGACAGTTTCTGACACCAGGGTTTGGACTTTATAGTTGTTCCAAAACTTTAATATTTTGGTACTTCCAATTTTACCACTTTGAATTAAGAAGGTTAATACCATTAACTTTTATATTTTATTACTTTACAATAGCGTCATGTTAAATGTATGAATGCAAAATTATTAATCCTGCCGCGTAGGCACCCGTCGTCTATTTATAGTAAATTGGAAAAATGATGAGTCATCATAATATGACAGTCAATGGTAATTAATTTTCTTTAATATTATTATTATCATGTGATTTTTCAAGATCACGATGAGTAAAGTCTAGATTTTGCACAGAACTAGTAGGAATATTTTCCTTCGACATTTTTATTTATATATAATTTAAAATTAAAAAAGAAACTTGATTTTGAGCTTAAAAGCTAAAAAGTTCAAATTTAATTTAACAGTTGGTTCAGTTATGATGCTATGTTTATTTTATAAATTAGTAATTAGAAAATAGGAATTGAAAATATATAATGATTGACAAACTTGAAAATTGACATTCAATTGTAGATCAAGCTGTAGTTTCCAATGGTCGTCAGTTAATTCTTGGATTAATCTCGTCCAGTTGTTACTAGTCTTGATTCCACTATCAAGTAGGCTTTAGACTTCGGCTTTGGTAAGAGTGTCACTCCAACAGAGTAGGAACTCACGGTTACTTCTTCTGTTCAGACAAAGTCCCACTAAGAGTTATCTCACGGTTATGTTTATGAAACCTCAGGATTATCCATGTTATTTGCGCTGACTACAGATGAACCTCTGGAGTATCCCACTTCTGACACCAAAAATTGATGTTGTATACCTCGATATACAAGGTGAATTTTTAAAGACAGTTTCTGACACCAGGGTTTGGACTTTATAGTTGTTCCAAAACTTTAATATTTTGGTACTTCCAATTTTACCACTTTGAATTAAGAATGTTAAGACCATTAACCATTAAGGAGTTATGAATATTTGTGCAGATTAAATACACAAATTTTAAATGATCTTTTGGACATTGATGCTGAAGAAGCGATTATAGATCAAGAAATGACTACGTATGAGTATGAAAATATACTATAGAATAAAAAGCAGTTGATAGTATTTTAAAGAAAACTGAGGAATCAGTACGTAGTTTTAATACAGGATGCAGTAGCATAACAAAACGTAGTTTTAAGCTGCCATTGAATTTAAGAAGTATGGAGGAGAGTTCCTTGACTATTTAACATTTTGGAGCCAGTTTCGCAGAATACACGAAGATGAAAAGATCGACAGTGCTGATAAATTTCAGTACTTGTTGCAGGCTACAATTCCGAAGTCAAGAGCTCGACAACTTGTCGAAAGTTACCCTCCTACAAGTAGTAACTACCCCAAAGCAATTGAAACCCTAAAATCACGTTTTGGCAGAGAAGATATTTTGGTGGAAGTATACGTAAGAGAATTGTTAAAATTAATTCTTAATAATTTAGACAATAAGTTAAATTTATCAGCATTGTATGATAAATTGGAATGCCAGTTACGTGCACTAGAAACACTAGGTGTGACCAGATAAATGCGCAGCTATGCTATACGCATTGGTTGAGGTGTCTTTCAGCAGACTTACTAAGTGCAGCTAAAACCAGCAACAGGAAACCTGAAGAAACACGTTTGTCTACGGCAACAGATTTGATTAATCAAAAGACTACACATTAAATGTGTTTTCTGCGATGCTGATCACCATGTTGAAGACTGTACTGTAGCTTTAAAGATGTCAACGACTGAGAAAAGCCAGTTATTGAGCAAGAGAGGATGTTGTTTTACCTGTTGTAAAGTGGGTCACCTAAGCAAAAGATGTAAGGTTAAAGTAAGGTGACAAAATTGCCAAGGCCGACATTATACTGTAATGTGCAATAAAACTGAAAAAAACAATATTCCTGAACCGAATAAGAACGTGACTTTAGAATAATACCCAAGATCAACATGTTTTCTTACAAACACTCTTGGTAAGATTAGAGGGAATTCATACTAGAATGGTAAGAGCAGACATTGACACGGGATCCCAGAGATCTTATATAACGACATCTACAGCAACTCTAATGGGATACGAACCTATAGGACAAGACACCATTTGGTGGTACTCATTCGAATGCTTATAAACATAATATGTATAAAATAACCCTTACAGATACGAGTTTTAGATGTAATTTTAAAGTATTAGATCAAGAAGTAATTTGTAATAATATATCGGCTATTAGAGATGGACTATGGGATACCGAATTATCCAAGTTAGGCATTCAGTTATCAGACAGAATCAATGGCCCAATAGAAATTTTAATAGGGGCTGATATAGCAGGCAAATTATATACTGGAAAACAACACTTTGTCGGAGACCATTTGGTAGCAATACAGACTAAACGGCTGGACTTTGATGGGACGGACCTCAGATGTACAAGTCCACAGCTGTGATTGTAACCAATATGTTGTTACAAGATCACAACGTTGCTGATTTTGTTACAAGATCACAACGTTGCTGATTTATGGGTTTTAGATCCTCTGGGTATAACAGATCCTGGTGAAATGGTCCAAAAAAGAGTCCGAAAAAGCTGTTATGGATCATTTTCTGGAAAATGTAACAGTAAATAACGAAGGTAGATATGAGGTTAATATGCCATGGATCGAGGGGCATCCACCTAAACCTACTAATATCAATTTGGCAAGAAAACAACTAGAATCCATGATCCACAAAATCCAGAAAGAAGGACATTACCAGGATTACCAGAATGTTTTCAACGAATGGCTAAATGAAGGTATAATCGAGGAAGTCGGAAAAAACGAACCAAATGGGATAGCACATTATTTACCTCATAGACCAATAATTAAGGAAACCAGCACGACTAAGGTAAGACCTGACTTCGACGCTTCATCCAAAGAAAAAGGACAACCCTCCCTAAATCAGTGTCTGGAGAAAGGTATTAATTTAATAGAATTGATTCCAGTAATACTTTTGAGATTTAGACGGTAAACTTGGAGTGATCTCAGATATCCGTAAAGCATTTTTGCAAATAAGTCTTAGTAGAACGGATAGAGATTTCTTAAGATTTCTTTGGTTAGACGAAAACGGCGACGAAAAAATTTATCGACACGAGAGTAATGTTTGGTGCATCCTGCAGCCCTTTTTTGCTAGGAGCAGTTATAAATTTTCACCTAAATAATGAATTGAAGAAACCCAACTCAAATGAAGAGGCAATAAATAACTGAAGAGTTTTTATGTGGATAATTGCGTGACCAGCGTAAATGATACAAATGAACTTCAGCAATTTATTTATGCCAGAGGAATTATGAATTTAGGAAAATTTGATATTCAAACAAGAAATAGAAGCTGATTCAAATGTACTAGGTTTGACTTGGAACAAGTAAAGATACTTTAAAATTAAGCAATAAGTGTTTTAAAGTAAAAGAGAACGAGGTCATTACTAAAAGACTTATTCTGTATGGCTCAGAGAATATTTGATCCAATTGGTTTTACTTGCCCTGCAACACTGTCCGAAACTATTGTTGCAAAAGACTTGGTTGTCCAGTTGGGTGGGACTCTGAAGTTTCAGATGAAATTAAGAAACCAATTTTGTGCTGGATGGATCAAACTGAATATCTAAACAGAATAAGTATACCTAGGTGGCTTGTAAAGGAGTCCAATTCTACATTGTTTCTGTGATGCAAGCCAGGATGCATATGCATGTTGCATATTTTTGAGGGCCGAAGAAAGTAAAGAAGTTAGTGTACAACTGGTACAAGCCAAGTCCCGTGTTTCTCTTAAGAAAATGACTATTCCACGCCTTGAGTTATTAGCTGCAACAATTGGAGCCAGATTAACGACGACTATCTTGGAAAGTTTGAATATTAGATATTCCTGTATTATTCTGGTCACTCCACTACAGTTTTGTCCTGGATCCGCATAGGACTTCTGGGGTACATTCGTAGGGAATAGAGTGCAGGAAATAAGAAAAATCACTAAGAAAGGAAATTGGCATTTTGTGCCAGGAGTTATGAACGCAGCAGACCTTCCATCAAGGCTGTACACCTAAACAGCTTTTTGAATCAAAATGGTGGGAGGGACCTAAATGGTTGAAGAGTACCATAGATAAATGGCCAAATGAAACAGATTCGTTCGATGAAGACGTTATCAATTCTGAAAAACAAAAACCGTTATATCTTCATTTATTTCAACAGTTGATTTTGATTCAAAATGGTACTATTCATACTTTTCCAGTTACAAGAAGATTGTAAGACGTAGGATGGATTTATAGATTTTCTTATAAGTACACATAAAAATCTTCAAAGAAAAGGAGATTTATCAGGTGCAGAATTTATAATTGCAGAAAATTCGGTGATGAAACATACAGTGTGAAAGTTTTGATGGAATTGAAGACCCTCGTTTAAAATTTGTCCATTTTATGATGGTAATGGTTTACTAAGAATAAAGACAAGCATTTCAAACCGACCAGATACAGAAGAATTTAGATTCCCCATTTTGTTACCTTCGAAGCATCCCGTTGTCTCTCGATTAATCCAAGATCAACATAAAGAATGTTGCCATGTTGGAGTAAAAAGTTTACAGAGTATTTTAAGGGAAAAGTTTTGGATACTGAGAAGTAGGAAAACATGTCAAGAAATTATATCTAAATGTTCTTCATGCAAAAGGTATATGGAAAAAAAGCTTGAAACGAAACCGATACCTTTACCAATCCATAGAGTAAGAGAGGCAGCTATATTTGAGAGTACTGGTACAGATTTAGCTGGACCTCTATTTTTAAAAGGTGGCAGTAAAGTTTGGATTTGTCTTTACACATGCGCTGTTTATAGGGCAGTTCATTTGGAGTCATCTCATTCAACGGATTCATTTCTTCAGTCCCTCAGATGTTTTATTTCAAGACGAGGAAGGCTGTCTGTCATCTGGAGTGGTAGCAATTTTCAAGGAGCTAAAAATCGTTTTGACAATTTGGACTGGGAAAAGATAGCCGCCTGGTGGGGCGGTTGGTGGGAGCGACATAGGTATGTTAAAGCAACTCCTTCGCAAGACCCTTGGTAAAGCTTGTTTGAGCTATGAGGAGCTATATTCTGTCCTGTGTGATTGCGAATCGGTTGTGAACTCCAGACCCCTTACCTATATTTCTGAAGATAGCGTTGACACCCGCTATGTTTCTGACCGATATTAAAGAATCTGGAGTACCTGATATTGACAGCATTGAGGAGGTTGAATTAAATAAACGATGGAATTATCGTAAAGAACTTCGAAATTGAGACGAAGATTTAGTGAATATCTTGGACAATTAACACTTCTATCTAAAAAAACAAGAATCGCGTAAAAAGTAGAACAGTAAATTTCTGGACGGGATGGTGGTGCGCGTGGCAATTTTAAAGACATCAACTGGACAACTAGTGCGACCTTTACAACGAATTTTCCCCTTAGAAACTGTAAAAAATGATTTAGATAAATCCCAAGACATTCCCAAATTTTAGATAAGAACGAGGACTTTCTAGATCAGTCCGTGTGAAAAATTAGAAACTCGTCCTGAAATTATTACTCGTAATGGTAGAAAAGTTAAAGTACCCGAAAAATTTACTTTTTCTACCTAGTTATTTTATTTAGTTAAGTCAGCTCAGTGAATTCGTGACAAGGTGGGAGGATGTGCGAACTTGGAGTAAAGATTTAGAATAACCTGTAAGGTGAATTACCTGAAAATTAGATTTTGAAAGAAAATTTGATTTATGTCACGAAATAATTTAGTATTATAATTATTTGATCTTTTGTATCTTTTGAATAGTTTTTATTGTTTTAACCAGTTTACTGAATAATCTACAGGTAGGTGTATCGGTTTTAATAACGATTAAAGCTATTCACATAAAATACTCATATACTACTTCATATTTTAAATTTAGTCCTAATAACAGCTTGTATCCCCAAGGCCCTTAGTTATCAGTGGTAACCCCTATTTTTAAATCAGGAGACAAATCACTTGTAACCAATTACCTCCCTATCTCTGTCATCAACACTTTTGCAAAAATGCGTAAAATTGAGAATTTTTAGATAAATATAAAATTTTAACAAATAGGCAATTTGGTTTCTGAAAATCTGAAGCACAGAGGATACAGTGATATAGTTGGTTAAGATGGTTACAAGTGGTATTAACTCCAAACTGAAGTATAAAGTTATCTTCCTAGACCTCGCCAAGGCATTCGATATTGTTGACCACAAAATACTATACTGCTCCAGCGACTAGAAAAGTAGGTATAAGAGGCATAGCGCTAAAATTGCTTAAAAATTATTTAACTGACAGGTATCAGTACGTAAAATTAATGGTTTGTATAGTGAATCGGTTAGGATAACAAGAGGCGTCCCGCAAGTTCTTGGACCTATACTGTTTTTAATCTAGATAAATTTTTTATTTAATATAGAAAAATTAAAAAAAAACTTGTCTTATGCTGATGATACAGCAGCAGTGTTTTGTGGACAAAGCTGGAACGAAGTTTCAACTGGCAGAAGAGAGCTTAAAACTAATTAAGGAATGGATGGATAGTAGTCTCCTTAGTCTCAATGTAGGCAAGACTAAAAATATTACATTTAGTTTAACAAATATTGGTCAACCAGAAACATATTCTCTTAAAATTGCTTGATGAAACTTGTACAAATACTGTAACGGTTCATATTTCTCCGTGTAATTTTGTCTCAAAAATATATTAATATTATTTTGTTGGCAGCAGTATTTTGTTGGCAGCAGTATTTATTTCATAAAGGTAAGCTTTACGCCATCTGTTGTACGGTAGATATTCTAATTATCGATAATTGGATCAATCGTAAATCAATAGGTAGCGCGACGTTCGATATATTCATGCGCAAATTGGGCTCTGGTTAATTTCGATGATTATCGGATTTTTATTCCATAAAACTGTAAAACTGGATTGTGTTATATAGTTGTTGTAATTTTGGAAACACATATCCTTTTCCATTGTGGGATTTTTGACTAAACGTAAGTTGCAACTTTTTATAGTTAAAATGGCGTTGTCTTCATCGAATTTTTCATATTTTTAGGAATCCGCCCTGCAGTATTGATTTTGTGAAGCAACCGAATTGTTTTAAGGAAAACCCTCTTATGCTTGAGGTAAAAATACACTGGATTAAAATAAAATAATTTTTTTATTAACGAAAAAATTTTTATTTTAGGGTTTTTTATTATAGTTATAACTTTGGTTTCGGTTTTCGATTTTGTTTTGGTTTTCTATATTGATTACTGTTATTTCAATCGTAATTACTTCGCTGTGGCTTGGTTTTACGCATTGATTTTATGCATTGTTTGCACAAACCGTGCATTGAAGTTCATCCTGTTATCCTGTAAACGCGCCTGGAAGACATCTCCGTTCCCGTGTGATGAGACAACTAGTAAGGCTGGTTATTTAGATGAAACTGTAAGTTTTTGCATTATTCCAATTTTTAACTCGCAACGAAAATTTAATATTAAATACAACGATAAATAATTTTTCATCAATATTTGGTATTTAATTAATAAACAATTGATATTTAGTTGTATAAAACTTGCAAACATATTTATGTATATGATATTATTTTCATTTTTATTAAAGTTGTACGCCGAATATGAGCTCATAAGCGGAGATAGTGATTGTTCAAAAATATTGAAATCGTAAATTATAAATTAAGAAACATTTTTGAATTTATTAATCTTATTTACATACAAGAAAAGTTTGTATCATATTGTAATCAAAATATTAAATTTAAAATTTTGCGCATTCGCTTGTTTTATTCCGTTTACTTGATTTTATAGGGTGATTTACAAATACATTTCTTGATTACTGTCTTGATCAAGTGGCGCTCAAGGCTGAATATACTTGTATATTTATGCAAATAAATATATGTGTATATTCCTCTTTTTTTATGTAATCTTGTATGTCTTATCAAAATAGCTAGACTCTACACGAAAGGCTTAATAAACCCTACCCCGAAAAATAAATAGTTATCTGAGCTGAGCTAGTCTGGTCTAATAACGTTTATCTAGTTTTCTAATATTTTATAACATCGCCATAAAAATAGTAAATAAATACCTTGGCCTTTAGTAAATTAGTACGTAATTTAGAATTTTGTTTTTATGTAATTTTTGTATAAAGAACAATCGATGAACGTTCTTGAAAACATAGTTATTTTTTGCGTGCGAGAAAAAAAAAACGTATACTTAATTTGTTTAGTATTTCTCCTTTAAATATTGTTAGTATTTAAAATAAAGTTATTGGTAATTTTTTTGGATATTTTAAAATACATTTGTGTAGGAAAAATCTAATATTGAAGGATACTATTTTTTTTTTCTTTCCTTTTGATGACGTCAGTTAAATTATATTTTTGAAATTGAACGTCCAGCGTATAATTTTTTTTATACTTTTATCATAGAATAATCCTAGACAATTTTTTGTGACGCGTACCGACGCCAAGCGTCGATTTTAAGTTATAGGTAATTCCAGTCGTTTGGGTGAATTTAAAGTACGTTTGAGGTGTTATTAAGTGATTTTTGGTCACCGACGCCAATTGACGCGTCACGACGCCTGAAGTCGACATTTGTTTCATTGCATTTTAAGGTATATTAGAGGTTGCTGATTATTTTTAGGTCGTTTCTGGTCACCGACGTCTAGCGTCGAAGTTTAGATATTGGTGGTTTTAAGTATATCAAGGACTACTAATCATTTTAGGCCATTTTTGGACACCGACGCCGACCGACGCCTAGCGTCGAAGTGCAGTAAAGCTGGTTTTTGAAAATATTGAGGGTTGTTGATTTATTTTTAATAAACTTTTGTGATTTTTGGGCACCGACGCCTACCGACGCCCAGCGTCGAAGTACTGTAAAGCTTGTTTTGAGTATATTAAGAGTTGGTGATTGACTTTTGATATTTTTTTTTGTTATTTTAGACCACGACGCCCACCGACGCCCAGCGTCGAAGTTGAGTTTAGTATATATTAATGGTTTACATCTATTAGGGAGTCATTTAGGTATATTTTTAGTGACGACGCCCACGACGCCTAGCGTCTAAATTGAGTTTAGGTATTCTTGTAGAATTTTAAGTGGGATTATTCTTTGTAGGTGTTTATTTTCGATTCATTTTGATTTTTATAGTGGTATTTAGTTGAAATTTGGTTGGATAGTTATCATTAGTAATTTTAAGATTGATGTTAATTGTTTGTCACGTCCTGAATTGGAATATGAGTTAGTAGTTAGAGGTTTAGGTGATGGCAAGGATGAAACTGTGGATTCCATTAGGAAAATTTTAAGGCGGTCCTTGAAGCTTGGGAAATCTGACATAACAACAAAATGTACAACTTACCCCTTTACTTTTGCAGAAGATTCTGAAGCCTTAAAGAACAACTTTATAGAAATACAGTCTTTAATAGGTGATTTTACTGGTACTGAACGAGATTACGACTTTAAAAAAATTAATTCTAAATTGGCCCATTGTTTTGGTCGCAACTCCAAGCCCTTGAGCTGAGAGGATAAAAAGTCTAAACCCGAGTTGACCTCTAAGATTCTATTAATGACTGAGAACATCCACAATAAAAACCAAAAAAGTCCAAACCAAAAAGTCAAAGAAACAAAAGGAAAGTACAATATTTGATTTTTCAGTTATTGCACAATCAGTTCCTAATGCACATAGTTCTGATGTTGAAAATAGTAGTTCGGATTCTGAAGAAGAAACTAGTCGTCCTATAAAATTTAAGTCAGTTCCAGTTCGGGAATGGCATTTGAAGTATAATGGTGAAAACATGTCTCTTAGCTATTTTCTTGAAAGAGTAGATGAATTGAGGGTATTTCCCGTCAACAACTTTTTGACTCTGCCATAGATTTATTTGAAGGGCGGGTTCTTACATTTTATCGTGAAGTCCGGAAATGGAAACTAATTGGGAAGGCTTGGTTAATGCTCTTAAGGAACAGTTTTTACCAATTCATTATGACCGTTTGAAGAGAAGAAATTAAGCGGCGTACTCAAGGTCCTAATGAGTCCATTATTCCAATTCCATTCGTATATCGTAACTATGGGTAATTTATTTTCGAGGTTAAATCAAAGTGTTCCTGAGACAACTAAATTGGAAATCATTTTGGATAATATAGACCCGTATTATCAGCCATATCTTGCTTTTATTGATATTACATCTGTCTCTCAGTTGTTGTCACATTGTAGAAAATTGGATAACAAAAGAAAACTTGCTGAAATTTATGTCCTTCCTCCACGTAAAAACAAAGCTATGGAACCTGATTTAGCATATGTACATTCCGAACCTTCTTCGTCAAATGCTGGTGTTTCTGAGGTTGGTAGTAGTAGTGGTAGAAAAACCGTGGTCTGTTTCAATTGTAATAAACCTGGTCATCTCTCAAAAGGTTGTTTGGAAAAACGTAAGATGCATTGCTATAAGTGTAAATTGGATGGATATACTATCAAAACTTGCCCAAATTGCAATAATTCAAAAAACGAAAGATTGAGTCGCTGAATAGTCGTACAGTAGATTCAAAAGCATCCCCAAATACGACCAACAGTCATGATAAAAATAATATTTTGTTAGATTACATATTTTCACATGTTAATGGTGATCGTCCTTATTTGAATGTGTTTTTGTATAACTTGTCTTTTTATGGTCTTTTAGGCTCTGGAGCAAATAGTTCCATTATCGGTGGAAAAACTTGGAAAGCCCTCCAGGAGTATGGTGTTAGACTAGACAAGTGTGATAGTTCTGTATGTACTGTAGCAAACGGTAATACTTGTAATGTGATTGGTAGTGTAAATGTTCCTCTACGTTTGCTTGATCGTACAAAAGTTTTTAAGTTACTGGTTGTTCCTGACCTGCATCATCCCTTGATTTTGGGAATTGATTTTTGGAAAATAATGGATATTGTCCCAAATTTAAACAAGGATGTTTGGCAGTTTTCAAAGGAATGTCCTCCTTCTCTATGTGAAATTAATTTTGTTACTGGTGTTGATGATCTTAATGTGGATGAGAGAGAACGTCTTAGTGGTTTGGTTGTAGAAAAATTTAGGAATATGGGTGAAGATTATTTGATTATCTGCCCTGGAAACTGCAACGCCATCAAAGGCAAAATCACGGAGCCAAAAATTATAGATAATTTTATTGAACAAAATAACCATACAAATTAAATTTAGTAGGAACACCGCACATTGAAAAACGTAAAATCCTAAACAATTATATAGAACAAGAGAACTAAATATACATAATGTGGTAAAAGCTTACAAGTACGTAACATTCGTGAAGACAAATAGTATAATAAAAATACATGAAAGCAAAAATACTGGTTTAACCTACGGAGCCAAACATAGTTTACTTAACTTTATTTCAATAAAATACCTTATTAATTTTGAGCAAGATACGACCGATTTATACCAAAAACCATCACAAGTTCAATTAACGCCTGATATCAACAACTTATCACTAGCAGAGGAATTAAACTTGGAAGCAAAAAACTGGAAATTGAAAATGAATGTAAATCGACCGAAAATTTTTATTTAATATACCCACGCCTATCTCAAATAAGCCTGCAAGAAGTGTAAATAAATTAACAATCAATATACAACAACCAATTAGCGACAAAGAACACATACATAAACGAATCTAGTCACTTTAAAACTGCTACACCTAAATTCAGAATCAATAGGCAACAAAACAAGTAATATGGAAGTTATCATCGAAGAAAATAAACCAGATATACTAAGCATCGTGGAACACTGGTGTCAAAACGACGATATACAAATGGTTAATTTCGAGAACTATGAGTTAATTGAATATTTCGGTAGAAAGGACCATATACATGGAGGCTCAGCAATTTATGTCAAGAAAAATACCTATAGTGCTACAAAATTAAATATGAAAAAATTTTCAGCAGAAATGATTTGTGAATTTAGTGGAATAAAACTTGTGTAAGGGGAAGAAAAATTTTGTGTTTTAAGTGTCTATCGCCCTGAAAGCGACAAAGAAATTTTCTATGTTAAATTAATGGAAGCTATATTATACTGTAAAAATATCTGTGAAAAAATCTTTATTTGCGGTGACCTAAACATCGATTATTCTACCGATAACTTGGACAAAGGTATTTGACGATTTTATATCTAGTTTTAAGCTAAAATGTAGCACATCAGAACTAACAAGAATATACACAAACAAAAAAGGTAAAACTTCAACGAGTGTAATCGACTATATACTTACAAATGTCGACCTATGTCAATGTAAATCCACAGTTTTTCAGCCTAACTTAGCCGATCACATGGCTTTAAGCCTAGAATATAAATTTTCAAGCAGTTACGTGCGCGAGGCCATGAAGGGGGGTGCTCAATGTATGGGACAAAGAAAGCAGAGGTAACCTTATGAACTCTTTTAAATAATGGTTTCGGAGAAACATTTTCTGAGGATGAGGATATTGACGCTAATTTTTACACATTTATGAATTCATTTAATTGGGCAATAAATAAGTGTTGCCCCCCAAAACATAAATATAAATATAAAAACAGAAACGAAAATTTAAAAAACAAAAACTGGGTTACAAATGAAGTAATGCAGGCAGGTAAGCAACTTAAAGAACTTTTTTGGAAAGTAAAGATTTTAAATAGCGAGGAAAATAGACAAATTTACAAAGAATCAAAAAATAGGTATCACAAATTGATCAAGACAAAAAAAGAATTTTACAATAATCTGATTAAGAATTCGGAAAACAAACAACAGAAGGTAGTAGCTAGTAAATAAAAGTTTGGGGCGTGGTAAAAAAGTAAAAAATATTAATTTAAAACGGGATGACGTCCTTATAAATGTAGCTGATACTTTCGGTACTTACTTTGCAACCATTACAGAAGATAGTTTAAACAAGCATTTTGGGGATAGTAGATTAAATAAATGCACTGTATCAGACCCAATAAAAAATTCATTCTTTTTACCCCAGTAAATAAAGATGAGGTAAAAAAAGTAATCTTAAACTTAAAAAATAAGAAAACTACCGGTGTAGATAACATATCGTCAAAAATATTGAAGGCAACTGCCGATTGTATTTCTGAGCCATTAGCTTGGTTAATTAACAAATCTGTAAATACTGAAAAATTTCCATCTCTACTTAAAATAGCGTCGGTTATCCCCATATACAAAAAGAATGATCACGAAAATGTTTCTAACTACAGACCGGTGGCAATATTAAATCATATCAAAAATTTTTAAACGAATTATATATCAATATATATATATATATCAAATGGTGAAGTTTTTAAATAAGTTCAATATATTGAGTGATTCCCAGCATGGTTTTAGGCAAGGTAGATCAACGGAGAGTGCAGCTTGCGATTTTACTGACTACATATACACATGTTTGGACAATGGTCTTTTCGTAGCTGGGCTTTTCTTTGATCTATCACGTGCGTTTGATTGCTTAAAATTCGAATTTGTAGAGGCAAAACTCAACAACAGGATTCAGAGGATGCATTCTGTCTTGGTTGGTCGATTATTTGAAGAGTAGGAAAATGTTTGTCTATCTCAGATGAGCACTTTATTAAATCAGGTATCCCTCAGGGCTCAGTGCTGGGACCACTTATCTTTCTCTTGTATATTAACGAATTACCGCTACATATTAGAGCTAAGCTGCTTATAATGTTTGCAGATGATACATCGATTGTGGTCAGCAGTCCATCGCAGAGCTTAAACTACTCTTAACATAAGTTGTCCTAGATTTTATAGAGTGGTGCAAAAAAAATGGCTAATTCTAAACGTGGACAAGACCGTATGTATATATTTCCGAAACAGTACACGCTCAGAATTAGAAACTACGTTATTGGATATCAATGCTGGAAATTATAAAATTTATTCGTCAGAAAGCTCTAAATTTCTAGGCATAAACTTGGATAGCAATCTGAGATGGACAAGCCATATTGACATGATTTCTAAAAAAAATAATGTCTTTTTTTGCTATTTCTCGGATTAAGTCAATTCTAGACCAACATGCCCTAATTAACATCTACTACTCTTTCGTATATAGTCATATCTCATATAATATAATATTGTGGGGCAACTCCGCAACCAGCAACAGAATATTTATACAACAAAAACGAATAATAAGACTTATATTTAACCTAGATTTTAGGGAATCTTTCAGGACTACATTTGTCGAAAAGCGAATTATGACTGTACCTTGCATATATATATTTAAAATAATACTGTTTGTCAAAAGTAATATAGGTAAATTCAAACATGGTTTTCTGATGAGGCATAGAGAGCTACCTAAACACAAATCCGCTTTATATGAAACTTCGCCCTCATATAGCGGGATTATATTATATAACAAATTGCCGTTAGCAATAAAAATTATCAATGAATTTAATAATTTTAAGAACAAATGCTTTCTTTTACGAAAAGGATATTTTTTAAATAATAATTAGATAGATTTTTTAAATAATAATTAGATAAACGCCGCATTTTCTTCTTTCTTTTTTTTGTATTGTTTTCTATGTCATGTTAGTTATTACCGTTATATAATTCTATTGTTCATTTACATTACATGTTATATGTTGTGATTAGCGTTATATTTACTTATTTATTTATTATTTATTTACATTATGTGTTAACGTAATATTTATAACCTTTTGACTTGTATATCCATCAAATGATGGCAAAAATACCAAATAAACATTTCATTTCATTTCATTTCATTTGGATTGTCAAATAGTCCAGCTACTTGGCAACGCCTGATAGATAAAGTTCTGGGCTCTGATTTGGAAGATTATTGTTTTGTATATATGGATGATATTATCATAGTTCTAGTTTTGACGAACATCTTCGTATTTTGAACATTGTCCTAGATCGTCTACTTAAAGCTAGTTTAACTGTATCTCGAGAAAAATGTCAATTTTGTCGTTCAGAACTTAAATATTTAGGTTACATAATCGATAAACGTGGTTTAAGGGTAGACCCCGGTAAAGTCCAAGCCATTATGGATATCCCAGTTCCTAAAAATGCGGGTGATATTAGAAGATTTATCGGAATGGCTAGTTGGTATAGGAGATTCGTTCCTAATTTTTCTACTATTACTGCACCACTGACAAATTTGTTAAAGAAAAATTGTAAATGGTTTTGGTCTGAGGTATGTGATAGTGCATTTAGAAAAATTCAGGAATATTTAGTCTCAGCTCCTATTCTAAATCGTCCCGATTTTTCAAAACCATTCTATGTCCAATGCGATGCTAGTGATTTTGGACTTGGTTCTGTATTGTCGCAGACATATCCTGATGGTGAACGTGTAATTTGCTATTAGTCGTTCCCTCAATAAGCAGGAACGGTCATACACTACGACCGAAAAAGAATGTCTGGCTGTTTTGTGGAGTTTGGAAAAATTAAGGATGTATACTGAAGGTCATCCTGAGGTTATTGTTGTTACAGATCATCACTCGTTAATTTGGTTAAGTAATTTAAAGAATCCTTGTGGTAGATTGAATAGATGGGCTGTTAAAATGCAGCAATATAATGTCCGAATTGTTCATAGGAAGGGAAGGGATCATGTAGTACCAGATTGTTTGTCTCGAAGTGTTCCTGTTGTAGATTCTGTTTCTTTTGATTCCATAAACAGATAAATGGTGTTTAAAAATGTTGGACAATATTAGTAAACATCCACAAAAATATTCGAATTGGCGAATTGAAGATAAAATACTTTATAAATACGTCAAAAGTGATGTTCCGGAGCTTTTCAGAGAAGTTGATTGTTGGAAAATAGTAGTTCCTAAAGAAAATAGAATTAAAACTATTAAGTCAGTTCATTCAGTTCCAACTACAGGACATCCTGGTATATATAAAACTACCAAAAAGCTTTTGGAAAGGTATTATTGGCCTAAATTAAGGTCCGATGTTTACAGTTGTGTTAAAAATTGTGAAGTTTGTATGTCGATCAAAGTAGAACAGAAGAAACGCCTGGTCTAATGGGTTCTCGACCGAATGTAGACAAGCCTTTTCAACTTATTTCTACGGATCTAATTGGTCCTTTGCCCCGTTCTAAAAATGGTTTGGTCATTACTGATTACTTCAGTAACTTTGTTTTAACTTTTCCTTTAAGGTCTGCGACTGCTAAGTCTGTTTGTAGGCATATGGAAAACGATGTATTTTTATTGTTTAACGTACCCCAGTATATTATTTGTGAAAATGGAGTACAATACAAAGGTAAAGAGTTTCAAAATCTCTGTGAAAAGTATGGTTCCAAAATTCTCTTTAATAGTCTTTATCACCCCCAAAATAATCCTACCGAACGTTTAATACAGTTGTCAAAACCATGCTTACGGCGTATGTTAAAAGTGACCATAGGCTGTGGTGTGAATATTTAAGTCCCGTTACTTGTGCAATAAGAACTTTGGTTTCTGAGGTCACAGGATTTACTACATTTCATATCGTCTTCGGTAAAGAACATTTTATTAGTGGTAAACATTATAAAACTTCTAAAGAAAATACGGATATAGGTTATGATAAGGATTCGAAAATTAGGAAATTAGGTTTTACAAAGTTATTTGATATGGTTAAGAAAAAGCTTGGTAAAGCTTTTCAACATAGGAAGCATGCTTATGATTTGAGGAGAAGAGACGCTAATTTTAATGTTGGAGATGTAGTTTACCGAAGAAATTTTACTTTGTCTTCGGCTGCCAATAATTTTACGGCTAGTCTTGCTCCGAAATATCTAGGTCCTTTTGTAGTTAAAAAGCGTGCTGGCTATTTGTCTTACGAGTTAGAAGATCCTAATGATAAAAGTCATAAGGGTATTTGGCATATCAAGGATTTAAAACTCGGTTCTTGCGAACCTTCTTCGGTTCATTTTTCTCCGTGTAATTTTGTCTCAAAAATATATTAATATTATTTTGTTGGCAGCAGTATTTTGTTGGCAGCAGTATTTATTTCATAAAGGTAAGCTTTACTCCATCTGTTGTACGGTAGATATTCTAATTATCGATAATTGGATCAATCGTAAATCAATAGGTAGCGCGACGTTCGATATATTCATGCGCAAATTGGGCTCTGGTTAATTTCGATGATTATCGGATTTTTATTCCATAAAACTGTAAAACTGGATTGTGTTATATAGTTGTTGTAATTTTGGAAACACATATCCTTTTCCATTGTGGGATTTTTGACTAAACGTAAGTTGCAACTTTTTATAGTTAAAATGGCGTTGTCTTCATCGAATTTTTCATATTTTTAGGAATCCGCCCTGCAGTATTGATTTTGTGAAGCAACCGAATTGTTTTAAGGAAAACCCTCTTATGCTTGAGGTAAAAATACACTGGATTAAAATAAAATAATTTTTTTATTAACGATAAAATTTTTATTTTAGGGTTTTTTATTATAGTTATAGTTTTGGTTTCGGTTTTCGATTTTGTTTTGGTTTTCTATATTAATTACTGTTATTTTAATCGTAATTACTTCGCTGTGGCTTGGTTTTACGCATTGATTTTATGCATTGTTTGCACAAACCGTGCATTGAAGTTCATCCTGTTATCCTGTAAACGCGCCTGGAAGAAATCTCCGTTCCCGTGTGATGAGACAACTAGTAAGGCTGGTTATTTAGATGATGCATTATTCCAATTTTTAACTCGCAAGGAAAATTACTATATTAAATACGAAAAAAAAATTTTCATCATTATTTGGTATTTAATTAATAAACAATTGATATAAAAAGTTGTATAAAACTTGCAAACATATTTATGTATATGATATTATTTTCATTTTTATTAAAGTTGTACGCCGAATATGAGCTCATAAGCGGAGTGATTGTTTTGAAATCGTAAATTATAAATTAAGAAACATTTTTGAATTTATTAATCTTAAATACAAGAAAAGTTTGTATCATATTGCAATCAAAATATTAAATTTAAAATTTTGCGCATTCGCTTGTTTTATTCCGTTTACTTGATTTTACAGGGTGATTTACAAATACAGTTCTTGATTACTGTCTTGATCAAGTGGCGCTCAAGGCTGAATATACTTGTATATTTATGCAAATAAATATATCGATCGCGTAGAATGAAAAGCTCGGATATTTTTTTGACATATTGAATTTTTAAACTGACATTGAATGTGAACGTCAATAGTTTTATACTATAGGGGAGATGAGATCACAGATAATTTTTTAATTACCGATAAATAAAAGCAAAACCAAGGTAGCTTCTTTAACGAATATTATATCTAAACTTTATTAAGCAAAGGCAATGTTAAAAATCATTAAATTTTTGCCCGTCCAATAAAAGTTAATTGAAATAAAATAGTTATTTTTGTCCTAAAATAATTGTAAAAAATACTTATTTCGCCGAAAACAATCGGGAACATTTTTGAAATATGCTATTGCGTAATACAGGGTAGGGTGATCATTCGAAAATAATCCACACCCAATTCCTCGCAAACTAAGCACAAAATGAAATAATTGTTAATTTTTATATTGTGCTTACTTTACAAGGTATTTGGGGTGGATCGTTTTCAAATGATTACAATAGCACATTTTAAAATTGTTCCCGATTGTTTTTGGCTAAGTAAGTATTTTTACTGTTTTATAATATCACATAACCTCTATTGGAGGAGCAAAAATTTGATTATTTTTAACAATTTAAAAATATTTTTTAGTTATTTTGGAACCAAAATAACTATTCAATACTATTAATAAACTTTTATCGGAAGGGCAAAAATTCGATCATTTTTAACATTGTCCGTCCACAAATTGAACAAATTAAAATTAATAATTATTATTTAAGGTGAATAATAAAAAGTTCATCATAAAAAAAATTAAATAAAATTGAATCGGGAAATTTATAGTTTAAGTTGTGTACCGAAAAAACTTTATTTTTTTTGTGGTCCTGTGTTATCGATAAAATAGTTTTTCGTATGTAAAAAGTCCAAACCGATATACGAGCTTTTCATTCTACGCAATCGATATGTGTATATTCCTCTTTTTTTTATGTAATCTTGTATGTCTTATCAAAATAGCGAGACTACACGAAAGGCTTAATAAACCCTACCCCGAAAAATAAATAGTTATCTGAGCTGAGCTAGTGTGGTCTAATAAAGTTTATCTAGTTTTCTAATATTTTATAACATCGGCATAAAAATAGTAAATAAATACCTTGGCCTATTTAACGTTATTAGTTTATGACGTCAATGTTCAAGCTATTAAATATCTTGGTATCATCGTTGATCAAAACCTAAAATGCAAGTTGCATATTGAACAGCTTATATTGAGACTGAGAAGACTGCTGCCGACATTTTACACACTTAGACATATATTAAGCCAAGGAAACCTAATACGTATACGTGCCTTGGTCGAGAGCCTGATTAGTATACGGATTTTACCGAGTCGTGACGTCAAAATCCATAGCCGGGTACAAAAAATTAATAATATTTTTATAAAAATATTTTAAACTACTACATTTACAAAGAAAAGTATATAAATATTATGAAAAGCCCCTAACGTTTTTATTTAAGTAAAAGAAAACTAAAAAAACATAACAGATCCGAAAATTAGGATTTAGTTTGACTTTTAAATAGGTTCTATTTAACCCAAATTCAATTTTATAGCCTTGGGACATGGTGACACTTTTACCAAATTAAAAAAAAAATCTGCCATACCAAATGTTTTTTTCGAAATAGAGTCACGTGACGTCCATAAATATTGATAAAATAAGACCAAAAAAACGAATTTTGTATTTTACTTAATATTATAAAACAGAAGTAACTATAAGTATTTAATTAAACAAATTATATATTTTTTTAATATTATTCTTCATAATAAAAAATATATGTTTTAAAATTAAACCATTTCTTATTTTTTCATATAGTAAAAGTAAAAAAATACAAAATTGGCTCATTTAATCACAAGTTATAAACGTCACGTGACCTTTTTATTGCGAATAAAAAATGATTGGCCAGGCAGTTTTTTTTACTTGGTAAAAGTAATACCCAGCCACCATGTCACAATACTATAAAATTAAATTTGGATTATTAAAGAGCCCAACTAAATCGTAATTTTTAGAATTTTTATTTTTTTTAATTTTCTTTTAATTTAAATAAAACGTTATGGGATTTTCATAATATTTATATTATTCTCTTTGGTGTTGTAGTAGTTTGGCAACATATTAAACATTTTCATAAAATTAATATAAATTTGTTAACTTATTGTACCCGGCTATGCATTCTGACGTCACTACTCCCTAAAATCCGATGTATACTGATAAGATATTGCATAGCAATATGGGGTGGTGCTTATAATGTTACACTTGAGGACTACAGGTCTTAACAATTAAAAAACTTTTTATTTACCATGTTTCCCTCTGGATGTTTAAGCAAAATAATATTTTAGAAAAACCAAATCATAATCACTGTACCCGGTTGTCGAGAAGCAAAGCAGTTAGTCTACCTCTTTGCCACTCTACTCATCTACAAAAAAGCTTATTTTATTATCCTCCCAAATGGTTTAATATGATCCCTGAAAATATAAAGAATTTACATGTAAAAAGACAAAAGTGTGAGCTAAAGCAGTACGTTTTACGAAGCAATACGGAATCTTTCTTTGATATTTTAGTATAACTTTTTTGTTGTGTGGAAGATTTGTATTAAGAATTGCTCTTTGTACTAAATATTTGTATGTGTGTATTTGTATTTATTTGGTTTAAAATTGCATATATAAGAATGTTTGTTTGTGAATATTATCAGGTGCGTTTAATTTATCTATAATTTAACTATAATTTATATCTAATTTGTTAGTTTTAGGTTTAGTTTTAAACCGCAACGGGTTTAGGCGGTCAATGTTTTTAATACTGTATTACTTTATTAGTAATAAATTATTACTAAATAAATTGAAATTGAAAATTGAAAATTGAATAGGTGTTTTGCTGATAGGAACCGATTTGCAAATAGCCAAAGCTTCTTCCGACAAAGAACTCAGCAAATAATGGAATCTTTCAATGTCTGAATTTCTCGTTCCTTGTGAAAATACTGTCAAACATATCTATGTAACTTTGCCAATCTTTAAATTGACCACTACATCTACATCGGATTTAGCCTCATCCGCACTATGCTAAGTCTTGTAGATTTGCCTTCCCAGGCCTCTAAACTTGGCAATAATTGAATATATTTTTTGATATAACATTAACGAAAAAAGATATTGAGATGGGACTTTTATCAAAATATATATATTTTTTTAACTTCACTAATTAAATTAAACTAAAGAACTTTTTTTTAAATACCTAACACGTGATTTAGGTCAGTGTCGTATCAATTTTAGCGAGTCGTGACGTCAAAATGCATAGCCGGGTACAATAAGTTTCATATTAATTTTATAAAAATGCCGTAACGTTTTATTTAAGTAAAAGAAAATTTAAAAAATAACAATTCTGAAAAACGATTTAGTTGGGCTCTTTAATAATCCAAATTTAATTTTATAGTATTGTGGCATGGTGGCTGGGTATTACTTTTACCAAGTTAAAAAAAAATCTGACATTTATAACTTGTGATTAAAATTAATTTTGTATTTTTTTTTACTTACTTTAAATATTAAATTGTCCGTGCTCCTCGTCTGCTTTATGGGTTTTTCTATTCACATGTCTTAAAATATTAGTTTTTCTTTCCCAGGTTGTCTTTTTTACAAAATGTGCAGTGTAAAATATTGCCATTGAACTCTAGTTCTGGATAATCTTCAATCCTCGATTTAACCGTAGTAAGTAATGGTTTTACGAACATTTTATTAAGGGATTTAACTAATGAAATGAACCGTGACAAATGAATATGAATATTAGATTAGGCCCAATAGGTATATTAAAAACGAAAAAGAGCAAAAAAAAGAAATTAATACGCATTGCAAATGAATGTACTCAATTTACTTGCAATAAAAACCTTGTTTTCAAATGCTTGATTCTAACCAATAAAATAACGTACATGGTACACGCTTGATCTTACATCTCACTTATTTCGTCCACGCATACGGAAACAAGTTTAGCTTTTAGATATATACAGAGTACATGTTTATAACGAGTTCAAATAGATTTCCCCTTCCAGTCACCTTCACAAATTGAATAAAACACAAAAAGATTTCGTCGGTAGTTTGTTTTTTCTACTAACACTATATGTTTTAGTTGTGTCATTTTTGTGTTTTATTTGTAATATTAAAAAAAAAAGATTTGAGTAAAAATAATAATTTTTTATAAACATTTTTCACAAGTTATAAACGTCAAGTGGGCTGTTATTGCGAATAGAAAAGCATTGGCCAGGCAGATTTTTTTTAACTTGATAAAAGTAATACCCAGCCACCATGTTACAATCCTATTAAATAAAATTTGGATTATTTAAAAGTCCAAATAAATCATAATTTTCGAATCTGTTATATTTTTTTTTTTTACTTAAATAAAAACGTTAGGGGATTTTCATAACATTTACATACATTTCTTTGTAAATGTAGTAGTTTGACACTTATTAAACATTTCTATAAAATTATTATTAATTGGATTTTGACGTCACGACTCGGTAAAATCCGATCTCTATTTATTACTAAATAAATTGAAATTGAAAATTGAATAGGTGTTGTTGCTGATAGGAACCGATTTGCAAATAGCCAAAGCTTCTTCCGACAAAGAACTCAGCAAATAATGGAATCTTTCAATCTGACAATTTCTCGTGCCTTGTGAAAATACTGTCAAACATATCAATCTTTAAATTGACCACTACATCTACAAAAAATATATATTTTATTAACCACTAAATTAAACTAAAGAACTTTTTTCTAAGTACCTAACACGTGATTTAAACAGTTTCGTATCAATTTTGCAGCTAATATATAAGAAAAAATTACCAATTTGGGGATGCCACATAAAATATAGGTTATTTTAAGAATTTATATTTCAGTAACCATCGCAATATTATTTTTTGTTCAAAAGTTATATATCAAAAAAACTACGAATTTTCAATATCAATGAGCTTTAGCAAAAAAACTAGTGCACTTAGAGTTTCGTGTCTATGGAGACTTTTGATCAGTAAGGTAATGGCTATATTTTAATTTTAGAGATTTTAACATTTTATAAAAAAAAATAAATTGATTTTTTCCATTTTTTTTTTGTCTATTTTCTTACAAAACTTTTTTGTGCATTATAATAAATCATTTCTAGATTGTTACCTAAGTATTGTACCATGTGTAAGTGAAAAAGCCTCAAATCTATCTTTACTATTTAAGCAGTAGCGTACCTAAAAACTGCAACTTTTTTAATAAAATATAAACTTAGAATACCACTGGTCAAATGTTGTAAAGCAAAGGTTTCCAACGTTTACAGCTTAAAACTTTCAAAAAAGTCATTGGCGTCCAAGAAAAAATATAAAAATTATATTAAAAAAAAATTAAACCCCTTTTTCGGACGGCACTGACCTAAAAATAAAGAATGAATTATTCTATTTTAGTGAAAGTCCCATCTCAATATCCTTTTTCGTTAATGAGTTATATCAAAAAATATATTCAATTATTGTTTAGAGGTCTGGGGAGGCATATCTATAAGGCCTAGAGCATGGTGCCTGTAAACACTATTTATCAGAAGGTTTAGTTATATAACATATTAAAATTTTATCAAATTTTACCGGGGGTCAGAACCCATAAGGTTATAAACTTCATTAAATTCAAGGCCGATTTACCTTAAAATAAAAACTTTTTATATCCTAAACAATTTTTTATATTTAAATTCGCAAAACTTGGCAAGATTTTAACGAAATATTTTTTATATCTAGATAGGTACAAAAAACCAATACTTGCAAAAATTACTTTGATAAATTACGATTAGACAAATATTAACGAAATATCTATACCTACTAACGAAAATTGTTGATAAAAACTAAGAAAACTATACTAACGAAAATAGGTTTTTTTGTGTGTTTTTTTTTAACATCTACGATACGACTATAATTACGAAACTATTTGTCCACTAAAATTATTATTACGAAAATTACGACTATTAAAATTTTTGTAATTATTTTTGGTAAGAAAAAATATGAAATAAAGTAAATTAAATTAAAAAAACCAAAAAAACAAATGCTAAATCCGCTTGACGGAACAAATGTTAAATCTGGCCGAAGAAACCAAATGTTTGAGCGCTCGCAATTTTGAGCGCTCGGATGAATATGAACACGAAAGACGCATGGGGATAAAAATAATAGATAAACGAGGCGGTATGTTACTTTGGAGCGTGTAGTGATCTTCGACTAGTGGATTCTTCTTCTAACCACAAGTTACACGCACGGTACAAGAATAACCCGAGTTATAATTGACATGTATAAATAACTAATAATAAATAATTTTAGTGAAAGGAAAAATAAATTTTAAAACGACAATAAATAAGACAGAACTCTGTTTTTCGATATCTTTGAATTGAATTCAAACGCGGACAGACAGAGACATCCACGAATAAATAAGAGAACTACTAAATTTAAATCAAGAATATTAATTTACTAGATTTAAAAACTATTATAATAAAATAAAACTAAACTATACTTAACAACAGGAATCTTAACATCTTCTAATTTTAACATTTTTCTTTAATTTAATGAAATTTAAAGTTTTGAGTTAAAATTACATACAGTTATTAGTTTTTCTTAATTGATGTTTTTATTCAATTTAGTTTAAAAAAAAATAAAACTGCTCAATCTATTGTTGATTATTTTAACCATGAATCTGTGAATAATTATTATTTATATTAAATTAATTATATTTATAATCTAACCTTCAATTTATGCATTATAATTTGTAAATAGGTGCTAAAATTCAATAAAAAAGTACTTATTTGATAAAATTCTTTAATAATATTAAGGAACAGTCTTTAAGCTTCCGCAGAAAAAGTATAGTGTGGAATATTCATTCCTGCCTGCTCGTATGACAAACTTTGCACTCGCACATTTCACATGATCAAGCAATCGTGATATTCCAAAATAAATATTTAGCAGGTATAAATTGGAATGGGATTAGAATGGGCAAAAAAAAAATGATTTATTTTCCTTTATTTTGAAAATAGCAATAGTTAATTAATTTTTTTTTATAAAAGTAAAACGAGTATACGTTTTACGCAAAATGCATTTTCCTTTTTTTTGTACTTAAGTTGTTTCGAAAATAAGTGATTCGATCTCCTAAAAGTGTAACTTTTTGAGAGGCCGTAATATAATATTGAATTTTACTTAGATTTTCGACTTAGAATCACCCTGCAGTAATAAAATGTTTGTTGTCTCATTTCTTAGTTCCTATTTTTATTAGCCAGAACGTAAAACTATAACTTCTGATAATATATCTAAAACGCTTACAGTTTACCCTGTAAATTACATAATAATTACGAAATAAATTAAAACTGGCAAAAGCAAAAGATTGAAATTGTGGTTAAAGTTAATCATAAAGCCATAGCATGCTTGTTAACCCTCCAGGGTATGTATTCTCGGGCTCGAGAGAACGCATTCCCGGGAGAAAGGTAGTGTGGGTTGCATATTCTTTCTCTCGAAACCCAAAACTACTTATTCTTGAACTTCACTTCGCACGAAAATTGAGGAACTTTACTTCTACTACTCGGGATCGTGAGAAGCGGTCGTTTACGGAAATTTTGACATATAAGTTAGTCGCGCGCATTCGAACATAACCCTATTTTTGCTTTGGTTTTGTGTTGTTAATTTGTATACCGTTTTGTTTTATAATAGTTAATCGTAATTAATAAAAGATTTTTTATATTTATAAATTATTATACATATTATGATAATAATAATATAACGATGGATGATTTGGAAATTGTGGGGGCTGTTGCCCTTTTGGGAGATCTGCAAGATGCGCAAGACCAAATGGTGAAAATTTAGAAGGATTTTTTTTTTGCTGACTGCAGATCTTTTTCTGGTTTTATTTTCAGTCATTTCTTACTAATAATATATTATACTTCTATATATTAATTAAAAAAATATTTAAACCCCAGCAACTTGTTTACAAATAATGAAAATAATGACAGCCTGAGCACGCAAACTCGTGTCTCATAATCTGATTGGTTAAAATCAGCTAAAATTATTGGCAACGCTGCAGCCGGCTGCAGAGATCCCATCACGCTCCCTGCTCTTCAAGAATAGCATTTTTTAACTTTGGGGAACTTTGATATGATGTGATCAGTTCCCTTCCTACGAAAATTGTTCACGTTCTCTCGAGCCCAAGAATAGATACCCAGGGGGAGCCAGCCTTGCAACAGCTAAAATGGCCGATAGCATCGCAATTTACGTACTAGATGTCGCTAGCGTTATTTTTTGTATTTTTTAACAGATAGGTTTCTTTTATCTTTTCATGTAAAGCTTTACATTTATCCTGATAGATGGCATCGTATTGAAAATAATAATAAATTGAAAAATAGTAAATATTTTAAGATACCGTAATTTCACACAACTATAGTCCGGCCACACAACTATAGTCCAAGGCCCCCAGGGGGCAGGGTATAATTATTTTTAAATGTTTACAATTTCTTATGAAAGTTGGTGTATATGGGATATACAGCAACACGTTTTCAGTTTTTTTAAATACGCTTTTAAATATGGAATATAGGTGTGAAGCTGGACTATAGTTATGTGAATCTGGACTATTGTTTTGTGAAATTACGGTAATATTATTAAGAATGATTCTATATTGCATATTGACCATATTTAAAACAAAATCCCATTGAAAGTATTAGGCTTACTTTTTTGTAAAAAAATATATATATAAAGCGGGGGTTTCCGTGTTTCTAACCTGAAAAAATCTAAATCTTGGATTGGTGTGCGACGAAAAATTTTAATAACTTTGGAAAAGGTAATTATTTGAATAAATATACGTACACAACAATTAAAACTAAATAATAATGATGCTTTCATGTGTTTTTAGTGTTTTTGAAACCAATCAGTGGCAATTGGTCACACTTTTGAAGAGGGTCGAATGTTTCTTTCCGTGAAGCTTTTAAAACTAAGTAATATATGTAACAATTAAAACTAAATATTAATGATCCATTCATGTGTTTTTAGTGTTTTTGAAACCAATCAGTGGCTATTAACCAACTAGCCACACTCTTAAGGAGGGTGGAGTTTCTGTCAGCAAAGCTTTTAAAAGTGAGTAATTTATATATAAAACAATTAAAACAAAATATTAATTATGCTTTCATGCGTTTTTAGTGTTTTTGGAAACAGTGGCGATTATCCAATTAGTATTACGAGTACGTACCCCAGTTTTAGTTTTAACTCATGTGGGTAAAAAGTTTTTTTTTTTAATTTTATAGTCCCATGCCCCCCCCCATCGAGATATATTAGCATAGAAATACCTTCAAAGTTATATTTTTGGTGAATGCGCAATTTTTTTAATTATGGATGCCCCTTCTCCCCTTAAAATAAAATAAATCCGCCCCTGCCAATATCCATACAGAGTGCTATTTAGTTTACGCACTGTGACGTGCGATTCGTGTACGAGAATATATTCTCTCATAAAACGGTGTATAATAATAATAATAATAATAATAATAATAATATAATAATATAATTATTTTTATGTTGTAAAGTGATAAAAAAACAATTTTCGGATTTCGTCCAGTAAAATATTTTCATTGATTTGATAAAAAATTATTCTTTATGTATAGGTAATTAAGAATTATTCTTGTATGTACTTTTTTTAAATGAAATAAATAGTTTTATTTTTGTTTTGCATTTTTATTTAAGTAATAATTAAAACACTTTGAAGGACAATGACGCTGTCCAGCGGTATGTCTGCGAAAACGCAGGCAAACCGCTCGACAGCGTCATTGTCCTTCAACGTGTTTTAATTAACAATTTTATTAAGAATTTGAAATTGGCGCCATCTCTATTACTTAGAATTTCCGCTAGATGTCACTAGGGGTTTTTACAGAAACCGACTATACCGACAATAGTCCGCAATTTACGTGCTAGATGGCGCCTGAAACCTTTTTGTAATCTGTGTTGCCTACGTTTAACACGGAAGCTAAAGTTCTTATATATTTTCTTTGCTGTTCATTTTTCGACTTGTACTGTGTCCAAACCTAACCTGTATTGTTGCTTTATGAAGGGCAAAGGGTCAATCCATGGTGTACTCAAAGTAGGTGTACAAAATCCCGAAACTCAAACACACCTCGAAAAATTCTTATAAAATAATTTTAAAAAACTATTTCGACGTTTCTTCTTCTTCTTCTTTGGGTTTACTTGGCGACGCAATTAAGCATATCAGCCACTGCTACTTTTTCTTTTGAAAACACAACACTAAAAGTTACTATTATTATTACATACATATATTCGACACTACTAAAATGTTTCTACTTTTATGCGGACAAACTACAGGGTTGGCGGGGAAGGGATATAACCGTTTTTTTTTTTACAAGCTTTTTTGAATAGAAGCTAGGAATTGGCTAATGCTATTTATGATTAGGCGAGTTGGATAAGCTACGATTGATTGCAGGTTGGCTGGATTAACTATGTCTGAGGATATTTGTTGGAATAGTATATTTCTTTCCTCTTCGTGCAGCGTACATGTTAAAAATATATGTTCTAAGTCTTCAATTATTCCACATTCACAATTGGGACTGTCCGCTTTTTGGATGAGATAAAGATACTCCTTTGTAAGACATTTGCCACTGCGAAGCCTACAGATGTTGGTAATGTGTCTTCTATCCATATTTAAGTGCCAATACCAAGGTTTATTTCCTAATTTGTCTGTGTGGGAATAATAAAAGGTACCTTTTGTTTGAAAAGATTGTTTCCACTCATTACTCCACTTCTCATGTTCCTTTTTTCTCCAATTAGCTTCTAATTCACACCATGAGACTTTGGTTTGCGTTCCTATGTACATTGAAGTTCCGATGTTTGCCAAGCGATCTGCTCTGTCATTGCCCTCTATTTTAGTGTGGCTAGGAATCCAACAGGGTATCTATTCTTGGGCTCGAGAGAACGTGAAGAATTTTCCTAGGAAGGGAACTGATCACATCATATCAAAGTTCCCCAAAGTTAAAAAATGCTATTCTTGAAGAGCAGGGAGCGTGATGGGATCTCTGCCGCCGGCTGCAGCGTTGCCAAGTATTTTAGCGGATTTTAACCAATCAGATTATGCGACACGAGTTTGCGTGTACAAGCAGCTTGTGACAAGCTGTCATTAATTTCCTTTTTTTGTAAAACAAGTGCCGAGGTTTAAATATTTTTTTAATTAATATATAGAAGTATAATATATTATTAGTAAGAAATGACTGAAAATAAAACCAGAAAAAGATCTGCGCCAACTAGCAGTCAGCAAAAAAAATCCTTCTAAATTTTATTCAAGACAACCCGCTTGTGAATAGTGGACTCTTTAGTCCTGTTTTTATGAAACAGGACGCAAGAAAGGCGTGGCAAGATATAACTGCCACTTTAAACAGTGTTCCTGGTTCTGTGAAGAGCTGGTCTTTGGTCTTCCGCATCTTGCAGATCTCCCAAAAGGGCAACAGCCCCCACAATTTCCAAATCATCCATCGTTATATTATTATTATCATAATATGTATAATAATTTATAAATATAAAAAATCTTTTATTAATTACGATTAACTATTATAAAACAAAACGGTATTCAAATTAACAACACAAAACCAAAGCAAAAATAGGGTTATGTTCGAATGCGCGCGACTAACTTATATGTCAAAATTTCCGTGAACGACCGCTTCTCACGATCCCGAGTAGTAGAAGTAAAGTTCCTCAATTTTCGTGCGAAGTGAAGTTCAAGAATAAGTAGTTTTGCGTTTCGAGAGAAAGAATATGTAACCCACACTATCTTTCTCCCGGGAATGGGTTCTCTCGAGTCCGAGAATACATACCCAGGGTATGTATCCAAACGAAACGCAAAACTACTTATTCTTGAACTTCACTTCGCACGAAAATCGAGGAACTTTACTTCTACTACCCGGGAGCCTGAGAAGCGAGCGTTCACGGATATTTTGACATATAAGTTAGTCGCGCGCATTTAAATATAACCCTATTTTGGCTTTGGTTTTGTGTTATTATTTTGAATACCGTTTTATTTTATAATAGTTAATGAAAGAAGCTTTTTTATATTTAGAAATTATTATAGATATTATAATAATAATAATAACATAACGATGGACGATTTGGAAATTGTGGGGGCTGTTGCCCTTTTGGGAGATCTGCAAGATGCGGAAGACCAAATGGAGAACTAAGAACGGGAAGTGTTGGCTAGGACCGACCCTTTCCAACTTTCTAACAAAAAAATTGTAGTGAATTTAGGACTAAACAGCCCACTAATAACAAGAGGGTTGTCCTGAATAAAATTTAAAACTATTTTTTTTGTTGACTGCTGGTGGGCTTTTTCTGTTTTTATTTTCATTTTCAGTCATTTCTTACACTTTAATTTTTGGATATTAATTATAAAAACTATTCAAACCATAGCAACTTGCTTACAAATAATAAAAATAAAGACAGCCTGCGCACGCAAATTCATGTCACATAATCTGATTGGTTAAAATCCGCTAAAATACTTGGCAACGCTGCAGCCGGCTGCAGAGATCCCATCACGCTCAAGAATAGCATTTTTTAACTTTGGGGAACTTTGATATGCTGTGATCAATTCCCTTCCTACGAAAATTGTTCACGTTCTCTCGAGCCCGAGAATAGATACCCAGTAGTGACGCCTATTTAATGACGTGAGTGGTGGCCCCGGTCTCAGAAACCGGGTTATCACAAAATGGTCATAATTGCATTTTTAACTAATTGTTATAAAATATTTGTAAAGTGGTGTTAGAAAAAAGTATATTTAACAACGCAAAAACTGTGGTTTAAACTGTGTTTCTTTGAAGCTAACTATTTTTGTATTATATATTATTTTAATATATTTTCCTTGACTATTCATTTTGGACAGTAAGTAAACGATTTATTATTTTTTTTTCTTAAAATATGAAAAATCATCAAAAAATTGTAACGTAAGCAACAAAAAAGTATATTTTTTTGTTTTTTGACTTAATTTTTTACTTAATACTCTTTTACTTTTAGATTAATTTAATTTAGTGTAATTTTTATTTAATTATGAATTTATTTTATTTTAATTTTTCATTCTCTAAAAAAAAGTGTTAACTTTGTAACGTAAGCAATGCGTAATATTAAGGATCGCCTATTACTTTATTGTTACACTTGGATTTGCTTTAATAATTCCATAATTCCACAAATTATTAAAAAAATAAACAACCAGGTGGTCCAATTCTGAAAAAAAGTTGGTCAAAATTTTTAAGTGGTTTGGATCACCCATGTGGTATGAAAGAAACACATAAACAGAAATATTATTTATTGCACAGTGGGTTAAATGTCATAAAACATAAACAAGCCAGAGTGTATTTGTCTGTTTCGTCATTCCACAATTCGACAAATTATTAAAAATTAAACAAGTATGGCAATATAAAAACTATGATTTACCGCACAGTGGCCATAACATAGTTTTTACATTTTTAAGCATTTTTTTGCTCCAGTTCAATAAAATTATATAAAAATGAAGGGTAAAGTACTGTGGTCCGAATTAGGAAAAAAGTGTCAAAACTTTTTTTTGTGTGTTAGCATTTTTCATGTCTGCTTGAATATGGCAACATAAAAATTAAGATGATTTACCGCACAGTGGTCATAACATAGTTTTTTACATTTTTAAGCATGTCGTACCCCAGAGTTCAATAAAATTATTGAAAAATGAAGGCTAACGCACTATGGTCCGAATTAAAAAAAAGTGGTCAAGATTTTTTTTGTGTGTTATAGCATTTTTCATGTCTGCTTGAGTATGGCAACATAAAAATTAAGATGATTTACCGCACAGTGGTCATAACATAGTTTTTTAGATTTTTAAGCATGTTGTACCCCAGAGTTCAATAAAATTATTTAAAAATGAAGACTAACGCACTATGGGCCGAATTAGAAAAAAGTGGTAAAAACTTTTTTTTGTGTGTTATAGCATTTTTCATGTCTGCTTGAGTATGGCAACATAAAAATTAAGATGATTTACCGCACAGTGGCCATAACATAGTTTTTTACATTTTTAAGCATGTTGTACCCCAGAGCAATAATATTATTTAAAAATTAAGGCTAACGCACTGTGGTCCTAATTAGGAAAAAAGTGGTAAAACAAATTCTATTTTATAAAATTAATTTTTTTTTGGTGTGTTATTCAATTTTTTAGGTCTGCACAGTGATCATAAGATAGTTTTTACATTTTAAAGCATGTTGTACCCCAGAGTTCAATAAATTTATTAAAAAATTAAGGCTTCGGAAAAAAGTGGCCAAACTTTTTTTTGTGTGTTATAATATTTTTCATGTATGGCAGTACAAAATTAAGATGATTTACCGCACAATGCTCATAACATATAGTTTTTACATTTTTAAGTATGTTGGATCCCAGAATTCAATAAAACTAGTTAAAATATAGTCAGTCTAACACACTCCCAATTTGGAAAAAAGTGTTCAAAACTTTTTTTGTGTTATCGCACTTTTCATGCCTCTACTTTATATAAATTTATTATTATTATATATTATTTATTTAAAACTAGTTAAAAATTTAACCTAACACAAGGTCCAAATTTGGAAAAAGTGGTCAAAACTCTTTTGTGTATTATCGCATTTTTCATGTCTGCTTAGGTACGACAGTAAATTAAGATGATTTAACCAAAATCTAAAAACACTTCTGCACATAAATATGTTTCACCAAACACTACTGGGCATGCTCCATTTGTAATTGTTTGCCATAATACTTTTGGGCATTTGTATGTACTATTAAACACTTCTGCGCATAAATCTGTTCTACCAAAACCTTCTGCGCATGGTATATTTATATAATTTTGCCAGAATACTTTTCGGAATTCGCATGTATTATCAAACATTTCTGCCCATAAATATGTTGCACGAAACCCTACTGCGTATGGAATATTTGTATATATTTGCCAGAATACTTTTGGGCATTCGCATGTATTATCAAACACTTCTGAGCATACTTGTGTTTGCCTGAGCAGTACTGCGCATGCGGAAATAAAACAAACTCAAATTTACCTCAACTATACCGAATATACTCGAACATAAACAAAAAAAACTCGATTATAACGAAATATGCCTGTAAAATCCAAAAAAACATGTGTAAGCTTGTTTAAAAGCTTTAGACCGCTTTATCTCGAAGCCCTTAGCTAATTTATTCTGCAATGTTATGAGGGACCTTTCAATTCCTTTATAATGAGGGCCCCATTCTATGAAATCATCAACGAGCCTTTCTAATAAACTAAAACAAGGTCCTTACTTTCATGATTATTAAAATAATTATAAATAATAAGTTTCCAGCGAGGGGTCCCTAATAAACTTCGGGTGGGGTCCGGGCCGCTTCTACGGCCCAGCGACCTTGCCAGTCTGCCGTTAAGTCGAAGTACACTGTCGGATTTGCAAAACATTATAAACATACTTTTAATGTAACGTAAGCAACGCATTTCCTTGTAACGTATTATATAAATATATGTTTTTTTACTTTGTTATTTACTGAAAATTAATATTGTATTTAAATATTATGTGTTTTAATATAACTGATAAATTTATACATTTAAAAGTTAAAATATGAGTAAAAATGTAACGTAAGCAAATCTGGCATTACCCATATTACGTTTTCCTTGCCTGAGTAGTACTGCCCATGCGGAAATAAAACAAACTCAAATTTACCTCAACTATACCGAATATACCCGAACATAAACAAAAAAAACTCGATTATAACGAAATATGCCTGTAAAATCCAAAAAAAACATGTGTAAGCTTGTTTAAAAGCTTTAGACCGCTTTATCTCGAAGCGCTTAACTAATTTATTCTGCAATGTTATGAGGGCCCTTTCAATTCCTTTATAATGAGGGCCCCATTCTATGAAATCATCAACGAGCCTTTCTAATAAACTAAAACAAGGTCCTTACTTTCATGATTATTAAAATAATTATAAATAATAAAAAGTTTCCAGCGAGGGGTCCCTAATAAACTTCGGGTGGGGTCCGGGCCGCTTCTACGGCCCAGCGACCTTGCCAGTCTGCCGTTAAGTCGAAGTACACTGTCGGATTTGCAAAACATTATAAACATACTTTTAATGTAACGTAAGCAACGCATTTCCTTGTAACGTAAGCAACGGATATTTCATTTTTTAATACATAATTCAGAAATTTATTTAGATTTAAAACATTATAGCCTGACTTCTAAAACATTCTCAAATCCACATTTAGTTCCAAAAAATATATATATTTTGGAATAGAACAGAAATTTAAAGATTTATGTACCTAAGTCAAAATCTATGTCAGAAAATGTAACGTAAGCAACACTACATAAAATTATAAATTTCTCACAAATTAAACTTATTATACTAATTATAAATATATGTTTTTTACTTTGTTATTTACTGAAAATTAATATTGTATTTAAATATTATGTGTTTTAATATAACTGATAAATTTATACATTTAAAAGTTAAAATATGAGTAAAAATGTAATATATGCCTCATGGACGTGTGGGAAAACTATCATGAATCATATTTGATTCATGTGACGGTCAACGTGTTAACTTATTTTTATTGTTACTTTATTATACATGTCAATAGTTAACAAAAAAAATGATTCTAGGTATAAAATTAAAATTTAATTCTCTTTGGTAATATTAAATAAAAAATATAAAAATAAAAACAAAATTCCCTCTATAAAATACTATTTAATTAAAAACAATAAAAACAGAATAAAATAGTAGAGTAGTAGCCCCGGTCTCGTACACGGTGTTACGCTGTAACGCTTCACATGCTTTACTAATCAATACTAAATCGACACTTCGCATGGTGGAGGAATTAGTGACAGAACGGTTTTCCACTAGCTCTCGCTGCAAATAGCACATGTTTTTACCTAACCCGGTCCCTGACATCGTGCCACTACTGGAGGGTTAAATAGGTTTGAAAGGGTCCAACTGCCACAGGGTTAATAAGTTTAAATAAATTAAAGTAAAGGCTACAGCAGTTATCGTTTTTTTTATTCTTCGTGTCTTTGTGATAACCGGAAATTATTTTCAGCTCCGGAAATTGAGCGGATATTTTTTCTGCTTTCTGCCTGTTTTCTTTTATAAAAAAACAAGGTATCAATTAAATTAATTGACTATTGTTTTACCTTTTATACTATTCACAGCGCGTAGCGCTAGAATAGTATATACGGTAGTTTCGAATTTCCCAAAATCGCCAAAAAACGTCCTAGACAAAAAATTCTTGTAAAGAAATGTGTTTCATGATAAAATAAGAAGCTTTGAAATTGTCCTTCCGTCCGCTCGTCCGTCCGTCCGTGGGCACGTTTGTCCGTCCGTCTGTCTGTCTGTCCATCCGTACGATGTCAAGTTTTTTGTGGACAGGATAACTCAAGAAGGAAAAATCCGATCGACTCAAAATTTTCAGAAAAAATCAAGTTACATGAAGGGAAGAAACCTTCTTGTTTTTGAAAGTAATCCCTCCAAAAGCAAAAAAGTTATAGGGTTTAAACTTAAAAAAATAAATAAAAAACATTTTTTAAACATTTTTTTTTGTTTTTTTATTTTTCAAAAAAAGAATTTTTTTTTTAATTTTTTTAATTTTTTTTTTCTGAATTTTATTTGTATTTTTTTTATTTGTGGAAAAAAAAATTTCTTGGAATAACATTTTTTTAAATTTTTTTTTTTTTGGTTTGGCGAAAAAAAATTTTTGTAGCAATTTTTTTTCAAGCAATATACAAACATCTTAACCACAACCTACTGTAAATTAGAGTAAAAATTGTCACATGTGCCAAATTTCATCGGAAATACCACTAGTCCTTTTTGCTGATAACACAGGCCAAAAAATTTTCAACTTTTGAAAGTTGATTGGGCTTTTGATTCGGATATTACTTAAAAAAATGGCGGACGGTAGTAATTACGTTAACGTCAGTGAAAACGATTCTAATCAACCTTGTAAAAGATGCAGAAAAAAGTGCTTAACCGGACTTATTTGTGTAAAATGTGATAGTGTTAGTCATCCCAGTTGGGTTGCTTTGCTAAAAAATGTGGTCCAGTACCCGGATGGTAAAATAAACTGCTGTGAGTTTGAAATTGTCGACGATCTATACTATATTCTTTCCTGCAAAATAAATGGCTAGTCGACCAGATTTACACTATAAAAATCAGCAGGTTATAAAGTAGATTTCTTAATATTTATTGCTTGAAAAATCAATAGATGACGGTTGTGCCTTCCTGCGAGATGTTTTACACCTACAATGCCCTCCAAAAAATGCTCTTTGTAAAAATTTTTATTATAGTTTGTATCTTAAATTAAAGAATATTATGCATTATTAGGGGTTTTGGTAATTTTTATTTCTTAAATATAAATGATTTAAATCTCTGCACTGGTTACATTAGGTAAAACATGGTAATATAAATTTTGACAAGGGGCATCTTTTGTGATCTTTGTGATATTCTAAACTAAAAAATCACATTTAATGTTAAAAATTATAAACTAATAATAAACAAAAATTGGCTGCATAAAAGTGCAGAGATATTGAATAATCTAGTAAACAACATTATACAGGGAGGCTAAAAAAAAACCGGACACTTTTTAAACCTTCATAACTTTTTTGCCTTTTGAGCGATCTTTACCTACTTTGAAATGAATAAGCTCAAAACATGTAAGATTCGGTGGATAATTTTATTTATTTAAACTAGATGAAATTTTGCAAGCACCCTGTTAAAACATCGGCACTATTGTACACTAGAGCCATCTAGAGCCATATAGTTTGGAAAATTATATGGGTGATATGTAACATGGATGTTATAATGCCCGTTTAAATTCCCCCGTACCCCCGTTGAACGGCAAATATAAACTTCCAATTTCGAACAGGTAAATGACACAAATATGAAATACATATTTTTGTGCCACTTACCTATTCGATATCTAGGGTCCGGTCAAAGTCTTAATTTCGTTTATTTTGCAAAAATAAAAATATATCTTAAATTGACACTAGGTTGTCCTGCCAGGTATACATACAAAAAAAATAAAACTACATATTACATATTCTGAATAACATATATTTTAAAAAAGTTAACTGTTTGTACATTTTTTTTAAAAACGTAAAATAAAATAAACATTCTAAAAAAATATATATTTAAATGTAGGTATATTTTCTTGCTTTTATACTTTTAAACTTTTTCCAAAGCAAGAAAATATACCTACATATAATTTAATAAAACAAGAATAGTAAAAATTTTAAATATATTTAAAATTAAAAAAAAAAACGTAATAATGCAAAATATCGAGGGGTAAATCTCATACGATCTCGCGTACACCAAATTTTGCATTACCCAAGATTTGGAAAGATTTCGCGGGAGTTGGCAAGATTTCACGGGATTTTGCAATATTTTGCGGAATTTCGCAAGATTTCTCGCAAATTATAAAAAAACTAAATAATTCATTTTACAATTTCAAGTATAATATAAGTAAAGTATAATTTCCGTAAATTACACAAAAAAAATTCATTCAAAATCTATAAGAATAAAATAAATACGGCGCCACACAAAAAAAAAATGGATCTCCGAAGGACTCGACTAGTCAATTCCTATATATTTTGAGCCGCTGAATGCGAATCTGAGGTCGAAATTTAAAAGTTTTTAAAAAGACCTTAAAAAACCTAGCGAAAAAGTACAAAAAGGATGTTTTTTTGAGTTTATTTTGAAAATGAGACCCAATTTTTAAACTCCGAGTCGGATTCAGCGGCAGACAGACTAGTCGAGTCTGTCGGAGATCCAACTTTAGATGGTGTAGCTGTGATATTAATAAAACATTTGTTTACAACTTCTCCACCAATATTACCTATAATATGGATGCTTTTATTTCGGTCGGTTAAGAGTTACAATATGATGTTAACCTATGTGAGTGAGGGAACGTTCAAGTATTATGTAACGCAAATTGTATCAAAATCCATACACTTCATACCCCGGCTCTCGCGTTATTATAGATTATAGAGATTTCATATTTTGGCTACCCCTCTAGTAGGGTGTGTTAGGGGGGGGGGGGGGTAGCCAAAATATGAAATCACTACAGCCTTAAATAATGCGAGAACCGGGGTATGAAGTGTATGAATTTTGGTACAATTTGCGTTACATAATACTTGAACGTTCCCTGATACACGTGGTACCAATGTAAAAAATACCGAGAGTCGCCGGTGACTCTCATGGTAGCCAACGTGTTAAATTATTTAAGATTTCGGGGAATTTCGCGAGGGTTGTATACAAGATTTCGCAGGAGATTAAGCTGGCAAAATACATTTAGGACAAGTTTTAGTTTTCTTCCAGTACACAGCCTTTTACAGTAGGGAACCCAACTCCTCGAGGATAAATAAATAAAAAAAGTATATCTCTTTTTCATCAAAGCTGTCACATAGAATCTGATAATTCTCAGCAAACCGCTTACCCATAAATATAGATTAACACACCACAATTATTTCAAATGTTCTCCATTTATTTTATCTGTCCGTTTTTATAGGTAATAGGTACCTTTTTTGCAATTAATTGGGAAACATTTTTTGTGTTGGGATGCATCATCCATCCCATGGGATGGAATCTCACTGACGTCATCATTTCCAACAAACGACACAACTGCATATTCCATTTTACTAAAAAATTATAATTTGAAATCTTATTTTGAGGTTAATTTAAAAAAAAGTATTACGATTATGTAAATTATAAAACTTGTATAACTAATAATAATTATTATTATTATTATTATTATTATTATTATTATTATTATTATTATTATTATTATTATTATTATTATTATTATTATTATTATTATTATTATTATTATTATTATTATTGTTATGGAGATGTTCTTGGACGAAGGACCTTTTAAATGCTGGTTCATTTGGTGTTTAAGAAAGTATACAGCAAGGCAAATAGAAGGGTCTTTTTGATATTTACAAGTAAAAATGTATTTTAAAAAGTAATGACTTTTACTATGAAAGTTTTAATGACAACTCTATCACAATTTATTAGACAATTAATTATAGGTAAAAAAGGTATGAAGTCTTGAACATATAGTCCCCTCCTTGAAAGTTTATAACTTTCAATAAACTTAAAATTAAATATCTTCTGGGAAGGGACAAATTTTTGAAAATGAACGCTTGATAATTCCTTTTGCGGTTTGTATAGTTACAACTCTGACTACATCATCTCTTTCAATTATTCTTCCCAAATACCGCTTACATGGGGAAAGATTATCTTCTTTAATTATAACTAATTGCCCTTCTTTTAAAGGTTTACTTTTTTTTGTCCACTTGACTCTTAACTGAAGTTCTGTAATATATTCTTTCGACCATCTAGTCCAAAAATGCTGCATAAGTTTCTGAATTCGTTGAAAATGAGACAGTCTTGTTTCCTTGATTTCAAGCAGATTTTGGTCAGCCACCGACGTGAACGTACGACCGATTAAGAAATGAGCAGGAGTTAAAGGTAAATAGTCACTAGGACTTAAAGAAATAGGTGAAATAGGTCTTGAATTGAGAATTGATTCTATTTGCACT
>OY294048.1:24426638-24450297 GCA_958510825.1 Brachypterus glaber | reverse complement strand
AAAAGGAAAATAAGGTCAAAATATAAAAAAATATATACTGGATTTTTCCTTAGCATAGCATATAATCTAAATATTACCTTAATAATAGTAATATAAATAATAATGTCAATAATAACGGTAACTATACTCGTGTAAATCTGAGAATGCGACTCTGATGTCACAGCGCGTAAACTAAATACCACTCTGTAAGGTAATTGGCCCTTATTTCTTAATATTTAACCCTTCGTTAGGCGCGCCTCTTTTTGTAACGTGGTTAGGCGCGCGGTCTACACTTGTAGACCATTTTATTTTTTGTTTAAAAAAAAAACGTAATATATTTTTAAAAACCAAATATCTTATGTTATTTATTTGGTTGTATTTAAAAGTTATTTACATATTTTTTTCAAATTATTATTGTTTTAGTAAGTGGTAAGGTTAAAAGAAAAATGATATACAATTCTAACATATATTTTACATCTGTACGGTATTTGTAAAAAAAAATAAAAATAACTTAACAAACTTTCTGAAACTAAAACATTTTTTTTTAATATGTACGATTATAAAAAAATAAAAAACACCTAAATTAAAAAAAAAATATTATAGTTTTACTCGAAATCATGCAATATTTTAGTAACTCATGCGCCTTGTACATGTGCTCTTTGCAATCGTAGTTATGATATTTTGAGCTTTTTTTTTTTCGATTTATTTTCCCTTCTTAGGCACATTTAGTGTCCAAAGTAATTTTTAGTCTTATAGAACAGAAAATTACCTTATTTATCAAAAACATTACGTATGAGCTCTTTCATGCCCAAAAAGACTCGTGCCAGTGTCTTCTTATAAACTGCTATTTTTTTTGGTGGTAAAGACATATTGTATCTTTAATTTATCTTTAAACTAATAAACTAACTTTGAAAAACAATATTCACAAAAAGAAACCATAAAAACTTACACAAAATAAAAAAATGCAAAAATAAAAAAGGTAACGTGGTTAGGCGCGCGGTCTACAATCGTAGACCAGGCAGGTTTCAATATGAATAAAAACAATATTATACCCATTCAAAGTGCGAATTATTACTGATCTAATAGATTGATGCATAATGCACATAATACTCGAAGGGGCGCAAGCGTAAACACTCCGTGTAAAAAGTTACCCAGCTAAAAAAAAGCATGGTCTACGATCGTAGACCGCGCGCCTAACGAAGGATTAATAAATTATTTTCGGTTATATACATTTTCTATATGTATTATTAAGATCAGTTTAAATTTTATATAATATATAAATTAGAATAACTACTAAATGATGTAAAATATTTTATTCTTGATAACATAAAATATTTAATAAGTTATAATGAAATATATATGGAAAATTTCTTAAAGTGCCAATAATTGGGGGTTTTACCCTAGCTGCCTTGATCCAATTTGTTACTGCTCGGATAGATTTTGAGCCGAGTCATCTTCATCCTCCTCTATGTTTTCTATATGGACTATCTAAAAGAATAAAAGACTAGTTGTGCTGCCTGCTTACTACAGGTTGGGTTGGATTATTTTAATACTATCAATTAAAAACTTCCCTATTAAAAATGACGTCTGGGCGGGTATAAATGGTGCACAAACCGGACCAAAGTCCGGTTTGTGCATCATTTATACCCGCGCAGAACCATCGTTTTCAACAGGGTTGTTTTGAAATTTCTAAATAAATGTTTTTTTGTAATTAAAAAAAAAATTAAAAATTTTATTGAGTTCCAGGCCCCAACAGTTCTTACTTGTTCCTCTTGTTAATAAATGCCTAAAAAACAATTATGTTTCTTAGAGTATAATATATTCTATAACTAGTATGGAATAGACAATATTCCGAGCGAGCGGAAAGTTTGTCCCGCCAGCGCGGAATGAATATTCCATACGTGTTGTAGACTATAATTTTTCTTTGACTGCAAATATGATATGTAATTTTAAGTTGGTAATTTTATCCAGGGATGTGCAAAATTAAACAACTAAAACAGGAAAACAATTACAATTTTTTTTCAACCAAGAAAAACTCCAAAAAAATTTGAAAAAAATACGTTTTTATTGAGGTTTTCATTTTCTCAAAAAACGGAAAAATTTGAAAAAAATACGTTTTTATTGAGGTTTTCATTTTCTCAAAAAACGGAAAAATTAAAAAAAGGTTTTTGCCTTCTGTGACTGGGTCAGAAAAGGTAAAAACTAGATAAAGATACCACATTTTCTCATATTTATACCTCCCTGGGGCTTAACCCATTGGGATTTTTTTTCAGCATAAAAGTCCAGTGCCAATTATTTTTCTTTTCAAAATACAAATTTGGGAATATGGAAAATTTAGGGGAAATTTTCATATCTCAAGAACCAAGATGGCACAAACAAAACTAATTGTCATTATCCAAAAGTCCAAAAGTTCACATAAGACCCCTTTTCCGATAAACACAAAATATTCGTTTGTTTGTAATGCGGGATTAGAGGCGGGAACTTCTCACTGCCATAGGTTGCATTTAGAAATAAAGGAAACTAAAATTATTTTACTTACATTTATGGGAAAGCGAATATTTGAAGGATCATCTGTTTCCGACTCCAAATATTTTATCGGTTTCTTTTTTGGTCTTGAATTTTCGATTAATTCTTTCAAATTTTCCAAAGTATCTGAAAAAATAATACTTAATTATTGTTCAAAATTGTTATTATAAAATACACTGATTTAAAATTTAGACAACAAGTGACCATCATGAGTGCCTATCATTTTACAAACAAAATTGTTTTTATTTTAACGCATAGGAGGCGCTGCAATCAATTTTTCTCAAAAGAATACCTTTTTTAGAGAGCCAAATTGTAGAGGGGGCAACGATCCGGGCCGTAGCGAAGAGGCTTTCGGGGGGAGAGGGGAGAAATACAAAATTCATTAACTTTTTTTTAGCCTAAAAATACAACTTTTTTCTTCGACAAAAAAGTGAATGACCAAAAAAAAAAAAACGGTTCTCACCTCCAAAAAATATACAACTTTTCTATTTTGAATCCATAAAATATACAACTTTTGTTTTGGATCAATGAAATATACAATAGAGTGCAGCGAAAAACACTTCCTTCGAAATCTATATGGGGCTAGGTGTTAAAAGTTGTGGTTATGGATGCTTATTAGGGTGCCCAGCACCTACGCAATTGTTTGTGTCCCACCCCTTAAAAGTCGCGCCCGGTGCTTTTTTAAATAGAAAATCATGTGAAGGGTTTTTATTTTTTTAAAAGATGGGATGGGATACAAATGCTAAAAATTGACACGTGGTTAATAAAAGCTAGAAAAAAATTAACTTTTTCCCTAGAGTTCTTGGTTTTAAGGGAATTCTTCAGTATGTGCGAATTCAGGAATTATATGTTTTGAACAAAAAGTACAGGGTGTTCAATTTAAAATGAAGGTAGTAATTATCTTATTATGTTTGGGTATTGGACAAAAATATGAATTTTGATGAAATAATGCTGCACCCTATCGAAACTGACCCCAAGGTGGGCACTGAGAAACACAGCACAGGCTATTTTCAATTTATTAACATACAAATATTAAGTTGAAAGTGTACAGCTATCGTGCATAACATGATACAGATACAGGAGTAAAACAGTAGGTTTAATCTCACAAAAGAAAGAATAAAATAACATTTAAGTCCCAGCCATGCAAAAAACTCATTTATTTACTGTAGTATCATGAGTGAACACTTACCCGCCATGTAAAGAATTATGGCATAATAATACACATACGAATTCTCCTCTGGCCATAAGACTAGATATTTTTTATTTAGATTAACTTCCTGAGGGGTGGCTGGAGGTTGATTCTTAAAATGTTTGCTTTCCAAAGTTTGGTAGGATTCGTCGTCTGTATATTGTACGTAGTAAAACATCTAAAAAAAAAGCCTAATGAAAGTACAATATATATTTTACTTACCATAAATACATGTACTTATGTGCCATAAATAAATCATATTCCTTACTTTACAAATTGCACAATCACAATCACAGAACGCAAAAGTCCAAACCGATTGAACGACGCGTTTTTTTTAACCGTTTTTTCCAATGTTTACTATGACAGAAAAACACTGTTGTCAAGAGTGCTAGCAAACTTAAATGTAGACCAAAGTATTCCCTAAGGGCCACTTGAACCAACGATGTTTTAACTTTAAACTTGGTTTAAATTTAAACCATGTTTAAAGTTAAAACATCGTCAATTAATTGACAGTCAACCAATCAGAACACAGCATTTTTAACTTGAACTCAGTTTAGTGGAGACAATCCCAGCTTAAGAGTTGGCAACTCTTAGTTGAAGTATATATCTTAAGATATTTGATTATGATATCTATAAGATGTCTTTTAAGTACAAGACGTCTTAACTTCGATACTAATCGCTAAAAATAAACTAACCACAATCAACTATTAAAAAAATTATTTTTTTTTATTTTCTTTTTACGAAAAACGAAAAAATTAAAAAAAAATCAAAAAAGAAATTTTTAAAAAAAACTGGAAAAAAAAATAAGTTCAAAAAAAAATTCAAAAAAACACATTTTTTTAAGATCTTTTTTGACAAACAAATTACCTCTCATTCTAATTCTTATTACGCTTTATCAATACAACCTTACCTAGCACCGTAAATGGGAGGGGGTATTATGTTATAAAGTCGCCTGTGCAAGGCGTCAGTAACGCGTCTTAAAAAAGATATCTTAAAGACGTTACCTTTTGTAACATACGACGTCGTTAAGACATCTTTAAGATACATATACGGCGAAAACCGACGTTCTTAAGACGTCTTGAATGACGAGCTACATCTTTAAGATCTCTTTAAGTCATTTTTTGCTGTATGGGAGGCCACTTGCACCAATGATAGTTTAACTTTAAACGTGGATTAAATTGACGTTTGGACTTTTTTAATTTTTTTTTTAATTGACAGTCAACCAATCAGAACGCAGCATTTTTAACTTAAACTCGGTTTAGTTAAGATAATCACAGACCAAAAGTTGGTGCAAGTGGCCCTTAGAGCCACTTGCACCAACGATGGTTTAACTTTAAACTTGGATTAAATTGAACATATATAGGCACCAAACTTATATATAACCAATTTTTTGTGCTTCTAGCGCCGGTTAACCTGTGTATGTCTTTCTCTGTTTAAACTTCAATTAAAAAATTACAAGCGACTAAGGGCCACTTGCAGCAATAATAATAACTTGATAATGAGAATAACTTTAAACTTGGATTAAATTGACAGCCAAAGGTGGAAAGACCGGACTTAAAACGTATTAAAACAGACTTGTGCGGATTTGGCTTGTGCGGTGTTGTGCAGACTTGGGCTGGTATAACTATTTGCAGGTAAATAACATATTTATGCAGACTTGGGCCGGTATAGATTTGCAGGTCTAGGCGGATTTGGGCGGACTTATGACGCGGGTGCAAAGACCGGACTTAAAACGTATTAAAACAGACTTGTGCGGATTTGGCTTGTGCGGTGTTGTGCAGACTTGGGCCGGTATGACTATTTGCAGGTAAATAATATATTTATGCAGACTTGGGCCGGTATAGATTTGCAGGTCTAGGCGGATTTGGGCTGACTTGTGACGCGGGTGCAAAGACCGGACTTAAAACGTATTAAAACAGACTTGTGCGGATTTGGATTGTGCGGTGTTGTGCAGACTTGGGCCGGTATAACTATTTGCAGGTAAATAACATATTTATGCGGACTTGGGCCGGTATAGATTTGCAGGTCCAGGCGGATTTGGGCGGACTTATGACGCGGGTGCAAAGACCGGACTTAAAACGTATTAAAACAGACTTGTGCGGATTTGGCATGTGCGGTGTTGTGCAGACTTGGGCCGGTATAACTGTTTGATACTCTTCTCAGTGGGACTGTATTGATGGTAATTCATAGGATAACTGGTGATCAAATTAATATTGCTATTCAAATGTGCGTGAGTATAAGATGCACTTACCGTTGAGATGTTGTGTCCATGCTGTATCTAGCCGGCTAGGATGAGATGCGATGAAAGGCGGTATATGGCACTATTGAGAGCGCATAATATAAAGTTATGTTGCACATTAAACCCTTAGAATGCACACGCGGGTTTTTGTGGTTAGGAATACACGTACGTGAGCGGTGAGAGATTTTCTTGTTCTTCTGCTTCCCTTTTCGCCACTAGAGGGCTATATCAGGCATGCGCACTTATACTCATATAAAAAGTACAAACGATGGTTTAACTTTAAACTTGGATTAAATTGAACATATATAGGCACCAAACTTATATATAACCAATTTTTTGTGCTTCTAGCGCCGGTTAACCTGTGTATGTCTTTCTCTGTTTAAACTTCAATTAAAAAATTACAAGCGACTAAGGGCCACTTGCAGCAATAATAATAACTTGATAATGATAATAACTTTAAACTTGGATTAAATTGACAGCCAAAGGTGGAAAGACCGGACTTAAAACGTATTAAAACAGATTTGTGCGGATTTGGCTTGTGCGGTGTTGTGCAGACTTGGGCTGGTATAACTATTTGCAGGTAAATAACATATTTATGCAGACTTGGGCCGGTATAGATTTGCAGGTCTAGGCGGATTTGGGCGGACTTATGACGCGGGTGCAAAGACCGGACTTAAAACGTATTAAAACAGACTTGTGCGGATTTGGCTTGTGCGGTGTTGTGCAGACTTGGGCCGGTATGACTATTTGCAGGTAAATAACATATTTATGCAGACTTGGGCCGGTATAGATTTGCAGGTCCAGGCGGATTTGGGCGGACTTGTGACGCGGGTGCAAAGACCGGACTTAAAATGTATTAAAACAGACTTGTGCGGATTTGGCATGTGCGGTGTTGTGCAGACTTGGGCCGGTATAACTGTTTGATACTCTTCTCAGTGGGACTGTATTGATGGTAATTCATAGGATAACTGGTGATCAAATTAATATTGCTATTCAAATGTGCGTGAGTATAAGATGCACTTACCGTTGAGATGTTGTGTCCATGCTGTATCTAGCCGGCTAGGATGAGATGCGATGAAAGGCGGTATATGGCACTATTGAGAGCGCATAATATAAAGTTATGTTGCACATTAAACCCTTAGAATGCACACGCGGGTTTTTGTGGTTAGGAATACACGTACGTGAGCGGTGAGAGATTTTCTTGTTCTTCTGCTTCCCTTTTCGCCACTAGAGGGCTATATCAGGCATGCGCACTTATACTCATATAAGCGCGGATAAATATTTAATTGAAGTTAAATTATATTAATTCAAAATATATATGAATAAACCAAAAATAACGAGAAGATCGAACAATAACTATTTGCAGGTAAATAACATATTTATGCAGACTTGTGCCGGTATAGATTTGCAGGTCTAGGCGGATTTGGGCGGACTTATGACGCGGTTGCAAAGACCGGACTTAAAACGTATTAAAACAGACTTGTGCGGTTTTGGCATGTGCGGTGTTGTGCAGACTTGGGCCGGTATAACTATTTGCAGGTAAATAACATATTTATGCAGACTTGTGCCGGTATAGATTTGCAGGTCTAGGCGGATTTGGGCGGACTTATGACGCGGTTGCAAAGACCGGACTTAAAACGTATTAAAACAGACTTGTGCGGTTTTGGCATGTGCGGTGTTGTGCAGACTTGGGCCGGTATAACTATTTGCAGGTAAATAACATATTTATGCAGACTTGTGCCGGTATAGATTTGCAGGTCTAGGCGGATTTGGGCGGACTTATGACGCGGTTGCAAAGACCGGACTTAAAACGTATTAAAACAGACTTGTGCGGATTTGGCATGTGCGGTGTTGTGCAGACTTGGGCCGGTATAACTGTTTGATACTCTTCTCAGTGGGACTGTATTGATGGTAATTCATAGGATAACTGGTGATCAAATTAATATTGCTATTCAAATGTGCGTGAGTATAAGATGCACTTACCGTTGAGATGTTGTGTCCATGCTGTATCTAGCCGGCTAGGATGAGATGCGATGAAAGGCGGTATATGGCACTATTGAGAGCGCATAATATAAAGTTATGTTGCACATTAAACCCTTAGAATGCACACGCGGGTTTTTGTGGTTAGGAATACACGTACGTGAGCGGTGAGAGATTTTCTTGTTCTTCTGCTTCCCTTTTCGCCACTAGAGGGCTATATCAGGCATGCGCACTTATACTCATATAAGCGCGGATAAATATTTAATTGAAGTTAAATTATATTAATTCAAAATATATATGAATAAACCAAAAATAACGAGAAGATCGAACAATAACTATTTGCAGGTAAATAACATATTTATGCAGACTTGTGCCGGTATAGATTTGCAGGTCTAGGCGGATTTGGGCGGACTTATGACGCGGTTGCAAAGACCGGACTTAAAACGTATTAAAACAGACTTGTGCGGTTTTGGCATGTGCGGTGTTGTGCAGACTTGGGCCGGTATAACTATTTGCAGGTAAATAACATATTTATGCAGACTTGTGCCGGTATAGATTTGCAGGTCTAGGCGGATTTGGGCGGACTTATGACGCGGTTGCAAAGACCGGACTTAAAACGTATTAAAACAGACTTGTGCGGTTTTGGCATGTGCGGTGTTGTGCAGACTTGGGCCGGTATAACTATTTGCAGGTAAATAACATATTTATGCAGACTTGTGCCGGTATAGATTTGCAGGTCTAGGCGGATTTGGGCGGAGTTATGACGCGGGTGCAAAGACCGGACTTAAAACGTATTAAAACAAACTTGTGCAGGTTTAAATTAAATCTGAAATTGCGGGTCTAAAATGCTGTGACGGGTGAAAGCCGACTTGACGGGTATGAAACATACTAAACCGGATTTGATTTTATACCCGCACAGACCCGTACATTTTCAGCAGGGATCTCAGAAATAAAAGCCAGTAGAAAACATGTTCGATTTTTGTGTACAATGTTATTTAGAAATAGGGTCATTAATTTTAAGGAGTGATTCTACATAGGAAAATATAAAAAAAAGTTTCTATAAATACATGTCTAAAAATGCATCGTAAGAGAGCTAAGCCCCTTTGAAAGTGGCTACAAAATTCTGTTTTTATTTAGTAATTTAGAAACCTTTTGAGATATAGTAACTAGGTTTTGCACGTAAACTAATCTTATTAAGGCCCATCTTCGTATGTTATTTTCATGTACTTATTTTAATCAGGGGTGTGAGAAACGGGAGGACCTCATCAGTTTTTTATCCCAAACTTCTTTCTCTGTAACTTTTTTGTATTTTTATTTTTGGAATATCATTCCTCAGGTCAAAATACATAAAAAGGTACCTTGTTGTAATACTGTAGGATTAACCGTTTTCGAGAAAAATTCATTTGTTGGTGAAATTTCACTGTTCGAGGACGAAAAATTAAATACTAATTATTATAATATGTTTAAAACCAAAATTCCAATAATGCAGGCCCTGCATTGCAGGGTTATTCTACCGTGCCGTCCAAAAGTCAACCCATTAGAATTTAGTATTTAAAAATTCATTGACTGAATAAAATGGCCTTTCAAGGCAAAAAGTTTTAAGAGCTGTTTTATATTTTTTATGTAATCCGGAAGATTATTATATATTTTTATTGCTAAAAATCTTTTTCAAAGAGGGTAGTGGTGTGAGCCGGAATTGCAAACTTACCTTCATTTCTAGTTTGCATTCCTATGTTAATATCTGCGTTCTTTTTAAATTCTTTTTCATTCTGGTAAACAAAAATGCAAATATTGTATATATATATAGTGAGTAAAATGTCATTATCTTGTGACTAATAAAGAGCGCACCGCAGTGTTCACGATAACTGCAGTTTGATAGTCTCCTAACAATTTTTTTTTGGATTTTAAAAATTCTTTCGCTGGCTGTGGATGCACCCCACATGATTATTCCATACTGGATCCTGCTTTGCACATATGCAAAGTAGTATTGCAGAAGACTATTTTTATTAACAATCCTACGCAAATTGTAAATAGCATAGTGAGCACTGTTAAGTTTTTTTGCTAAAAAATCCGCATGAGGAATCCAACTTAAATCACTGTCTATGTGTAGACCCAAAAACTTTGTACTGTTTGATATCTGCATTGACTTACCGTTAAACCTGATAAGAGGACTAAAAAACCTATCTCTCTTTTTAAAATTGATTAGGACAGTTTTGTCAGAATTAAGAAGTAAATTTTGTTTTTTGCAGTAATTTAACATTTTTTGAATTGTAATCTCAACGTTGTCGGTAAGTTTTTTAAGATTTTGTGCCGATACACTGATAGAAGTGTCATCAGCATATTGACACAATTTTGTTAACGAGTTCAAAATGTCAAAACTAAATTCCAAATCATTACAAAAAATTAGGAAGAGTAGGGGGATAAAATTCCACCCTGAGGGACACCGTATTTAACTTTTTTTGTTTTGGACCTATAAGGATAGTTTGATATATTTCCTTTTTGATCATTAATTTGAACGAATTGACATCTGTTTTTTAAATAAGATTTTATCCAATTTAAGGTGCGTCCTTTTATACCATAAGAAATTAATTTTTGAATTAAAATATTGTGATTAATGACATCAAATGCTTTACTAAGATCAAAATACACATTTATAACATGTCTGTTCCTATCTAATGCGTTTGTAATAAAATCGATTGCATTAAAAAGGGCAGTTGTAGTCGACTTATTTTTTAAAAAACCATGTTGGTATGATGAAAAAAGTCCAAACTTATGAAAATATTTTTGAATTCGATTGTACATAATTGATTCAAAAATTTTTGAGAATACTGGTGGGGTTGACACTGGGCGGTAATTGTTTACATTTGTTTTATCGTTTTTTTTTTATGTAATGGGATAACTTTATTTACCTTTAAACCATCTGGGTAAAACCCTAATTTAAAGGATTCGTTTACCAGATAGGTTAACGGCATTGTAATGAAACTTGCAATGTTATAAATTATAAAACATGGAATCCCGTCCGCACCCTCGGAACTTTTTTTGCTAACTTTCTTTATTGTATTGAGCACTTCAGATTCATTGGTGGGGTAAAGATACATGGATTGTGTTATTTTATTTTTATTTTCAAAACAAAATTTAGGATTAGAATCATAATTTAAATTGTCAATTTTTTCTTCAACATTATTAATAAAAAAATAGTTAAAAGTATTGCACAAAGTTTCTGGTTCCATCAAATCATTATTTAAGTCGTTTTTAATATAAATTTTTTGAATTGTGTATTAAACTGTCATTAAAGTGACGTTTGGCAATCTGAATTTTTTTTCGATAATCTTTTTTCATAGCATTTATAATATGTTTTAATTCTCCATCTTTTGTAAGCTTATATACCCAGTCGAGTTCCTTTAGTCTTTTTGAAATTTGAGTAATTTCCTGGGTAACCCAGGGTTTGTCATCATTTTTTATTTTACTTTTTTTTAATGGATATGAGTTTTCGAAATTTTTTTAAATTATATCTAAAAAGCAGTAGTATTTTTTATTAAGATCCATTTCATTTTGGTTAATTACATTGGACCATTTTTCGTTTTTAAATAAATCAATAAATTTATTATGATTTTTTTCAGTGTACATACGTTTTAGAATGTAATTGTTATTTTTTGAATTTTTTTTTGGAATTTTTAGCTTAGTGCTAGATGGTCACTGAAATGACAGTTTTCGAGTTCTGCATTCATGTGTAAATTATTAAAAAAATATTGTCAATCAGTGTTTTTGAATTCCCAGATATTCTTGTTGCCTCATTTACAGAAGGTTTTAGGTTATACCTGTCAAGAATATCTATGAATTTGGTTTTACCTGTAGAGTTTACAAGCAGGTCTATGTTGTGTCACATCCTAGATAAATGTGGTCATATTCAGCACATATTTGGTTTAACAAGTCTTCCAAATTGAAAAAGAATTGATCGATATTGCCATCCGGGGCCCTGTAACAGCTTATTAAAATGCATTTATGTTTACCTGTAACAAAATTACTGCATGTATATTCAAAAATTTGTTCGATATTTTTGATTTTAAAGTTTACTGGTTTAAAGTTTAATTTATTGTTTGCAAAAATGGCTACACCACCACCCCTTTGAAGGCTTCTAGAAGAAGAGCCTATTAATTTGTACGAGTCCAGTGAGAAAGTTTCTATTTCACCATCCTCTAACCATGTTTCACAAATAGAAATTAAATCAGGATTTATTTCTGATATTAACACTTCCATTTCAAGCTTCTTTTTACGTATACTTCTTGTGTTAAGCTGCATAATTTTGAGATAGTTTTCAAAGTTAATGTCTGCTTTATTATTAGTTTCCAGTGGCACGTTATTCCCATTTAGAATGTAATTAGTATCTATATCTTGAATTAAATCTGGGTTGTGGGTTAAATCTAGGTTGTTGGTTTAACCTGTGTTGTTGGTGGAATGGTCTTGAGTGTTGCACTTGTCTGCGAAAAATATAGGGGCAGATTTCAATACCATTATGCCATTTTTGTGGGTTAAGCACATCTTGTTCGAGTGATTCTTCTACAGCGAATTTAAATGTGTTATAGATACCTGAATTTGTTATTTTCTCGATAATAATATTTTCTGTACCAAATTTAGTTTTGATATGGTTTTGGAGGTCATCTTTTGTATAAGAAACTTTAAACTTTGATACAAAGAACCATTTCATGCTAGCGGCCGCTACACATACAGATTGTTTACATTCTCCAATAACTTTTTGCAAAATTTTCTTTTGGTTCTCTTTCGCTGACTTCACTGCCTCATTAACTTGCTTTATATTGATATTTTGCACTGGGTGTTTGTTTTGGTTTATGTTTACGAATTGTGTTTTCCCTGAATTATTGAGGTTAAGATTGTTAGGCGCTGCGCCATTACAATTAAGTGCCATTTTCGCTTGATCGCTTGTCGAAGAGCATGACTTCATCGTCTGTGATGTAGGTGGCGACACATGTGTCTTCATATGATTAGGGTTGCCAGATCGAAGTTTTTCTTCCAAAATACCTATTTTAAAGTTCAATAGGGAATTTTTTTCTTCCATTTCTTTTAAAAGTCTCTTCAAAAGACCATTTTCGTGTGTAACGAAAATGGTCTTCAAAAGACCATTTTCGTGTGTAATATGTTTATTTTCCTCTATTTTGCTTGTTATCGCCATCAGACTTTTTTTATGGGGACTCCTTAAAAGTAAGGTATACGAAAATGCCCCAGCTACTATTGAACAGTTGAAGAGAAATATCGAGGAACGAATTGCTCTTATAACCCCCGATCTACTCCAACGAGTATTCATCCGAGTGCGCACCGCATTCGAAGAGTGCCATCGACTCAACGGAAGACACCTGGACAATATAATTTTTAAGAAATTACTTCCCATATGTCTCCTTTTGTAAGTTATAAATAAATCATTTATAAGTACCGTGTATCAGATATTATTACATTTCCAAATATTTAAAACTTTGAAACACCCTGTATTTTATATTTTTAGCTCCTAAAATGTGGGCAGGGGGTATGGGGGACAATTTTTTAAATGATGAGGGTCATGTGATACATTGATTTAAAACTTATAAAATTCTATATTTAACCATATATTTAAAAAAAAATTTTAAGGTATTAATTTTTCAGTTTTTTTTTAAGAATTTTGACGAAAATACTCATTTTAAACCCCCCAAAAAAAATAAAAATATATGGTCGAATAGAGTATTTTATAAGCTTTAAAAGGATGTATCACACAACCCCCAAAAAAATCTAAAAAAAAATAAAAATATATATTCGAATAGAGTATTTTATACGCCCCACTATGTGCCCAAACAGAAAAAACGTGTTTTATTTTTTTTTGTTGAATTAAATCTTAAATGGTTTACTATACATAAGTAACTATTTTTGAGTCAAAATTGAGTTTTAACATGAAGGGTTCTGGGCGAAAAGGGTAAAATTTAAAATTAAAAATAATTAACCCCCAATTCGTACTCCCCTGAATAAATGTATTGTTCTTGGACAATATTTGATTAAAACCATTCAATATATTAGATTACGAGCAAAAATTCATCATTATCTTGGACGGTCGAGATATTAAATAAAAATCAAATTTTAGGGTGTCTTCAAAGGACTGTGTTTTCTCCCAGAGGTATTTCAAAACCCACGTTTAAATATTTTTTGTTCATATATGTTAATTTAGGAGCATTTCAATATCCCACAAAACGAAATTTTTGAAGCATACTTTTTTTCTAACATAACCTATCTGAAAGCATTTTTTCTTCTGATTCTGAATCTTTTTTCAGATTTGGGCTACGACCGCACAGTTTTTATAGAGTGTTTTAGAAAAAAAAACACCTTTTTCCAAATGACTGTAGAATTTATTTTTATGAATATTTTTTAATCAAATTCGTGTCACTTATAAAAAAAGGATGTGCTTTTAAGACTTTGGAAGATTTTTTTAAATATCGACCCCCATTTTTTTTTACACTGAAAAAAAATATTTTTTTGCTGTCAAATTTTCAAAAGATGGATTTGCTAGTCGTAGGTGTCTAAACTATAAAATATACAGTATTCGTTTATTAAATAAATGATTATACAAAAAAACAATGTATTTAGCTTAATTTTATCTACCAGCCTTAATGGCTTGCGTTAACAAATATATATCTTAACCTAAAAATAATGTAAATGTTTCTTACTTTTTTTTCTTTTGTATGCAGTTCTATCAACTTCTACTACGGACCAACCGTAATCACCCATCATAGCAGGATTTCATTTTCCCTGATATCGCTTTTCCATATTCGCAATTTGTTGGTGAAATCTTTCACCTTGCTCCTCACTGACGGCGCTGAGATTAGGTGGAAAGTAATCCAGATGTGAATGTAGAAAATGTATTTTAAGGGACATTCTACATCCCAGCAATCGGTAGTTTCTTATAAGAGATTTCACCCTAGCTACATAATTCTTTTCCCTTTTATTACCCAAAAACCCAGAGATAACAAGCTTAAATGAATGCCAGGCCAACTTCTCAGTCTTTGAAAGTTTTGACTCAAAATTCCTATCTTTAACAATTTTTCTGATTTGTGGTCCTACAAATACGCCTGCTTCACGGAAAGAAATTAGTGGGCTCTGCGCTATACATTATAAGATATTTGGTAACAGTGGCAAATTATAGTGATTTAAGCTATAGATTATAAGGGACACAATAACTAATAATGTTAAAAATAAATTGGAAACGATTATATATATTACAGACACGATTATATTTATTACAGGCACTATTATAAATTTACAGAAATTTTATTATATTATAAAAATTATTAGCACGGACAATAATTAAATCTATTTAAGCTATAAATGCCATACTATTTGTTATATTTTATTATTCACTAAACAATTAAAGTATTTCATATAAATTTTTACACTGACTGCCATAATTGTAAGAGAAAGCCTTGTATTTATATAATAAGCGATTATAATTTGCTTGGTATATGTGTTATAGCGCTCCTAGCTATAATTTTTTTTTCCGTGTTTAATTTTGGCTTCTGACAGCTTCGTAAACTTTTCTTTTAGGTACAAAAATGGTTCTCCTTCCTGTTTCAATGCCTTTACGAAATTTTTCATTAGTCCCAATTTAATATGTCCCCTCTAATAGATTTTTTTTGGGTCCACTAGTGGATTGTTCATAATATTATTACAACCTGGTGCAAACGTTTTTCTTTTTTCCCACTTTTTAATTTTGCAATGCTTTTTTACAGCTCGGCTATCCCAAAAGCACAAAAAAAAACAAGAATATTTAGTAACCCCACCTTGCTAACAAAATTACTACCTTTTTCAAATCCCCACAAATCTGCTATTTGTGTTCTTCATACTTAATTTCATCCAAAACTATTTTCATATTTTCATATGATTCTTTCATATTTGTAGAACACGCAACAGGAATTGAAGGCTTCTTGTTTCTATTGTGTAATAAAACAACCTTCAAACTAGATTTTGAAGCATCTGCAAAAAGATGCCACTCGGATGGCCTATTATATGGGTTTAATCTACATTTGGTCCATTAATCCTTGTATGTTATTACAATAACAAAGATCGTCCTTCATTTCATAAAATCGGGAAAACTTAAGCTCTCGATTACGGTATACAGTAATCTTTGTGTCTTTTTGTAGTAGGTTAAACTGTTTTAGCCTTGAACCCAAAAGTTCAGATTTTTCTTTACATAATCCCAAGTCTCGCACCAAACTATCCAGGTCATATTGCTCTAACAAATGAATTTCATTATGGTCAAATGGCAAATCTTGAGATGTCGCAGTCATATACTCCCCCATTTCAATATCTTTAGATTCTTCATTTACATTTTTCGTTTATTTCAATATCTTGTTCTTCCATTTCAATTGCTTCAAAACATTTGTGTTACTAACATTTTCTTTTAATTTTGGCAACGTTACAGATTTTACATTAGGATAAACAACGTCACTTTTGCCTTTCCAATTTGGCCCCTTAAGTTAGGTTAAACAAAAATAGCAATCTTCGTGGTGGTTATGGTTTATGCCACAAGTCAGGAGTTAAAAACTGAATAGAGTTATTATTCATTTTTATGTAACATGAATTACAACACTTGTTGGGTGTCCAGTCCTTTTCCAAATTTAGAACTCTTCGTCCAAATAAGTATGACTTTTTTGTTAATTCTGAAATTGGACGTAAATGTTTATAGCTTTCATAACTTCCACAAACATAGCTGAACTTTTCCGTAGAATTTAAACAAGGCATAATGACATTAAGGCATTAACTAATTAATATCCTTCGAGTGTATGTTGGTTGGGGGCCGGGTCAGAGCCGTGCTCTCTTGCCCAGCGGAGGTGATTTTTTTTAATATTAATTTAAATTAATATAAAAGTTATGTAAACATTACATATTTTAATTTAACAAGTGGTGGGGTTAAAAAAATATCGAAATTACCGGGATTAAAATATGTAATTATAATTATTAATAATTACCTGAAATAAAGTTTATAGGATTAGGCTAGTTAAAATAAACTAATTAAATGTAATTACCTGAATTACCTGAAATAAATTATTAAATATTTTTATATACCTGTTAGAAATAATTGTTCTAACACAAATAAATACGGCAAAGAAGCGCCATATTTAGTTTTAAGGCATATGTACTGTTCTTACATGCATATTGGTGTTAAACTTTCCGACACTGAAAATTAATTAATTAAAAATCCATCTTTTAAAAAATTGACAACAAATAAAAAATTTTTTCAGTGTAAAAAAATGGAGGTCGACATTTAAAAAAATCTTCCAAAGTCTTAAAAGCACATACTTTTTTGTGGTGGCCCGAATTTGATTAAAAAATATTCATAAAAGCAAATTCTACAGGCGTTTTAAAAAAAATTATTTTATTTTCTAAAACACCCTTTATATAAAAACTGTGCGGTCGTAGCCCAAATCTGAAAACAGATTTGAAATCAGAAGAAAAAATGTTTCAAGATAAGATATGTCAGAAAAAAAATATATTTTCTCTGTGGGACAGTGTTTTCAATATAAACAATTGAATAAACTTACTGTTTTTTTTTTAAATAAAATTTCAAGCCTACCTGGAATAATGCTTATTTTTCCGCATAAAAATGCTTGTAACTTTTTTTTTGTTTTATTTCAGCATATTTTAAGAACTGTGTATGTTAGAATTTTTTAGTATATAAATTTTAAATGGGAACTAATGCGTACGAAATTATTTCCAAATGTTATCATAAAAAATATCAAAAATTTATGTTTTTTCCTACAAAAATGACCATAACTTCATTTTGGCTAACTTTGGCTATCTAATATTTATACACTATTTAGACTACTTCTGTAAGAACATTTTAATATAAAAATTAGAAATGCGCGTCAGTGCGCGCCCAACTATTTGTAAATTATATTTGCGCTTGACATTAAAAAAATGGCCTAAGGCTTTTTATAGTAGAAAAGTAAGGCTTAAAAATTAATTTTACCTTAAATATTATATTTAATTATTAAATTATTATTATTATGTTTGTAGAATTATATTACCAAATTTTACTGAACAAACGTAAGTATGTTAAGAAAAATGCTGTTTTGGTATACACGGATCAGAATATGCTTTAAAATTAAATTTTACATCGGTATAGAAAATCGACTAGCGTTTAGACCCTAACTAACAAGAAACGAAACCAATTAATTTTATAACGCAGAATAGTCTAGTTATTGTTTTTTTAGAAGATTTTATGTTCTATTTATGAAATTAGTTTTTCCTTTTTGGACACCAAATATATACAAAAAGATAGCTTTAGCTGTCTTATTTAAGAGTTAAAAATTTTAAGTCGATATCTCAACTCGTTCAATAGTTAAGATGGGGGGGGTGACTTTTGGACAACACGGTATATTAAAAAAGTTTCTATGCATGTACAATGTGCATGTACATGTACATATGTAGGTTTTAGGAGACCATAGCTCCCTTAGGATTGATTTTTGGAATTACCTGTATATGAGTTTTTTTTCTTAGTTTTTAATGTATTACTTTACATCATTGAAATTTCTGTTTTCAACATTTTATAATTTAATTTTTCGTCCTCAAACCGTGAAAGAACAATGTTAAAAAGGCTAACCTAAAAAAACATTAAATTCTATAGATTTTGAGCCACTAAACTCGGTTATCCTATTTAAAAATGTGAAAAGGTTCGGGAACATTATGAAATTCAAGTTTAAACTGCTAGTTTTTCAAAAAAAAAAAACGAGTCACATTTTTTTAAAGCATATTTATAAAAATCTAATCTTCGTCTTAAAGTTTTAGACCTTCGAAATCAATAAAAAAAACTAGTGCATATTTTTTATAAATTTGAGTCTGAGACATTTTTTTAAAGTATATTTATAAAAATTTAAAAAAACATTTGAGTCCGAAAAATCATTTGCGTCCGTCTGTCTATCTGTCCTTCCTTCCGTCAGGGTAAGGGGGTAAGAATGGGGTAAAACTCCTATTTTTGGCTGCATTCTTTGGTTATAATTAAGTTAACTATAATGGTATTTTAATAATTTAGCACTTATATGAAAGATTTTTTTAAATTGCTCAAAAAATGTAGTAAACAATTTTTTCCTAAAATTCATTGTTTTCGAGATATTGGCGTTAAAAGCAGTATTTTTTTTTAGCATTTTAAATTTAAATTTTATAATGTTTTCGAAGCTTTTAACATTTTCAAATAAGATAACCAAGTTTAGTTCGTCAAAATCTTTAGAATTTAATGATTTTTTTAGGTGGGCAAAATTGCACTTTTTTAACATTGTTCTTTCACCTTCAAATGAATTTTTCTCGAAAACGGCTAATCCTACAGTATTACAACAAGAGCACCTTTTTTATGTATTTTTTATTATTACAAGAAAGTTAAATAAAAAAAAGTCTGGGACAAAAAACTGATAAGCCCCCTCGTTTCGCACACCCCTGCTTAAAACAAGTACATGAAGAGAACATACGAAGATGGGCCTTATTAAGATTAGTTTCCATTCAAAACCTCGTTGCTTTATCTCAAAGGGTTCCTAAGTTATTAAATAAAAACCGTTTTTTTTTAGCCACTTTAGAAGTTGATTTTTAGATATATGTTTAAGGGACTATTTTTCATATTTTTTTCCTATATAGAATCACCCCTTAATAATAACGCCAAAAAAAGATTGATTTGTCTTAGCTGGGACACCCTGTATTTAATACGTTTAGGGGGTACAATGAAGGCACGGGACAAGCGCCACATTTTTTTAAATGGAAAGAGTGGTTGTGTTATACACAATTTTAAAGCATATTAATTTTTTTTGACCATATGTGAGTGGTTCAGCGAAAAGGTATATTAGCTTAAAAAAATGCAATTAGTTTAAAAAAAAATATTAATATCTCCGATAGTTTATTTATTATGATTTTTTTATAGAGGCTTACAAAAAATAGCTATTACAATGTCACCTGTAATAAAAATTATAAAAGGTATTAGTTGGACATAATAACATCTATACTCGATATATCTTCAGAAAATCTTTACTCAAAAAATATCTATACCATAACATCTTTATTTCAGAATATATCCACTGAATTACATCGAATCGAATCGAATTTTTCTCGAAATCTATATACCTTTTCGCTAAACCACTCACATATTATTTTTAGTTTTTTTTTGAAGGTTTTGAAATTTTAAATTTTTTGTTAAAAAATGCGATTTTCTTAGGTTTCTTTTAAATTTTTATTCAAATAGTTTAAAAGTATTATTTGCATTTATTTATTATAAAATTAATCATTAAACAAAAATTAGGGTTTTTAAAGAAATTCTGACGAAAATTACCATTTTCAACACTTTTTTAACCCCCTCAAAAAAATTAAAAAATATAAGGTCGAATAGAGAATTTTAGAAGCTCTAAATCACACGCCCTCTCTTCCATTTAAAAAATTTCCACCTTGTCCCCTGCCTTCAATTTGCCCTCTAAATACGTTAAATATCCGGGTGTAACAAGACCATGGTACAACCCTTTTTTTTTAAGTTAGAGATTTCGAATTTGGAACAGCTTATTGCCATAAAATGTTAACTTCTAAAATAAAAATTAGATTTAAGTCACTTCCGATTTAACTGGAAATGCCACCAACTTTCTATTTTTAACCCTTTGTTAACCAGGTTAACTAACATATTTAGTTTAATTCAATGGGCACGTCCACTCGTCTACCTTCGTAAAACACTTCAAATGTCCATTTCGTGTATTGAGCTCAGTTGTAAAGCTACGGTTTCCTTCAAAATTCGCAGTCGCTGACGACTGCGACCGGGTCGTTAAGACATCTCCAATGCATTTTAAATGTCCCTGTTTTCCTAGCTGCTACCGAGTCGTTACTACTAACTACTGGTCGCCGTTCGTTTGGACGCCTGTCGCTTGACCGCTCCGGGAGCAGAGGCACGACCAATTCGTCACGAATTTGACTGTGTGTGAACAGGTGTGCGCTGTGACAAGTGTTTATTTTGCTTTCCCATTTTGAAAATTTTCAAAATTTCGGAAAGCCTTTTATTCGTGCAAAAATGCTCAAAAATTTTTTTTGAGTATTTTTGCGTTTTATGACGTTTTATGTCGATATAAATCAATTTATCTGTCCGGAAAATCTTGTGGGCACGATAACTTAAGAACGCTTTAAGCTAGAGACTTGAACTTTGACATACGGGCATGTTACCAAAAGTTCTAGCTCAGGATTGTTTTTGGTGAACATTGGGGTGCGGCAAGGGGGGCAAATGCGGAAAAATACATTTTTTTTTAGAAAAAAAATTGAAAATTATTATATAGGGGTTTTTGAGGTTGCTAAAATTAAATCTGATAATAATTTTTTTCTAACTCCACCCCCGAGGGGGTGAGGGGGCAAATATTTTTAAATATTTTCAATATTTTCGTCAAAATTGGTATATAGGGGTTTTTAGGGTTGGCGAATATGAATCTGATAATAATTTTTTTCTAATTTAACCCCCTGAGGGGTGGGGGTAGTTTTCGTGAAAACTGGTATATTGGGGTTTTTGAGGTTGCTGAAAGTGACTCTGATTATAAAAAAATTCTAACTCCACCCCCAAAGGGGTGGGGGGTAGTTTTTGTGAAAATTGGTAGGGCAGGGGGTAGTTTTCTTGAAAATTTATATATTGAATCTGATAATATTGAATCTGATAATAACAAAATTCTTACTCCACCCCAAAGGGGTGGGGGATAGTTTTTGTGAAAATTGGTATATTGGGCATTTTCAGGTTGCTGAAAGTGAATCTGATAATAAAAAAATATAAATTTACCCCCAAAGGGACAGGGGGTAGTTTCCTTGAAAATTTATATATTGCGGTATTTGAGGTCGCTAAAATTAAATCTTTTAACAAAATTTTTCTAATTTCACCCCCTGAGAGGTGGGGGGTAGTTTTTGTGAAAATTGGTGTATTGGGGTTTTTATGATTGCTGAAAGAGAATCTGATAATAAAAAAGTTCTAACTGCACCCCCTTAGAGGCGGACGGTGAAAATTGGTATATTTTTAAGGTTGCTAAAATTAAATCTAATAATAAAAAATCTATTTTACGCGTGTAAAAGCTCTTTTACTGGGCAGTGTATTTTCCATTCCACAGCTGTGGAATGTACAGCTGTACAGCAGAGTGGAAATAGTTATGGCAGGTATGTAATAGTTTGTACTTGTAGGGATGTTAAAAACTTTTTTTAAAAGCTCTTTTACTGGGCAGTGTATTTAACATTCCACAGCTGTGGAATGTACAGCTGTACAGCAGAGTGGAAATAGTTATGACAGGTATGTAATAGTTTGTACTTGTAGGGATGTTAAAAACTTCTTTTTTTTTTCTCAATACGTTGTTCGGACTTTTTAAAACTTTTTTTTTTGTATTTTGTTCGTTTTTTTTTTAATTTTTCGTACCCATTGCTCAACAAATATGTTTTTAATTAATAAACTGTCTTTTGGTTGTCAAATTAGTACAACTCGTATATTTATATTATTTTTTAAAAATATTTATAACTTTAATTTGGTTTGACCCAGATAAAAGTCACAAATAAGTTAGGTTAGGTTGTAAATATTTTATCATTTTGTTCTGATAGTTAATACACTTTAAGGATCTTGGATGCCAGGACCTGTGCCTGGTTATCCATTGTGCCAGAATCTGGTTATCCATTGGTTGTAAATTCAGCAACATTAGAAGAACCGACTTTTTAGAGATTCATACTGATTGATAGGCATAAACTTGCAAACAAAAAAACAGCTGTTTATAAAATGGCCAGCTAACAGAATGGCGAATGGCGACTGGCGAGATCGAGGAAAACAGGTAAGGTTGTAACGACCTGTTCGCGGCTACCCGGTCGCAGTCGTCAGCGACTGCGAATTTTGAAGGAAACCGTAGCTTAAGAAAAATCCTTGCGAAATAGGAATGAGTGAAAGTGCTCTAGGGACCTATTCTTGAAAACCGAGGAGTAGAACGTTCCCCGGGGAGCGCTCCCCGATTTGTTTCTACTCCCTAGTTTAACAGCGGTGAGAACATTTTTAGACATATGTTTATAGGAACTTTTTCTCATATTTTATGATGTAGAATCATCTGTTAAAATTTCCGATGCTATTTCAAATACACCGTGTATGTAACATGTAAACAATAGAAAGATTTTAACTTTAAAAACTTTTTTATATTATTTTGTTAAATAAATAAGTAAAAAACATCAAACACACCTGTCACAAAACTAACATCTGATCTAAAATAACAAACATGGCGGAGCTCCCCGGTGTCTTCTACTGCCAAATACTAGTAGATGCAGGGAGCACTCCCTGGGGAGCATCGGAGAGCACCGTTCTATTGTTTTTCAGTTCAAGAATACGAATTTTCAAATTTATTGTGGACGCCCACCTTCTATCGCTTTTTCTACTCCCCGGTTTTCAAGAATAGGTCCCCTGGGGGTTTGTGGCGTCCCAAATTTATTTTAACATTTTACAATTTTTTATAATAATAAAATGCTAAATATTGCTTAGAATTTATTACAAAGTTAATGTTTTATACATATTACGCTAGCTGAAACAGCCAGACAAATATTTACTAACATTATTTGTTCATTTGGGGGTAAATCCAGCAAAGGGAGTCTTATAGTCATATTATGAGAGCATTATAGGCACATTATGGGAGTCTTATGAGACTAGCGACCCGAAACCTCTTTAAAGGATATTTTATCCACCTGTTATGAATAATTTGAAGAAA
>OY294048.1:24404422-24426438 GCA_958510825.1 Brachypterus glaber | reverse complement strand
TAATAATAATAATAATAATAATAATAATAATAATAATAATAATAATAATAATAATAATAATAATAATAATAATAATAATAATAATAATAATAATAATAATAATAATAATAATAACACAACCCTACAAAACTTTCTTGTATACATTTGACGAGTTATGGTCTGTTTAGACCCATTTTTTCTGCTCATTTCAAATCCGTTTTCAAAATTTTTCCTGTACGTTACACTTTCGAGATACAGGGTGATTTACAAAAAAAAATACACGAAATTTTAACATTCCATAAATAATTTTACACATCAAGAACAGCGGAGTTAAAAATATTTTTTACGATTTTTAGTTTAGGCCATTGTTACTTGTTATTTAACAAAAAAAAGTTTCTGTTTTTCCTTTGTTAAATTTTCATAACACGGATTTTTTTCTTCTTACATACATAAACACATTTTCCATTTAATTAGCCATCTTCTGTTTTTTTTGTTTTTCAAAATCGAACTTCTGGAAGCGGTATAATATTAATTTAAGAGTGTCAAGGCCAAAAATTAATACCAATTAAATGGTATTAATTGCCCGTGGGCTATGAAATGGAATTTGACGTTTTAAACCAAAAAAGGAATTCAATATTTCTCTGAAAATACATCTCGATATACATTTTAAATTTCAAGTTTCCAGCAAGACTTTAGGCGATAACACTAGGCAACAAATCACAACTTTTTTTTGCCCCGATCGGAAAGTAAATTTTTCTTACTAATTCTAGGGCGTAGAATCCGAATCTGACCTTAGAAAAATTCCAGCACCTAAAATTTTTGAGATATGTCCAGGAAAAGGAAAAGTAAACACGCGAAAAAAAATAAAAAGCTTAAAATTAAAGTGCAGAGTTTACTTAATTGCTCATTTGTGGCAAAACTATCAAATATGTATAAAAATTTTATATGACCTAATTTGTAGCTCTACAATAATATTTATACAAATATTTTTTATTTTTCTTAGTTTGTTCGTAAAAAGTAAATAAATGAAAAAGCAATAATATTAAAGCACACAATGTAAGTTTTTTTCCCGGGACCAAAAAAATAAAATTTTCTTATTAATTTAAAGGCGCAGAAAAAATCCAGCACGTCTTATTTTTAGTTATTTTAGTACAGGCAATTATGCCATTTTAAAAATAATTTATAAAAAACAATATTGCTTATTATTTTTTTTTCGGGTTTTTAATGGTTTTACATTATAAAAATATTACTTCATTACTTAAGGACCCTATTACGTAACATATTTTTAGTTTATTTTTGAACCCCTAGTGATGCTTTTTGGCATCATTAGCATGAGTACGTAACACTAAGCTTGTCCCCTTATGCACCCCTCTTCTTACCCCCACCCCTACTTAGTTGTGTCACAGGATCAATTTTTTTTAAATATTTTTTTCCCTAGTATCCCTATTTATTCTACCTATGAATTTTAAGTTTCCACAATCTGTTGTGTATTTTTTAAGTAATATTGAGTCGCCGAATCCAAATTTTTATCTACCATGATTTTAGAACAAAAGAGGGCTAAAATAATTTTTTTACCACTTTTGTCTCACTTTTCTCAGAAACCTGAGGTAGTCCAAACATTCTGAGGCCAGATTCGGTCTCAGCGACCCGAAATTAGTTAAAAAACATTTGACTGCAATCAGGGTAAGAAACCGTGCTGCCTAGTGTAAGCCGGGCCTTTGACAAAAAGTCAACGAATTGCAATATAATCGACAAACAACAATAGTTAATAGTTAATAGTTTAATATTTCCCTGTATGACCCAGATAACTGGGTATAGGGTTGTCAAAATTAAGTTACAATAATTAAATAAACATAATACATACATAGTTTCAAAAATTTTCATTAAGATATTCATCTAAAGAATAATACGCCTTAGAGGTAAGTAGCCCTTTAAGATGTATTTTAAAATTATTTGTAGAGTCCATGTTACTTAATGTATCAGGTAATTTATTTACAATTTTGACTGTCAGGTGCTGAGGGGTAGATAACTTATTTTGATGCCTAGTTTGCATTCCTCTATTTACTTCTGAGTTTCTAGTAAAGAGATGTTTATTCGCATGCCAAAAAGTACAAATATTATAAATATAAAGTGAATAAACTGTTAAAATATTTAATTTGATAAAGTGTGGTTTGCAGTGTTCTCTATAAGATATGCTGGATATGGTTCTTACTATTTTTTTCTGTAATACAAACAATCTATCCATAGCAGAGGAAGCTCCCCAGATAATAATATTGTATTCTAGTCTACTTCTAATATAGGCGTTATAATACAGAAGTAACGTGCTTCTATTAACAGTATTTTTTAGGTTCCAGATAACAAAATGAGCTGTTCGAATTTTGGAAGCTATTTCATTGATGTGCGGTTCCCAGGTTAAATGTGAATCTACCTTTACACCTAAAAATTTTATTTCGTTGGTCACCTGGAGTGATTTATTTTCTACTCGCACAAGTATGCTTTTTTATCAATTTCTTTATTGTGGCAACTACCAATTTGAATTATAGAAGTTTTACCTGCATTTAAAATCAGGCCTTTTTCGTCGGTCCAATTTTTCATTAGACTAGCTGCAGTATTTGCAGTATTGACAAAGCTCTCAAATTCAGAGTGGACAACTGTAAAAGAAGAGTCATCTCCGAACTGGCACACATCAATATTTTCTAGATTTTCGTTATTTTTTATAAAGTTGTTTAAGTCATTACTAAAAATTAGAAAAAGGAAAGGAGATAAAACCCCCCCTTGGGGTACGCCGTACTTTATAACAGAAGGTTTGCTTTTAAATTTTTTATTGACTATATTGTTTTTTTCACCCTTTAGTTCTATAAATTGCAGACGATCCTTTAGGTACGATACAAACCACTCTAGGGTAACACCTGTTACGCCATATGATTCAAGGGTTGAAATAAGTTCGGGGTGATCTATGACGTCGAAAGCTTTTGTCATGTCAAAACTTATTTCGGCACAATTGAGTTTACTTTCAACTTCACTGAAAAAGTTGTTGACCATTTCAAATAGGGCAGTGGTTGTGTTTTTCTTTTTGCAAAAACCGTGATGCGTATGAGACAGCAGATCATATTTTACAAAGTAATTTTCGATTCTATTTTTCATAGCTGTGTCTATGAGTTTAGCAAATACAGACAGGTTTGAAATATTTCTGTAATTATTAATATCGCTTTTCTCGCCCTTTTTGTAGATTGGGGTACATCGCGCATTTTTAAGTGCTGTGGGATATTGGCCCGTTTCAAACGATTTATTTATGATATTAACTAACGGCTTAGTTATATAATCTATAATTGGTTTGATAATGTAACAGGGTATATCATCGGGGCCTGCGCTTTTTTTTTCGTTACATGAAATAACAATTTTTTTATTTCTGATTCATTTACAGGGTTTAAAGTAAATGTGTAATTGGTTTTTGGGTTAAGGTTATTGACATTTGTATGCCCTAATGTTTTGGTTATGTTACTAACACTATCTATAAAATGACTATTAAAAATGTTGCTTAGAGACTCAGGACTGCTTATATTTTTATTGTCAATAACTAAATTGTAATTAGTTTCTTTATTGTTTTTGTTTGTTGAATTTTCTTTGATAATTTTCCAACATGTTTTACTAAGATTGGTACTAGAAGTTATTTTGTTATCAAAGAATTGTTTCTTAGATTCTCTAATCAGCTTATTATGTGTCTTTTTCTTTTGATTGTACAACTTTTTGTAGACTGGGTTATTAGAAGTTTTCCATAGCCAATGTACATTTTTAAGGTCAGACGCAGACTCCGTAATGTTTTTGTTTACCCAAGTATTCTTTGAAATATTGTTTTTTAATTTCACATTTTTAAGGGGAAAAGCGACATTAAAGTTATGCCATAATGTTTCAAAAAATTCATTATATTTTTGATCCGCTGTCTCTGCGTTGTACACAGTGTCCCACGACGTTCGTGATATGAGTAAGTTAAAAACATGTTTGTTTTCATTTGAGAAATTTCTTTTTTCCGCGAATTTGTTTATATTACTATTATTTAATGTATTTTTTATAGAGGCCTGAATTACTAAATGGTCAGTAAAATCATACCATAAAAGTTCAGTATTAACATCTTCATCAAAATTCGTCAAAATATTATCGATTAGAGTTTTACTTTTTTTGTCATGTCGTGTTGGTTCATTTACAGTTGCCCTTAAATTATAGGACCCTAGAATATCTTCGAAAGATGAGATTAAGTTATTTTTTTTTAAAAGATCAATATTCCAGTCTGCAGACAAAAACAGATATTTGTATTTTTTGGAAATAGCTTCTAGTAGATTATTTAAGTGTTCTAGAAATTCCTTACAATTACTATCAGGGGTGCGATACAGTGATACGAATAAACATTTCTTACTTTAATATTTAGGGAAATACTGCAAAATTCAAAAACTTTTTCCTTGCCTTTAATTTTAAAATTATGGTTTTGAAATTCAATATCTTTAGAAACAAACACAGCCACTCCACCATATTTTTCGTTTCGACAAAAGGCACTTGCTAAAATATAATTGTCAAAAATAAAATTTTTAATCTCACTATCTAGAAGTCTATGTTCACAAACACTTAAAATCTTTGGTTTAATTTCACTCAGAATAATCTGGATGTCGTCTTTTTTCTTCCTCAAACTTCGTGCGTTAATTTGTAGAATTTTAAAGTCAGTTGCGGTAGTATCTTCTGTAAAAATTTTTGTTGCCTGCTTGTCTAGATTGTTTGTGAAATTTCCTTTCTTGAAAAATTCTTACATGAGCATTTTCCGGCCAAAAATTCGCTGTTAGAGTGGCTTCTGAGTGAGTCTCAGGAATAAATACTTTGAATGAGCTAAACGGGTTTCTGGTTTTTAGTTTTTCGATCAAGACTTTGTGACACACATATGATTTTAGTTTTTCTTCGGTTGTATCGATGTCAAGGTTGCACACATGAAAGCAGCACATTTTGTTTGCGGCACGGAGGTCATCGCCCTCATCACACGTCCCATTACCAATAATTAGCTCGGTACTGTCGGTACGTCGCTTATCAATGTACGTACTTTTTGTGTTATTGAATGAAGATATAGTATTGTTTTGGTTGTTTTTATTACTTGTTGAGGCTATATCGGAGTTTTCATAGATTTTAGTGACATGTTGTGACTTTGGTTGATTTTCTATGAGAGTTATCTTACTGTGAGGGTTGAACTGGGTACTTTCTAGTGTATTTATTTTGAACTGCAATGGCCCAATCAGGCCGATATCTAAAATGGCCTTACCTGGTGGTTATCTAAAAATAAAATAATAGAGGAAGGGTAGCAAATGTGGGCTAGGTCTTGTAATATGGGCTAGATGGGTTTCTCAGCTATCCGATGCATTCGTTGACGTTTGAGAATTTATTTTTATTTTCCGTCCTTTTCAGCAAGCCACAGAACTTTTTTAGGTAAGTTTATAAATTCCGTTACCTGATAGATAACAACGTTTTCAAAACCATTTCTGCAACAAATTAAAGCCACATAATCGGGCTTTGATGTGTGCTTATTAGTTTTCTTCTAATTACTGAGTTTTAGACATAACCTCTTTTGTTGTATACACCGAGTATTTTTGCAATAAGGGCCATCCCTGTGTTTCTATTATGGGCTATATAGAACTATGTATTTAAGCCTAGAAATTTTCTAGGAGGCCAAGAAAAGATCAGCAACAGCCAAGAATAGAAGAAAATGGAACGAGGGCGATATGGAACGCGCTATAATAGCGATGAGGCAGTATGAGATGGGTACCTTCAAAGCTTTAAAAATGTTTAATATACCACGTTCTATATTAGGAGTTATTTGATTTATTATTTCATTTTAGATATAACTTTTATACTTTTAACTTATTGCGACCAATAAGATTGATTGCCACTTCAAATATGATATTTATTACACAATTTTGGGGGCAGCCCATATTTAGGGCCAATTTCAAATCGACACAAAAGTGCACCTTCCACTATTTACGAAATAATAAATTTATTATTTGTTTTAATCAATATGAATTTATAACAGGTTGTGACTAATTAATATAGCTATCGTTGGGTACGTTTGGTATTGGAACTAAACTTTTATTTATTTTTTTACAAGAAAAAATAAAATGGGTAGCCCATATTTGATTCCTTTCCTCTAAACAACGCAGTTGTATTTTATTGCGTCGTGTCAAAAAACTTGGAAAGCTATCAAGGGGCCTTTATCGCCGGTTCAATAATGTGGAGCGCAACATTTGTCACTGTTGGACCATTAACTGCAGCCAACGACCACCAACACTTTTCTGCCGGCTGACTGCAATGGGCCATCATTGGGCGATTACCGGGGTGCTACGTGGGTTACTTAATTGGTTTTATAATGTAGTTATACTCTGTGTAAGTGTTTTGGTTTATACGGTTCACATGTTTCATGGAGTATCTGGAATTCTATATCTGGACCTCAGAGCCAGTTGGTATTAAGGCACGTTTTTAAAATTATTATTATTATTCCAAATAAAAAAATCGGGAAATTTTAAATAAGAATCACTCATAAACCTAAAATCGTTTGGACTTAATACCATCTGGCTCTGAGTTCCAGATATACTTGTTCATTGTAAAGTGTTGTAAAAATATATCATATTTCACTTGTATTCTTGCGGTGAGGTACATGTCCCCGGGGGCTTGCATGAACATTTTTTTTCTTTAAATGATAAAACTTTAAGCATTTAAATAGTATATTTATTTAGTAGGATATTGGATTATTCTATGTTAACAGCAGTTCTCGAATGCGATGACTTACGTATGAAGTACTTCACATAAAATTATTTTATTTTTTGAACACAAATTTGGACGTTTTTAAATTTTATTATAATATAATACAAGTTGTATTAAACAATCAGTGGTCCATACAAAATTTCAGTAAGACAGACGTGCAGTGTCCCTCACAGTCAGCACAGAAGCTCATTTTAAGTGAATTTGTTTTATCCGCTTCCCTGCTGGACATTATTCTCATTATGTCACAATATGTCACATTGTGACATATTATGACTAAATTTCTTATGGTGGATCTTTGGCCTGCTTAATAGTCAGAGTATTTTATAAGAAAATTTCACTAGGCAATATGATGAAGTCTAAACTAGTCAAAGATCAATTTCTAGCAGCATCAAAATCAACAAAAAAAAGGAGACCGATAAAGGTTTCAAAAAGGGTCTTAGGCTTAATGGAATATCCGAGTCATTTTATTTTAATGAGCATCTAACCTCCACAAATAAACTAATATTTCGTGATGCCCGCAAAATTGCATTGGAAAAAAGATACAAGTACACATGGACGCAGAATGGAAATATTTTGGCTCGAAAAGCTGACAACTCCAAAATTATTATGATTTCCAGCAATGAAGACCTAAAGAAACTTATTTAAGTTTCTTTAAATCTAATGTTACTTTATAAATAAAAGAGAGGTACTTTTATGGCCTTAACAGTTTTTTATCAAAATGTGATAGGATTAAGAACAAAGTTAACTAACTTTAAACTTAATTCATCTGCCAATAACTCGTATATAATGTGCATCACGAAGACGAATCTTGATAATAAAATCTTTGATAATGAAATATTGGATCTAAACACATATTCTATCTTTAGAAGGGATCGTAAAACGACAGCATCAAAGAAATCTGACTCTTCAGGTGGTGCTTTTGTTGCAGTAAAAAATAGTTTAAATGCAGTAAGAGTTTCAGAATTTGAAAGTGAAGCTGAAGATGTTGTTAAGAGAAATAAGCTTTAGTAGTCTTAATACTATGAAACAATATGAATAGTAGGTTTTGGTTTTTAGAATAGTTGTTTATTATGTTGATGTATTTTCTGTCACAATAAAAGTGAATTAATTTTTCTATTGAAAAATTCTAATTATTTAATATCTATAATTAGGTATTATTAATTTTATCAGGTTATGACGCCCAGTAATCGTTTCTAGAAGAAGGTAAAATAAAAGAAAATATGTCGCCCTCAACCAGTTCAAACGTACCCGTACTTGAAGCGAACAACTTCAATAACTGGAGATTTAGAATCGTCATTTTAATGAAAAAAGAACAATGCAATGAGGCCATAGAATGTGAACCTCCAGCAGCTGGTGCTACAGCTGAAGTAAAAAGTAATTTTAAGAAAATTGATTCAAAAGCTCAGAATATAATAGTTCAAGGACTATCAGATAAACATCTTGATATTATCAAGGATTGTAAAACTGCAAAGGAACAGTTAAAAGCTCTTAAGGATGTATTCGTTCGAACAAGCTCATTTACCAAGTTATCTCTATGGAGAACATTGTTTATGCTAAGGTCAAGAGTAAACGAGAAGTTAGAGGATCATTTTCTTAAGTTTGATACCATTATAAGAGACTTAATAGATCTTGGATCAAAAATTGAAGAAAGTGATCGCATATGTCATTTATTATTATCCCTGCCATCAAAATATGATACCGTGATAACAGCATTGGAAACAGTTGCTGATGTTAAAATGGATTTTGTCAAAGCTAGGTTGTTGGATGAAGAAATTAAAATTAATTCCAAACAGGAAGATAAGTCTGACTGTGATAATTCAGAAGTAAGTTTTAAAGCTAATACAAGAGGTTGTTATACGTGTGGAGATAGATCTCATTTTCAATCTCAATGCAGGAGAAATTTCCAAAAAGGTCAGAGTTATAGCCAAAATAGAAGTGGTTATAATCAAAGTAGAGGCTATAAATCAAATTATATAGGAAATAATTTTGGTCATGGATCAAACACAAAACAATATGCAAAAACCGCTGACATCCATGATACCGATGAAAATCTTGCAAATCAGCAAATTTGTGCAATCAAAAGGATTCTAATAAAATAAATTTTGTACTGGATTCTGGAGCAAGTAATCATTTTGTTCAAGAGAGTCTTGAGCCATATATGTATAATATTAAAATGTTGGATCAATGTGTGTCGATACAAATTGCAAATGGAAATGTCTTGAAAGCAAAAAAGATTGGTATTTTAAAAGTAAAGTGTCAAGAACATTCATTATTAGTTGAAGCACTTATCGTTCCGAAAATGCAACATAATTTGTTGTCAGCCTCAAAAATTACCTCAAAAGGACATAAGATCGTATTCGTAAAAGATAAGGCAATAATTTGTGGAAATAAGCTTAATTTGTTGTGTGAAAACAAAGGTGGGCTATATGTGTTAACAATGGATAAAATAATTAGTGAAGAATGTAATGTAATCATTGATGATGATATTTGGCATCGTAGGCTAGGTCACGCTGGTAAAGACGCGATGTCACAACTTGGAATAAAGCATTCAAATAATGTATGTACAACTTGCATGGAAGGAAAAGCTGTAAGATTACCTTTTAGCAGAAACGAAATGAAAACAAGTGCAATTGGCGAGCTTCTGAATACAGATTTATGTGGTCCAATAACTCCTTTAACTTTTGATGGTGGAAAATATTTTCAAGTAATTCTTGATGATTATTCACATTTTGTTGTAGTGAAGATTTTAAAAAGTAAAGATGAAGCTGAAAAGAACTTAATAGACTATATACAAGAACTCAAAATTCAGCATAATGCTACAGTTAAAAGACTTCGTATGGATAATGGTGGTGAGTTTATATCAAATGATTTTAGGCAATTTGCTATAAAGACTGGTATTCGTTTGGAGTACACAATGACGTACAGCCCACAAATGAATGGTAAATCTGAGAGATTGAATCGCACATTATTAAATAAGATACGCACAAAAATTTTTGATTCAGGTGTTCCCAAATTTCTTTGGGGAGAAGCGTTAAAATGCTCTGTATATGAGTTAAATAGAACTCAAACAACAGCACTTGAAAAAGGTAAAACTCCAGCTTTAGTATATCATGGCAGAACTAACATTAGTAAACTAAGAATTTTCGGTTGCCGTGCCTGGTATGTTGTTTTACCAAGGAAAAACAAAATTGAACCAAAAGCTAAAAAGCCAATTATGGTAGGATACTGTGGAGGTGGTTATAGACTTTGGTTACCAGAAGAAGAAAGAACTGTAAGATCTAGAGATGTTCGATTTGATGAAAATATTATGGAGTATAATCAGAAACCGATTATGATTGTAAAAAATCAAAATAATGAAGATGCTGAAAATTTTGAAGAAGGAAATGATTTAAACGTAGAATCTACTACAAGAAATAACAATGAAAATAATCAAGTAAGAACTAGATCAGGTAGAATAGTGAACAAACCTAAGAATTTTACAGATTATGAAATTTATACGGCTTACTGTTTACTGTCATCTTCTACTGAAGAACCAAAAACGTTTAAAGAAGCGTGTCAATCAAAAGAGTGGATGGAATCCATCAATAAAGAATTAGATTCTCATAAAAAACTTGAAACATGGATACCAGCGGAATTACCTAAAAGTGAAGTGGCTATTGATACCCGTTGGATATTCAAAATCAAAGAGGATGGAACAAAAAAATCGAGACTGGTAGCTAGAGGATTTCAGGAACCATATGAAGAAGAAGAGGTAATATACGCACCTGTATGTAGATTACCTACAATAAGAATTTTAATTTCCATATCTATTCAGAATAACTGGAAATTAAGGCAAATAGATATACCTACAGCATTTCTGAATGGATTCTTGGAAAAAGATGTATACATCAAAGCACCCGCAGGCTTAGAAACTAAGTATAAGTACTTCAAACTTAATCGTGCACTTTATGGTCTACGTAGTGCACCTAAGTGCTGGAATGTTAAGTTCAATGAAGTTATGATCAAGTTAGGTTTCAGAAGATCAGAATATGATTACTGTTTATATGTTAAAGATGGAGTTTATTTAGTTGTATTTGTTGATGATGCCTTAATCACAGGTAATGATGAAAAAGTTGAAAAATTATTGAAAGACCTATACAATGAATTTAATGTTAAAGTTATGGTTGATGTTTCATCATTCTTAGGAATGGAAATATCTCGCATTGAAAATGGTCTGAAAATTTCTCAACCCAAGATTATAAATCGTTTATTAAATGATTTGGATATGAACGATTGTCGTGGATCTGCTACACCAATGGAAACTAATTTTAATATGACTGAAGATAATCTTACTGAAGATGTTCCATATCGTCATTTGGTATGCAGTATGATGTATATTTCTTTAATAAGTAGACCAGATATTGCATATAGTGTCTCATATCTTAGTAGGTATTTAGACAAACCAACTGATCAGTCTTGGAAAGCAGCTAAAAGAATTCTTCGATACTTAAACGCAACAAAAACTTTTGGGTTTTTATAGTAAAGGAAATGGTGGTCTAGAAGGAGTGTGTGATGCTGATTGGGGAGGAGATCGAGAAACACAAAAGAGTGTAAGTGGATTGTAGGTTTTCACAATGGAAATCCAGTAGCTTGGAATTCAAGAAAACAAAATTGTGTAGCTCTTTCTACGATGGAGGCCGAGTATATTTCAGCTAGTTCAGCAGCACAAGAAATTGTTAACTTGAAGGGTGTTGTATCAGAATTTGGAGAGAAAAGAAGTGTTATTTTGAAAGTGGACAATTTAAGTGCAATTTCTATGATGAAAACTTTTGAAAATTCAAAGCGAAGTAAACATATTGAAATACGCTATCATTTTATTAAAGATCTCTGTCTAAGAAAAATTATTTTAATTGACTATGTAAATTCTAATGAAAACTGTGCTGATATGTTTACTAAAGCTTTGGGCAAAGTGAAATTTCAAAAATTTCGAGACTGTTTATTATGTGCTTAATTAAAATATTATTTATGTATATTTTGCAATTCAAAGTATTGTATACACTTAATTGAGGGGGTGTGTTAAGAGAAATAAGCTTTAGTAGTCTTAATACTATGAAACAATATGAATAGTAGGTTTTGGTTGTTAGAATAGTTGTTTATTATGTTGATGTCACAATAAGAGTAAATTAATTTTTCTATTGAAAAATTCTAATTATTTAATATCTATAATTAGGTATTATTAATTTTATCAGATGTTTGGGTGGTTTTCAAGCTAAATAATATTAAAATTTTTGTGTGTTGTGTTTACCTTTCCCCTAAAGATCTCTATGCATTGTCTAGTTTTAGTTCCAAGCTTACATCTATTAAGGATAATATATTAAACCATATAGTTTTGATGGTGGTGTAACGATATAAATCGTCACTTTGTAATATAGCAAGGGTTAATTAAACTATTCGTTTACTTACGTTATAATCTATGTTTATTTTGTATATAAATAGTTACGTACGTACAGAACTATATTGTATCTGGGACTATTTTGTAGCAGGAACTGAATTCTAACCATATAAATCTCTGTTCCATAGTTCTTCCTGAAAATAACATAAAGAAAACATAATTAGAATATGATTTTTAATAATAAAGAATCATATGACTTATTTCTCTATAATATATTTGTCTATGGACTTACCTGGTTTTTATATGTTTCAGAGTCTATTGAGGGTTGGATTTCACTGGCTTTCATCTGTAGCTTGTCTCTCCTGGAAAGTTGTGTATGCTTTATTCCTTCGGGATAATCTAGAATTTGTTGAAAATAGTTTGCTGGAACTGCTCACTTAGATTCAGTATTTTGTTTATACTTAGTTCACAGGGCACTTAGTATTCTGTTCGTATTTTTATTAGTTTTGCTGATAAACAATAAGTATTGTTTATATTTGTTTCTTAGAGTAATATTTTGAGGTTAGATATCACTAATAAGGATTTATTAGGAATTCTACATGGTAAAAACCATAGTTGATAATGACTTGCATAGATGTAGCTAATGGTTCTGAAATATGATTTTATTTACCTGAAGGGTTCATAGGTGCGATAAGGTCGATTTTCGCTCTTCTTGAAGCATCTCTGATACAAGATGGTGGTGTCGTACTGACAAGTGTTTATTTTCTGCAATCATCGAAGTAATCCTTCATGTATTTTTATCTAAAGTTAGTGAAAATGAATATTTAAACAATGTTGAAGATATTGTAACTGTTATTTTCTACAATTACGCATTTATAACGTTTCGATGGACATCGAAGACTTAGCACGACACCACCATTCCTATACCATTAATATGGAATTACATTAAACATTCCTATACCATTAATATGGAATTACATTAACCATTCCTATACCATTAATATGGAATTACATTAATCATTCCTATACCATTTTTACGGCATTATTATGGAAATTCTTATGGGATTAAAAATCAATATCATGTTAGAATAATCTAATATTTTTGATGGTTATTTTACGCCTACACGTTTAGGAATGTACAATGGTACACATATTCGTGACCTATCAGCTTAAACATAATTTTAGTTGAAGTTTATTTTTCAATATTTGATACATGAGTTCTCCGCATGGAGTGATGTTCTGTTGGAACATGGTTCTGTAATTTTCAGCATAGATAACCGTCTAGCAGACAATTTTACATTGGACATAATTTTCAAAAGTATATTTTATCCCGGACAACATTTTCAATAGTACATTTTATCCTGGAAGATGATTTTTCCAAAGTAGATGGGACAGTTTATTTTTTCTTCTTTCATTTGAGAAATGAATTCATCAACATAGGGGAGACTTGCACAGATGGAGACGATGGAATTCATACCTCATGGATTTTGCAGAAACCAGCTAAGTACTCTTTCTGAAAACTTTTGAAAGCAATATTTCATATTTTAAATTCTTTTATTTCAATATTCTTATAACTGTAAACTTTATCAGATCTGATATAGTATTGTTTAATACTATATGCCCTTCTGGCTTTTTGTTCAATCTTAGGTACTTATTTTTTTAAAACTTTTAATCTCATTTATTAATTATTAAATATCATACTTTTGATTAAATGATTTCTAATTTAAGCATGACTTTAATACACTGCAAGAAATGATTGCTGTTTACATACATTTCTTGGTGCTTGCTGAACTTCATGTTTTCTTTATACATTTAAGTCGAATGATTTATGAATTTAGTAATTTTTATTAAGATTTCTTTAATTATATCTTAATATAATTACACATATTTTTTATATATATTAATACATTACTTGATGTGCTTTCATTAAGTTTATTTATAATAAATTTCTCAAATGAATTATCTTATTTTATTTAAGAGTTATATTTTCTCAAACTGAAAAGCTTAAGTATTTACACTAGGTAAGGAGTAAAAGCTAAAGTAACTGGCGCCCCTAACAACATTAATCAATTCTTTCTATTTTTCCCTTGCCCATACCCATTGCTCCGCTGTCAAAACTAGCCGTTGGCAGTGAACGTATTAATTACGGTACACTAATATTGGCGCCCAACGTGGGTGATTTTAATCTTCCGAATGTAAATTGGGTAAGTAACGAACACGATTTTTTTGAGCCCCGTAATTTAAATAATGCAGCCGAAACTGTTTTAGACGCTCTAGCTTTCTGTGAATGCATGCAATTCAGTGATATATTGAATTGTGATGCTAGAAGATTAGATTTAGTCTTTTGTAAGAAATTTAAAATTAAACATCTTGTTCGTTCTTGCTCCCCCGTAGTTAATGAGGATAACTATCATCCTTCCATTGAATTTTTATTGGACATTGGTTTTTACAAGGCTTTGCAATACAACAAGCTTACTTATTTTAACTTTAAAAGAGCCGATTATATATCAATTAACGCTGAGCTATCTTCTACAGACTGTGATAATATTTTTATAGTCAATAATGTTGAACAAAATATTACAATTTTTTTTACTATATTGAATAGATTAATAAATCAATTTGTACCTCAAGATCCCAAGATCCCAAAAGATTTTGTAAATTTGTAAATTTAAAAAAACAAGGCAAACAGATTCCTAACGAGATGATTTTAGATGATAATACTGCGGACAATGGTCAAGATATTTGCAATTTGTTTTCCAATTTTTTTGAAAGTGTGTTCGTAAAATCTAGCAAAAAAAATAAATTTAAACATAATCAAAATTGTTTTTCGCAAAACAATCTTAATATATTACAGTTTTCTAATAAAGAAGTACTAAAAAGTCTAAATGATGTTGATGCTAATAAAGGCTCCGGCCCGGATAATATACCATCAATCTTTTTGAAAAAATGTAGCACCTCCCTATGTAATGTAGCACTTGTGTTTGCTACGTTGTTAGAATTTTACTAATAAACACTATTTAATTTGTTACGTAGGTCATAATAATACTTTATGAGGGATTTAACTATAAGAGGGCTTATTCTGGGGTAGTATAAACAATATTAAATACTTACAGACTAGTATACTGATTTAGCTACATTTGGTCTAGATTATTCTATCGGGTAGAACTTTCACAATTTACGGTAGAATTTCGTTTCTTCAAGCAATATTTTCCATAAGTTATCAGAGGCCTATATTTCAATTAAACACATTGGTTAGCACTGTTCTTTCTCAATAAACTGTTTTGGTTTGGTCAAACTGACAGAATAAGTGAGGTTATGTTATAATTTTATGAAGTCTGTAAATAGTACATAAAAGGTCTTTGGACTGTACACAACTTATTTCAGGGGTTTAAGCTATACAATTTTAGTTTTTTATAAGTATTTAAGTTGTCATTCAATATTAATTAATAAAAATGATTTTGTAAATATATTTCAAAACGGGACTTTGAGTGCCATCTAGCTTATTTACTTGGAAGTTACTAAAGCTAGAGATACCATTCAGTCAAAGTTGGGTATCATTATTGAGTTCCGGCTTTGTACGGGAGATGGCGTGGTTTTTCTAGGTCAGAGGGTTCTAGAATTAGGTCGTCCTTTTTGAAGACAGTCAAAATGGCTGGTCGGATGTGTTTTAGTTAGATCTTTAATCATCAGCTTTATTATTACCTAAAATGTTAATATTTTTTAGTAAAGTGTAGCTTTTTCGTCATTTATAAGTAAATAAACGGATGATAAACATACATCTCATGTAAGTGTATTTTTTCTTTTTTAATAATACAATTAAAGTCTAAACTGTGGTTTTTCTTGTTAATCTTTTAGTTAAGCAAGTACCTTTGGGCTGCGTTTCAATGGCTTCTAGAAGTAATCTTCACAAGAGCTAGTATTTCTCCAAATAATGGGTTCGTATACTTTTTATTTTTTTTCGAAAGACAATTGTCTTATAGGCAATATTTGTTACAGAGTTGTACCTTGAGTTTGGAAATAAATAAATGCTGATGTTTAGCTTCATCTAGAGTTTATGTCCGCGTCACTTCAGCTTAAACTTATAGCCACTTACGTTCATTTAGCGTAACTTAACGTCACGTACATCATGTCATGTTCTCTAATGTTGATTTTTGAAGTGAAGATGGGTTCTTAGTCATTTCGAGGCTTATCTGGTTTTATGGTACTTTGTTATTGGCAAGTCTTTGAGAATGTGGGTTCACCGATTTGGTTTTGGTTTTAATTAAATGTGCCTACACTTGGAAGGAGATTCCAATGTTCCTGTTGGGTCCATAATACTGAAGATATCGTCTTAGAGGAGCTACGCCTGATGTCGGACACAGATATGTATTAACAAAACTAGTTTTATTGTATTTTCATATGTTTGTTTTCATTGCACATAACATTATTTAGGTATTTAAATGTACAGTGTACACCGATTGCAATCTGGTAATTTTACATTTAAATAGGTTACGACTTACCTATTATTTAGTTTCATATTTATATCTTGGTATTTCAGTGCTTCACACATTTTAATTTACGGTAATCTTTTACTCTTCATATAAAGGTATTTAACATTTTAGGTAATGACCATTTGGCTGTCATATTATATTTTGTAATTCCAAATTATTTATTTTTTCTTTAGTGTCCTTGAATAGGGGAACTTGGTCCTTGACACTAGATCAAAATACATTATATTTATTTAATTGCATATGTCCTTGAATAGGGAGCTATTTGCTCTTGGCATAATGTTATAATTTTCCGGTATATATTATACTTTCAAAATAAAATGTAATACATATTTTTCTGGTGTTTGTTTGTTTATAAATGGTCACAGTGACTTGTCCACAGTATTTTTTTTTATTCCAGGCTGAACACATAAAAATAACATGACCTAAAATATCATAATATTATGGTCATATGATAATATTATGTTAATATCATAGTATTATTGTTATATTATAATAACATATAATAACATAAAATAACATAAAAATAACACAGTATATTTTGGAACTTAGATATACCAACTAGTGTTTATTAAATTGAGTTTCTGGCGCCCACAACCAATTATCAAGTTTATCCGACATCCGAACCACACCCAGTGCCCGACTGACACCAGCTAGCCGATCGCAGGTGCACTATTTAAAACCGTTTTTGTAGAAAGAGGCTAAAATAGTGTGCTTCAGTAATTCAGTAACTATTTTATTTAATGAGTCATTAAAATCTGGACATTTTCCTAGTGTTTGGAAAGTTGCTGCAGTAATTCCTATTTTTAAGTCGGGGGATAAAAATATTGTAAGAAATTATCGTCCTATAAGTAAGCTGTCAGTTTTTGCAAAGCTTTTTGAGTGTGTTATATATAAATATTTTTTTAACTTAGTAAAAAAAAAATCCTACCTGAACAACATGGTTTTGTTAAAAACAAATCCATAGAATCAAATTTATTAACATTTAGCGAGTTTTTACATGAGAACATGGATGCTCTCTTTCAAGTGGATGCCATTTATACCGACCTTCAAAAAGCTTTTGACAAAATCGATCCTAATATACTTCTCGAGAGACTTGAGGAGGTCGGTATATGCGGCGTTCTACTAAGATGGATTGAGTCATACATTAAAAACCGATCTCAGTTTGTAGCAATTAATGGTTTTCATTTAAGGACCTATGTGACGTCATCTGGTGTACCCCAGGGGTCGCATTTAGGTCCCTTGTTTTTTATAATTTATATCAATAATATTAAGAATTTTATTAAAAACTGTTATTTTCTTCTTTATGCAGATGATATGAAGATTTTTCGTAGAATTGCTTCTATTAATGACTGCTTATTGCTGCAAACTGACCTTCAAAATTTTAGTGATTATTATAAACAAAATTCGTTGTTCCTTAACTAAGTGTTCATGTATTACTTTTACTCGAAAACATAATTTTATAGTGTACCCTTATAGCATTGACGGTCACATTTTATCTAGAGTAAATACTATTAGGGATCTTGGAGTTCTATTTGACTCTAAGTTAACTTTCAGTGAACATATCGATTCTGTAGTTTCAAGTTCAAGTAAGATGCTTGGTTTTGTTTTAAGACAATGCCGAAATTTTCGTAAAACCTCCACAATAACTCAACTTTATTATAGTTTTGTATTTAGTAGGCTTAATTTTGCTTCTTCTGTTTGGAATCCCATTTATGCTGTCGATATAACACGACTAGAAAGAGTTCAAAACAAATTTCTTAGATTCTTATGTTTTAAAAATCATATATTAATACCCGATCATGATTACACTCATTCTCGAAAATACTTTAATATTATGTCTCTTGAATCTCGCAGAGTGTTTAATGATATAATCATAATTTACATGATATTTAACAATAATATAAACTGTCCTGATCTCTTAGAAAAATTTTCAATTAATGTTCCAGCTAGAGACAATAGAAGCACATATTTTTTTATCATTCCAAATAGAAGAACAAATTACACAGTAAACTCTCCGATTTGTAGACTTATGAAATCGTTTAACTGCCTATGTCAAGATGTAGACATTTTTAATATCTCCATAAATTCTTTAAAAAATATTCTTAAAAATTCATTTTTGAATTCTTAAGTAAATACGTTCTAATGATACATTTATTTTGCAATTTTATTTCGTAATTTGTTAAAATATTCTGTAAATATGATGTTTTCTTTTCTTTACTACTAACTTTGTAAGTTGTGGGTGCTCCTTGTGGGTTTGACCCGTTTGTACCCCAAAGCTGTATAAATAAATAAATAAATAAAAGATAAGACTTATCAAACAATATAATTTACAATTTTTTTTTACTGTATACACTTTCACTAACCAGCTCTGTCTGAAAGGATGTGTTTGTGACATTTTTTCAGATAAGATTGTTGTTTTAACAATTAATTGTTGTTCTTAAGAAAAATATATTAGAAACTTAATCTTGCTAATTTTTTTCTAATCATAACTTCCTACTTTAATAATTAAAAAAGATTTAGATCATTAAATGCTCTTTTTGCAACAAGAAAAGTCCAAACCGTTACGCTAAAATTATTATTATTGTTATTATTATTATTTAAAAATAAAAACCAGTCAGATCACCTCGCGTTCCGACACCTACGAGGTGACGAGCTGGTGAAAGACCAACAGCTGCTCTTCACGTCCATGGAGTAAGCAGCTACTGGGATCGATTCTCATGTGCTCTAAGTAGTTTTAGGGACCCAAGGATAATTGCTTTTTGCATGCGACCGGCTAAGATTTCAGCCGAATCGCGACATGCAGAGAGAAAGCTAGCGTTTGTACCACCGGGATCCTATAATTAACACCACCAACTTTATAGTGTGGCCTGGATACAGTCTCTGGAGCTGAAATAGTAGATCCTGATATTTTGTCAGCTTATTATCCTCCTTCAAAACAATTTTTGGCTGGCTGGGGCCGAAAATTCGATAACAAACATTGTTTTGGATTTATGATCGAGGAGAACAATATCTGGCTTGTTAGCTGATACTTGCCTTAGGGTGGGGAGTGAATAGTTCCAATAAATGCGACAACTATCATTCTCCACCACGGACTCAATATCTTCTGGAGCATAGGGCGGCACTGGCGTTTCGTCTAACCCGTACGAGTGCCTTAGAAAGAAGTACAACACTCGTAAGGCCGCGTTATGTCTACGGATGTATGCCGAGACCGCATATGTTGAACATGCGGATAGCAAATGCATAATGGTCTCTGGCTCTTTCCTACAGGCTCTGCAGTTAATATCAGGTACCTGTAACCCCATAACGCGGCTCCGGTAGACCAATGTGTTAAAAACGCCATCTTGGCAAGCAAGAATGAATCCCTCGGTCTCCGACTTCAGCCCACTTGACCTCAAAAAAGCAAAAGTCAGATTTTTGGATAAGCCAAGGTCTTCTATGGTCTTAAAGAAGACACCATGCATTGGCTTATCCATATGTGTCTGCATGAGCATCAAATGCTCGGCAGATTTTATGTGGGCTTTTAATTGAACGGGACCCAACTCGGTGATCGAGTTTTGGGTTTCCCTTTCAATGTCGAAAATGAGACCAAGTTCATCAACTGCTCTCGTGGCCGCCCTAAAGATGAAGGCTCCAGCACCTGCTACTTCATGGTTATGGACCAAGCGTAGCAGGGGATCTCTGCTCCTTATGACTTTACAGGCTGTATCCAAAACCATTCTATTGTGGAGATACTCCAAACCTAAGAGTCCACGACCACCTCGATTTCGTGGGAGGTACAGTCGTGGAACGGACGATCTTGGGTGCAAGCTTCTATAGAGGTGCATAAGCTTGCGAGTACTTACGTCGAGTTGGCGCAGCTCATTTACTGTCCACTTAATAACTCCGAATGAGTAAAGTAGGACCGGAACAGCAAGCATATTTGTGGCAGACACCTTATTTATTCCAGACAATTCTGATGACCAGATTTGTCTGAGCCGATGTATGTACTTGCTGCGGGGAGCGTCTTTAAGAGTTCTTACTTCCTGAGTATGTCTCTGTTCGACACCCAGGTAGGTGTACGTCTCTCCGTCATCCAAATTATGTAGGATGCTTCCGTCCACAAGCTGCGCATCCTCGCCGAAATCTACTGATCGCCCTCTCTTAAGATGCACCAGTGCACATTTATCCATGCCAAATTCCATGCCGATAGCGTGTGTGTACTCCTGCACTACCCTTAGGAGTTGGTTGAGATCTTTCTCTCCGGAGGCATAAAGTTTTAGGTCATCCATATAAAATAAATGGGTGACCTCCTATTACCGGGCGTGCCGCAACTGTAACCACGAGTATTCCTAAGAGCAACGGATAAGGGAAGTAGTGAGATGCAAAACAGAAGAGCACTGAGTGAGTCTCTTTGAAATACACCTCTTCTGAGTATCACCAACCCTGTCTTGACTTTGCCATTACCACTAGATGGTAAAGCCCGTCCTACAGAGTGGCAAGAGTTGTTCAATGCATCTCACTATAGGGTCTGGTACCCCAAGGCATCTGAGCAAGAAAATAATTAGCTCATGTGGTGTTGTATCGAATGCCTTGCCGTAGTCGACCCAGGCCATTGAGAGGTTCCACTTATACTGTATGGAGTCCTGAGTGATACATTTATCTATCAGCAGGTTCTCCTTACAGCCAGCAACACCTCTCTTAGACCCTCGTTACTCATGTATAGACTGGAATACTGGGTCAGCCGCATGGAGTACTCGCATGTATAAGATGCGCGTAAACAACTTACAGCACGCGTTTAAGCACTTTATCGGCCTATAATTTTTTGGCATGGACAAATCTCCGGTCTTCGGGATAAGCACTGTACGACCTTCAACAAACCAATATTATTATTATTATTATTATTATTATTATTATTATTATTATTATCATTATCATTGTCATTGTCATTGTCATTGTCATTGTCATTGTCATTGTCATTGTCATTGTCATTGTCATTGTCACTGTCACTGTCACTGTCACTGTCACTGTCACTGTCACTGTCACTGTCACTGTCACTGTCACTGTCACTGTCACTGTCACTGTCACTGTCACTGTCACTGTCACTGTCACTGTCACTGTCACTGTCACTGTCACTGTCACTGTCACTGTCACTGTCACTGTCACTGTCACTGTCACTGTCACTGTCACTGTCACTGTCACTGTCACTGTCACTGTCACTGTCACTGTCACTGTCACTGTCACTGTCATTGTCATTGTCATTGTCACTGTCACTGTCACTGTCACTGTCACTGTCACTGTCACTGTCACTCATACTGTCACTGTCACTGTCACTGTCACTGTCACTGTCACTGTCACTGTCACTATCATTATCATTATCATGTTGACAATATTTGTCAAAATAGTCTTCT
>OY294048.1:24382796-24404222 GCA_958510825.1 Brachypterus glaber | reverse complement strand
GGCCTTGAACCCGAGTCCCAGAGAAGCTTTAAAATTTTTTAGATTTTCGTATAAAATTTTAGGATTTCGGCATGTGTACCGAATTTCAGCTCTCTACGTGGTGAAACAGAGAGGGGGTAAACTTGGCCTTATACGCGTATGGGGGTAATGGGGAGATAAGGCGGGTGTAAAATTTATTGTAAAATTTTGTTTTACTGGATGAGTATGCAACATAATTTTAGTTTTAGTTTTATATAAAATTTTATTGTCAACCAATTTAGGCATGTGTACCAAATCTTACCTTTCTAAGTATATTAAATTATCTCATTTTTTAAATTTTAGGGGTGGCGGGTTGGGGGGTAAGTTTTATATAAAATTATATTGTTAGCCGATATAAGCATGTGTACCAAATTTAAGCTGTCTAAGTATAGTTTAAGTGGATGAAACAGTTTTATATAAAATTGTATTTTCAGCCGAGTTAAGCATGTGTACCAAATTAAGTAAATTCTAAGTGGTCCAAAAAGCCTTTGGCAGATTTGCCCTAAACAAACATTGCAAGTTAAATAAAAGCTTGTAAAAAGTAGTCCACAACATTATATCTCTTTTCTTCAGTCCTTATTATATTATTCACAGCGCCTGAGCTAGAATAATATTATACGGTAGTTTCAAATTTTCAAAAAAAAATCAAAAATCGTCCTAGACAAAAAATTCTTGCATATAAATTTATTTCATGAAAAAATATGCAATTTTTGTTTTCAAATGTCCGTCCGTCCGTCCGTCCGTCCGTCCGTCTGTCTGATGTCACGTTTTTTGTAGTCACGATAACTCAAGAACGAATAATCGGATCGAGTTGAAATTTTCAGGAAAAATCAAGTTCTACGAGAGGAAAAACCCTATTGTATTTGGAAGTAATCCCCCCAAAAACGAAAAAGTTATGGGGGGTTGAACTTTAAAAAAAATCGAAAAAGGCTGAAAGGGATTTTCGATTAACGTATTTTTTTCAGAAAAAATTACTTTTATTATAAGGATAAATTTTACAAAAACAAAAAATAAAAAAAAATTGAAAAATTTTGAAAGTTTTTTTCAATTTTTTTTTGAATTAAATTTTTTTTTTGTTTTTCGCAAAAAGAAAAGTTATTAAAAAAAAATAAAAATTTGTAAAAAAAAATTAAGTTTTTTTGAAAACTTTTTCGAAAAAAATAATTTTTTAAAGTATTTGGGAAGTGCAATATGCCATTTTTTAAAACCAAAATAGATGAAATTTAATATTTACTTTTCTATAAAGAACTTTCACTTTCGGGTTTAGACCGTGTTAATGGATTTTCACTTTCCGACGTTTCGTCTCTTACTACTAGAGACATCTTCAGGGATTAATCTGAAACTAAGTTTCGAATCAACTTGTGTCACTATTTATGACGAGTTGTGGTTATTCACCCGTGACGAGCTAAACCCGAAAGTGAAAGTTCTTTATATCTTAATGGCCGTGAAAGCTTAAAATCTAAAATTTACTTTTCTATTTTAGGTAAACAAAATATTAAGACTGACCATAAACGAAATTAAAAGTCAAGGATTACAAAAAAATAAATCATACTTGCATTATCCAAATAATTTAAAATAAAAATACTAAGACTGTCTTAGTCTTAGTAAGACAAATACCGTTGATGTACCGTACTATCCAGACTCTATGGACATTAACATGAAATGCAACACTTACAGCTTTAAAAAGAATGTTAGAACATTTAGTATGGAAAAAAACACCGGACCAGACCCAGGTATCCAGGGGTTTTTGGAATCACTGATTTCGATGCCGAGGTCGGTCAAGCTCTATCACATCAGTTTCAAGGTCATTTGAAGGTCAAATTGAGCAAAGGTGGTTAAAAAAAATTGAAAAAAATCATACATAAGTTTTTAGGGTCGCTGATTCCGATGCTAAGGTCAGTCAAGCTCTATCACGTCAGTTTCAAGGTCATATTAAGGTCAAACTGAGAAAAGTTGGTTGAAAAAATCATAAATGAGTTTTTGAGGTGGCTGATTCCGATGATAAGGGTGGTCAAGCTCTATCACGTCAGTTTCAAAGTCATTTGAAGGTCAAACTGAGAAAACATCTGAAAAAAATCATATATAAGTTTTTGGGGTCGCTGAGTTCGAATCCGGTGTTTGCTTACCCTTAAAAGGCATCCAAAGGTCGTTGCAAGGTCATTACTAGGAAATTTCGAGGTTAATTACTGAGAAGAATATGTCAAAAAAATTGAAAAAATTTATATAAGTTCAAAATATCAAAATATTTAAACCAAGTTTTTTCAAAAACGTGCCATTTTAGGCTAACTTTTTTTTCATATTTTGATGGTATCATGTGTTGGGAAAAAAAAGCATATCAAAAAAAACCTGGGCGATTTTAAGAGTTTTTTTTTTAAATCGACAATTACAATTTTTTCTTCTGTTCTTAAGTTAAACTGTCTTATTGGTAGAATAAAACTTATTTTAAAAATAAAATTTATTGAGTTTCAGCATACATAGGGATAAAACAAGCCACTAATGTTATCTAGAAAATTAGCGTTTGTCGCAATATGGCGCATAACCATGAAACTTAAAATATAAAGTCAAACTGAGAAAAGGTGGTTGAAAAAATCTGAAAAAAATATACATAAGTTTTTGGGGTCGCTGATTCCGATGCTAAGGTCATTCAAGCTCTATCACGTCAGTTCCAAAGTAATTTGAAGGTCAAACTGAATAAAGGTGGTTGAAAAAATCTGAAAAAAATCATATATAAGTTTTTGGGGTAGCTGAGTTCGAATCCGGTGTTTGCTTACCCTTAAAATGCATCCATAGGTCGTTGCAAGGTCATTACTAGGTAATTTCGAGGTTAATTAGTGAGGAGAATCTGTCAAAAAAATTGATATAATTTATATATAAGTTGCGTATATCAAAATATTTAAACCAAGTTTTTTCAAAAACGTGCCATTTCGGGGTAACTTTTTTTTCATATTTTGATAGTACCACGTGTTAAAAAAAACCTGGGCGATTTTAAGCGTTTTTTTTTTAATCGGCAATTCCCTAATAAAACAAACTAGTAGAAACTAGTCAAAACTCGTAAAACCTTTACAAGTTTTTATTAGGCTTTAACGAGTTAATGTATTTACTAATAAAAATTCTACGAGTTTGAGCGAGTAAATTCATTTGGACTTTTTCTACGTTTCTACGAGTATTTTGAATATATTTTTCACTATTTTTATACTTTTTTTACAATTATTTAATAGTTTTCTAAGAGTAAATTTATTTACTTGTTTTAGCGAGTATTAATACACTTTCATTTTACGAGTTTTTGCTAGTTTTCTACAAGGAATTTTTTTTACTCGTCCCAGGGAGTAATATTAGATTTTATTTTTACGAGTATTTACTAGTTTTCTACGAGGAAATTTATTTACTTGTTTCAGAGAGTATTAATACACTTTCATTTTACGAGTTTTTACTAGTTTTCTACGAGGAAATGTTTTTACTCGTCCCAGCGAGTAATAATGTTAATTTTAATTTATGTCATGTTATTAAGTAACTATAATCTAATAGAGTTGTTTTTAATTCAAAATAATTTTAAAATCTTTTGTTTATCTGAACATCATATTGTGTACAATGATATTAGCAGTTTGACATTGCCAAATTTTAAATTGTATTCTTATTTTACAAGAAAAAAGCATAAACGTGGTGGTTCTGCTATTTTTGTAAGCAATGACGTAGAAGCTTTTGATTTGCCCTTCCTTGACAATTTATCTCTTGAATGTCATATTGAGATTTCTGCTATTTATTTCTACTTAAATACAAGTAAGTTATGTGTTGTTTCCGTCTACAGGCCTTGCAATGGTAATTTTGATACATTTTTTACTACTTTGACCCATGTTCTTAATCTTATTTACAACAAATATTCTTATATAATCCTATGCGGTGATTTTAATATTGATTTTAGTAAAGAAAGCGACAATCGCAAGTTCTTGTGTTATTTTGGACCCATTTGGCCTAAATGTTACCACAACTTCCTATACAAGAGTATTCACCAATAGGAATGGCCGCACTAGTAAGTCAAGTATAGATTATATGATCACGGATCTCTAGAATAGTCAACCCTAATATCGCCGATCATTACTCTCACATTTTTACCATTAAATCGCTTCCTACTCAGAAGGTAAGAAAATCAAATAACCACCCTGGAAAAAGGTCTAATGAACTAGTAACCAGAAAAATTAAAAATAATATCGATGAGTTTAGGACCCGCTTGGAAAGACTAACATGGAAAGAATTACTTTATCTTAATATTGAAGATGCATTTGCGTATTTTGAGGAATCAATTAGATGGTGTTTTGATGTTTCCTGTCCTTTACAAAATATTAAAATAAATCATTAATTGGATAGGGGGTGGGTAACTCAAAGCATTGTAGATGAGGGGAAAAAACTTAAATTTTTGTACAGTATCTTAAATAATAATTATATTCAAAATGGCATAACGTTCAGTGAATACAAAAATGCAAAAAATCTCCATAAATATAATATTAGAAAAGCTAAAAAACAATATTATAGCGAAAAGATAAATAATAGTACCAATAAGTCCAAATCTACATGGCAAATAGTTAATATGAAATTAGGTAGAAAAAAAGTTAATAATTCAATTAATAAAATTGTATTCAACTCAAACATTTTGGAAAATAAGTTAGAAATATCTAATGCGTTTGGTTCCTACTTTGCAAATATAGCGGAAAATGCTGTACTAAATCATTTCAGACAAAATATGTCCCTGCCATGTACGGTTTCTAGGTTTATTTCTAAAATTCCCTTTAGAGAAAGGCCGATAGATAAATCAGAAATCTATGAGGCCTTAAACTCTATAAAAAATAAAAAATCTTGCGGAAACGATGGCCTGTCTGCTTTCGTTTTGCTGCAGGTATTTGACCTAATTATTGATCCCTTTACGTACCTGATAAATCAATCCTTAATACAGGGACAGTTTCCTAGTGTCTTCAAAACTGCACTAGTTACCCCAATTTATAAAAAGGGTAGTTTAACTAATATAGATAATTATAGAAAAATTTCTGTCATAGATACTTTTTCAAAAATTATGGAAAAAATAGTTTATAAGTTGGTATGTAACTATGCAGAGGATAATTTTAACGCCTGCACAACACGGTTTTCGTTTAAAAAGGTCCACTGAATCAGCTCATGGCCTTATAACCGCTGTGTAGATCCATCTAAGGACCTTGGGTGTAACACCCCAGGTTTTTCCCACTACTCGACGTATTTGCCAAAAGGTCGATGTAGATTTGTCAAGGACTTTATCTACATGAGCCTTTCAGCTAAGCTTGGTATCCAAGGTTACTCCCAAGTACTTTACCTCCTGAGATAGTGTTTTTCCGTACATTCTGGGAGCCCTAAAATCCTCTATGTTCCTTCTTTTGGTGAAGAGTATTAGCTCGGTTTTTGCAAGGTTTACCGATAGGCCGTTGTCTCTACACCAATCCTCAATGATTCGACATGCCGTTTGCATTAGTCTGCATATGGTGTTGAGAAACTTTCCCATGATCAAAACCGTTCCGTCATCTGCGAAAGCCTGCGCATAAAATCCTTCAGCTGTTAGCCGCTCTAGTAGGCCGTCCATCACTAAGCACCATAAAAAAAGCCCCCCGTCACCCCGATGCAGAGCTGACAGCCTTCCTGTGAGGCAGTGACATACCTTTCCTCAAGCGCCGACCTAACCCAGCTGATCCTGAAACATTTCTGCTTACCATCCTCTCATACTTTTGCGTAATTGTACAAAAACTAGATTCCAAAAAAAAAACATTAAAAAGCTTTAATCAAATCAAATCGCCTTTCTCAGCAAAAAAAAACGCTTAAAATCGCCCAGGTTTTTTTTTAATATGCTTTTTTTCCCAACCCGTGGTACTATCAAAATATGAAAAAAAAGTTACCCCGAAATGGCATGTTTTTGAAAAAACTTGGTTTTAATATTTTGATATATGCAACTTATATATAAATTTATTCATTTTTTTTCAGATTCTCCTCACTAATTAACCTCGAAATTACCTAGTAATGACCTTGCAACGACCTATGGATGCATTTTAAGGGTAAGCAAACACCGGATTCGAACCCAAAAACTTATTTATGATTTTTTTTCAGATTTGACAGTTTGACCTTCAAATAACCTTGAAACTGACGTGATAGAGCTTGTCTGATCTTAGCATAGGAATCAGCAACCCCAAAAACTTATGTATATTTTTTTCAGATTTTTTCAACAACCTTTTCTCAGTTTGACCTTATAATTTAAGTTTCAAGGTTATGCGCCATATTGCGACAAACACTAATTTTCTAATCAATAAATTTTATTTTTAAAATATGATTTATTCTACCAATAAGACAGTTTAACTTAAGAACATGAGAAAAAATTGTAATTGTCGATTTAAAAGAAACTCTCAAAATCGCACAGGTTTTTTTTGATATGCTTTTTTTCCCAACACATGGTACTATCAAAATATGAAAAAAAAGTTAGCCTGAAATGGCACGTTTTTAAAAAAACTTTGTTTAAATATTTTGATATACTGAACTTATATCATTTTTTTCAATTTTTTTGACATATTCTCCTCAGTAGTTAACCTCGAAATTTCCTAGCAATGACCTTGTAACGACCTTTGGATGCCTTTTAAGGGTAAGCAAACACCGGATTCGAACTCAGCGACCCCAAAAACTTATATATGATTTTTTTCAGATGTTTTCTCAGTTTGACCTTCAAATGACTTTGAAACTGACGTGATAGAGCTTGACCACCCTTATCATCGGAATCAGCCACCTCAAAGACTTATTTATTATTTTTTTCAGATTTTTCCGACCAACTTTTCTCAGTTTGACCTTCATATGACCTTGAAACTGACGTGATAGACCTTGGATGATGTTAGCATCGGAATCAGCGACCCTAACAACTTATGCATGATTTTTTTCAGATTTTTCAACCACCTTTTCCCAGTTTGACCTTTAAATGACCTTGAAACTGATGTGATAGAGCTTGACCGACCTCGGCATCGAAATTAGTGACCCCAAAAAACCCTGGGTACCTGGGTCTGGTCCGGTGTTTTTTCCATACTAAATGTTGACCTGTGTTATTTAAAAATGGAATGGATCAGATGGCTTTACAGAATAAAAGCGTTTTAGAGTCTAAAATTTAGACCTACTTAATCTTCACTGCCCTTTAAAGTCTATCAAGGTCAAGAAATATCATCCTTGGCTTACAGACAACATAAAACTGTTAATGTCTCTAAGAGATAAGGCTTATGATAAATTTAAATCAAACAGAGTTAATGGTAATTGGGAAACATATAAACAGCTTAGAAATTATACAAACGTTGCAATAAAAAATGAAAAAAAAGCTTATTTACAACACAAAATGCAAACTAGCAATATAAAAACTACTTGGAAGGAGTTAAAAAAACTTAATGCGTCTAATAAGGGTAATGTTCAAATTCCTAGTAACTTACAGGATGCGGAAGCAATAAATAATTTTTTTGTTAACTCTGTTCCAATAAATAACTGTAATCAAGAAAAAATTCAATTAATTAACTACTATAACAGTCACACTAAATCTAACATTGACAATAGTTTTAAATCTAATTTAATTACTGATGAAAAAGTGTTTTTTATTTTACAAAAGTTATCCTCTAATGCAATAGGCTCTGATAACATACCACTTTGTTTTTTAAAGTTATGCTGTCCTTATATTTTACCACTTTTTACACATTTAATTAATTTTTGCATTGAAAATAGTGTTTTCCCCTCAGTTTGGAAAGAAGCCCTTGTATGTCCCTTGCCAAAAACTAAATCACCAAAAGAATTTAAAGATTTAAGACCTATTAGTGTACTGCCGGCTATGTCTAAAATACTAGAGAAATATATTGAAGAACAGTTACGTAATTATTTAGAAAAAAAAAATTTGCTTCCAGCAATGCAGTCAGGTTTTAGACCTCTATTCAGCTGCTCTACTGCACTTACCCATATTACTGATGACATAGTTTAAGCCACCGATGATAATCTAATTACGCTTTTGATTTTGATAGATTTTAGCAAGGCTTTTGATACCTTGGACCACGATATTTTATTCTCAATTTTTCATTACCTAGGTCTGGATGATTCCGCTATAAACTTTTTTAAGCATTATTTAACTAATAGAACTCAAAAAGTAAAATTAGGTGATATATTATCGTCTGGTGTACTTCTAGCAACTGGTGTGCCACAAGGTTCGATTCTTGGGCCCCTTCTTTATACAATATATACGGTTTTATTTGAGTCAAAAATACTTCATGGCAAATTTCATTTTTATGCAGATGACACTCAATTATACTATTCATTTCCTAAGCACATGTTACAACATTTTTTAACACAACAATGATCTTCATAATTTAATAAAATTTTCATCTGCTCATGGTCTAATTATAAATGTTAATAAGTCGCATTGCATTATTTTTGCAAATAAAAAAGATAGAGCTGAACTTATAAATTATATAGATGTTCGCATAGGTAATGAAAAAATTGAGGTATTAGAGGAAGTTAAAAACTTGGGTTTAACTTTTGATTCCAATCTTAGGTTTAAAAGGCACATTAATACTAGTATTGGTAAAGCCTATGGTTGTCTTAGAACTTTGTACTCTGTTAGAGAGTTTTTAAATACAAAATTAAAAATAATTCTTTGCAACTCTTTAGTGTTATCTCAGTTTGCGTATTGCGACTTAATTTATAACTCATGTTTAGATGCAGAAAGTAAGAGGAAAATTCAGGTAGTACAAAATTCATGTGTAAGATTTATTTATGGCATTTCACGATACCAACACATATCTCACAAATTAAAAGAGCTGCAATGGCTGAAAATGGAAAATTTACGAAGATTTCATGCAGGTTGCTTCTTCTTTAAAATTTTAAAATGTAAATGTCCTCCTTACTTGTATGATAAAATTACTTTTAGAACGGATGTACACAATTTAAATTTAAGACATCGAGGCTTAATCGATATTCCTATTCATAAAACTGTATTTTTTGAACGTGGTTTTAGGTTTAACATTGCCAGGTTTTTTAACTCGCTACCCTTTTGGGCTACGGATATATCTTTATCTTCGCAAAGATTCAAAAATAAACTAAAAAGATATCTTTTATCATCTCAGGAATAGGTTGTTAATAAGAAAAAATGTAATAATTTTCTATTGGGCAAAATGTGATTTCAGTTATGTTTTTGGTTAGCTATTATAATGGTGGGTGCTAATTAGTCTACAATAAGGGTATCAGATTTTTACCTTGGTAAAAAAATTGAACTTTGTTCTTAAGATTATCATGAATTTAATATTATATTTAAGATTTAATTGTATATATTTTGTTGTATGTTTTTTTCTTCATGATAATAAACACATTTGAATTTGAATTTGAATTAGACTGAACTATGCACTGAATTAAAATATGAAAAAAACAAGCAATTAATAGAAGTGGTTCTGGGTATAATGATTTTCAGTTTTATGAGAAACTAGACTTTCTATACACGGTGTATTTGAAATAGCGTCGGAAAAAAAACAGATCATCTTTGTGACCCCAAAAATCGATTAAGAAAGAAAAAAATTGGAAAAAAATATCTAAAAAAATTCTTTAGAAAACCTTAAATCCAGCCTACAGACGACGCATCTGTAAGCTTTATCATAGCGCTTCAAATTTGCAAAATGCAACGTTGTCAGATTTTGTCGATTTCGAATTTACTGTTTGACAAAATAACTTTTATCGTCTTTTAATCATCATAGAATGTTATCAACAATAATTATAAAGTACCGTAAAAAATTTTAAAATAATAACCAAATATGTACTTGCCATATTCATAATCTTCACCTACAAACTATTTAACAGATGTTGTTTTTAACAGATGCTGAAACTTAACAGGGTAAAGTTTATCGTTCTCACACATTTTTTAGTAGAAAAAATACCATATCACTAGTAGTGATTCACTACCACTGTTATTTAATTTGATGAAAAGAACTAATCATAAATGTTTGCACGTAAATAGTATTTTGTTAGTTAAAAACAACTTTAACTTATTGTCTTACATTAAAATTCCCACTAGGTACATTACTTTACGTTATAATTACTTAATTTATTCCTTTTTCTATGAATTTGTTTTGTTCTTGATGCTTATAAAATTTTTTTTGTGCAATTCGAGTTAGACGTAAGTCGGAGCTTGATAAACGTGCCAAGATGCGCATGCGTAGTAGACGGCTTACCGTTTTTCAATTAAAGTGTTTTTTACAAAAAAAACACCAAACAGGCCTAAAACCAACGTTTAGATAAACAAACACCTGTTTGGTGTATTTTTTTTTTGTAAAAAATTGGTTTGATTTAAAATAATTCATTAAAAAATGGCCAGCGCAGCTCGGCACGGAGCGCTGTCAAATTTTATAGGAGTACTTTTTAAATTTTATGTTTCTACTGTTGGTATCACTTATATTTTTCAAAAAGTCAAAAAGTAAGGTTATGTATCACGAACCTAGAAATAAATTAAAAGCCAGTCAATTAGGCCATAGCAGCGAAAAACGACGTTAAATGATTAAACAAACAAACAAAGTCAGGTAGCTAGAGAAAGATCACGAGTTTACCCTCCATGATAAATTATAAGGGGTTGTTCTGTGATTTTTAGTGTAACGTAGTGCAAAACAATTTTGTTGTTCTTTAAATTTCAATGATATCCAATCTTTATGGATTATGTTCAACATGGAATAGGCTAAAACATCGAATGTTTTTTCAAGGAAGGTATGTAAACGTTGATTGTAGTTTTCTAGTAAATACCTTTCATTTTTGTGTTGTTTTTAGCTTTTAATAAATGGTTTGGACTTTTTGAGCAGAGATACCAATACAAACTTAAACCCAAAACATCATAATAACATAAATGACGTAACTGTGATACTGAATTGTTTAATAATAAATAATTGAAATTCCATATTATGGCAATGGATTTGGTAAGTAATAGTACTGTAATTTCTCACAAGTATGGTTTAGGATTACAACTATAGTCCATGTTTTAACTCCACCCCAATAGGATATACAGCAACATGTTTTCAATATTTTTTTAAATATGCTGCTCATAGGTGTGTGGCTGGAGTATACTTGTGTGGTTCTGGACTATTGTTGTGTGAAATATAAAAAGTTACATTAAATAGGGTGGTTTGTGTGTTCAATCACAATGTGCGGTCTGTGATTATAAGTTTGATGGAAAGTGACTTTAGGTCTGTTCGTTGGTGCTGTACTGAACTACATAGGTTTAAGTACAGAATTTCGTATGAAACATGTAGGTCTCTATAGGTTTTAATAGAGATTTTCCTACATCTTTATAGGGAAATCACTGTCTAAAAACATACAGGGTGATCATTTGAAAATGATCCACTCCAATTATCTTGCAAACAAAGCATTACCTAACTTCCAGCTACCTCAACATTAGAATCTTAAACATCAACCCTCATCTTGTAATAGGTTATTTGAAAGAGCTAAAAAAATGCTGTTATGGTTAAAATAAAAATAAAATACCTCAACCCTTAACGGTGGATGATTTTATTTTAAAATAATTTGAAGAAAACATTTACAAAAATAGCTTAATATTTAAAAATTTAGTTTAATTCATGGTGGTTGTAACTTCTACAATTTAGCTACCAGCCACCCCATAAAAGAGCCTAAAAATGATATCACAGCCCCCCAAAAAAATCATGTGCCAGATACTAGAGCAACGCATTTTTATATTTCCGGGGTCGCTAAAACTGGATCTGATCTCAGAATTAATGCTTCAGGTCACAATTTTTTTCTACACATAAATACATCTGAACTTAAATAATTTTCACACCCTTTTTTAAGTGTAGCACATATTTATTGTTTTTTTTTTTGGTTGGGACGCCATCCCCCCCCCCCACTTAATCACGCTCCAGTGTCCAGTTGGTAACTACCCCCCAAGATAAAATAATTTCAAAATTTGTAGAACGTTTGGTTATTCGTAAAAATTTTCACCTGCGGCGCTAGAGTTCCTTGTATTTTTGTAAATTTGTTAAATAATTACAAAATTTGTAGAACTTAAGCGTAAAATTCGTAAAAAATTTCACCTGGGCGCTAGTGTTCCTTGTATTTTTGTAAGTTTTATAAATAATTGCAAAAGTAGAACTTAAGCGTAAAATTCGTAAAAATTTTCGCCTGCGGGGCTAGAGTTCTTTGTATTTTTGTAAATTTTATATTTAATTAATTGTAAATTAAAAGACTGGTTTAAAATTAAAATAGACCATCAAATTTGTAAAAGCTTTGCCTGCGGTGCTAGGGCTTTCTTACGTTTTTTCTTAATTCAAGAATATAAAATTTTATTTCAAATCCATAACAAAAATGAGAAATCCCAACAATCCTTTACACAATCCCTCAAACGCTTTACTTTATGAGAAGACTGGCCTGGAACCAATAGAAGATAGATTAAATCGATTAAATCGACAACAAACTTTGCAAACAAAGATGCAAACAGAAAAAATTAAACATGTGATCAGCTACGATGAACCAACGCAAGAGCCAAAAAGAAGACACCCTGAAAGACCACTCTTTGATGCCTTAAAACTGTTAAAAACAAACTAAATTACCTGTGATATTTAAGTATCCTTTTTTTTATATTTTAAGTCTAAATTTATATAGTTTTTTTTTCTAATAATTTATTGTAGTCATAACAAATGATACATAACTAATAATTTTGTAAAATATGGGCAGAAAGACTCCGGTCGTTAGCCTGTTGGAAGTGTCCAATAAATATTTTTATTATTATTAATTTTTTTTTTATTTTACCCCCCCCCAGGACCATTTCCTGGATCCGCCCCTGCCTAAAACGTCGAGAAAAATCAAATTAAGCAACAACAAAAATTGTCTGTCAGTTTGTCTGTCTGTCTGTATCCACGATAACTTAAGAACGCTTTGAGCTAGCGACTTGAAATTTGGTATACAGATGTATTTTTATATTATCTTGGACAAGTTTGTATCTCAACAAAATCGGTTGAAGGGAAGGGGGTTAAATTTTTGTTGTGGTCTTAATTTTATTATTCAGAATATAAGAAAATTTAAAACCACATACTTTAAAACGAAACAAAAAATGCTATTATTATTTTTTTCTTTATCATTCACAATAGAAAAAAAATTTAAAAATACACCTAAAAGGTAAAATAAAGTTACATAAAAAAATTTATTATCATTTTTTTCCATGACCCCCCCTCTCCCCAAAAGGTAATACATTGTTTCCGGACAACTTATTTAGTATTTCCAATGGAAGAAAAATTTAAAAAGCACCTAAAAGGTTAAATAAAATTACATAAAAAATGTTATTATCGATTTTTCAAGACCTCCCCCCCCCCCTCCCCAAATTGTAATCATTTTTTTCTGGACAATTTTTTTTATGGGAAAGTATTCTCGCTCATTCGAGACGGCTGGTTTCATAATAAATTCTAAAAAATCAGTTTGACAATTATTTTGACAGGATTCGATAGCCCAGTCTGTCACTGACCCAAAATAAGTGTTCAGGATTCCAAAAACAGAGGATCAAAGGGGGTACAAAGTTTTAGGCCCCTATCCTGTGAGGGGGCCCGTCAAGCTTAGTAAAGTTTAACAAATTTTCGAAAAAAAGTCAACTAGTTACATAGAATCAGTTAAAAAACTTTACATCACAGAAAATTTTACAGGTTTTATTTAAACTTAACGGAGGTCCCCGTATAAACTTAAAAAATATTCTTAGAGGGTCTGATCAGCCTTTAGCAAAAAATGGCTGTGTGAAAAAATTTATGGAAAATAAGTGCAATGGCGAAATGACTTTCAATGTAATCCAAACAATTTTTTTTTGAGTTTTTTTTTTGGCGGGGGGGGGGGGCGGCGATCTTTCTGAGCCTGGCTGTGACAGGCACTATTTACAAGGGCCCCTTGTTAAGGGGCAAAGGCGCCGAGTCGGGAGGCGGAGGTCATGGCCCCCTGGACCCATAATATGGGGCCGGCGCCCCTTGGAATCTAGTCTATACTTTAAAATGCTATAAGCTTCTACAACTTTAACAAATCCTACTTTTTTTTTAATTTGTATTATAATTTATACAAATTATAAAAAAGTTTGCTGAAGGACACTCACTAGGGAGCATGTTGGGCAACATGCTTCTCAACATGCTTGTCAACAAAACCCACCGAGCTCACACATCAGGAAACATGTTGGGCAACTTTTATTATATTCGGAGATATTTAACTTTAAATTTGTTGAAAATCTTTGGGCGATTCACTTCACATTTTGATCAGTATCTTATACAGCACAAATCCAAATTTCCCATTGCACGTAAAAATAGCCCCCTGATGGGATGTAAAGAAGTTTTGCTAGAGTCAAAACAATACGAAAAATAAATGATCTAACCTAAAAATACCAAACAAAGTGTAGCCAACTGTAGAAATATAAAAACTGGCTTTGGCTTATGAAGCTACGACTTACGTTCTAATTCGATTCTCAGAAAATTATTTTGACCAGTATTTTTTGCAATAAATCGTAGTGTCAATAATAAATAGTTAATAATCATTGCAGTGGTTTATGTGCGTTATTTTCCTGTAGTGATTAGACAATTTTTGTTTAATATTTCAAGTTTAATACCTATCCCGACCATTCTAATGCAAAAAAGTGTTTCAAAGTGTTGTGTACATTTTTTTACTTTATTATTTAATAAATCTTATAGTGATTCAATCGCTGTGTTGATAATTTAAAAAAATCAGTGAAAACTTCTTGTTAAGATAAAAAACAAGGGTTGGGGTAATAGTTCGATGGCATCCAGCGGATACCTAAAATATTATTATTACCTAGGTGATAATAAGATGTTTACTTCATGAAAACATGCCCCTATTTTACTACGGTAGGTAAGTTTAAAAAAACTTTTCTTATCGAGTGAATCTGGCAACGTTGGGAAGATTTCATACATATTTGCTACTGCTATTGTTAATTTAGAGAATTTCACAGCGTGACATTGACGTACGGCTAAAAGGTACATTTTTTTTCAAGAAAATCCCATTCTGAAACTACTGCACATATTTTTTTAATTTTTACGGAAAATGTTAGTTATACCATGAGCTATTCGTGTATTTTTTTTTTCCGACGCTATTTCAAATACACCGTGTATAGACAACATCCAGCTATTACACTAATGCAATGAGTAGATACAGTTGAAGACAATAAAATGCTAAAACGCAAAAATTTACCTTAAAATAGTTGAAAAACAACACTGTTTTGATAAAAAAATTAAAAAGCTGCAAAGAACAAAGAAATAGGGTGATGACACAACTCTACTCATCACATCTCTATTCACACACATCTCTACTCATTGTCATTGATTTTGACAATTATTTGATATTACAATTATGATACCATGGCGGAACAAGGGGTCGTCCAGAAAACACGTCACACCTTTAGGGGGGGGGTCAGGCATTTGTGACGAAGTGTTACATGGAGGAGGGGAGGAGGGGTTCGTCGAGTGTGACGTCACACCAAACATTTTATTGACCTACTCAAAATATTTTTTTTACATTCTGACAGAATTTTTTAGAATAGTTCAATTTATCTATTCATATTTTGCCGTTCGGAATTGCTTCACAGTTTTACTATACACTGTTGAAAATTTTGCAAAAACATTAGTAATAAGTATTTTTGACAAATTGTGAATTTGCAGTGTTATATTTAATTTAAAGACGTGTTACTACAAATATGGCTTTAATTGTTCATATGTTTAACGAATTCAATAAAAAATTTTTAGTAAAATTAGAATGTGACGTCACCAAGGGGGAGGGGGTCAAGACTTTGTGACAATGTGTGACATGGGGGGGAGGGGTCTAAAATCACCTAAAAAATTGTGACGTATTTTAAGGCACTAAATTTTATTCAATATTTTTTCCGTAAATCAGCTTATAAGTTTGATATTGCAAACAAATTTTATTTAATTCCCTATTAATAGTAATAAACCTTATAATAAATTTAGTTTGCAATAAACAAACTTATAAGCCGAATGACAGAAAAAAATATATATCCAGGATATCCACAAGATATCCACTGGACATCTATTTTTTTTAACCTTCCTAAAGTATATTCAATTGTATATCCATTATAGATCCATCATGGATATATCCATGAATATCCTGGATATATATGATGGATATCTAATGGATATCCATGGATATACTTTAGGGAGGTTAAAAAATAGATGTCCAATGGATATCTTGTGGATATCCTGGATATAGGCGGACATTTGGATGTTCATGGGATATCTAATGGCAGTCCAGGCTATCCACTGGATATACTCCATATCCAGAAAGTATATCCCCTGGATATCTAATAGTTATACTGTGCTGTCTGGGTCGGTTATGAGTAATGGAACCCACACCATATTTATGTAGGTTTATACCGACACCAAGTAGACAAGTTCTGCTCTAGCAGAACTTAAATTGAAGTTTGCGAAAAAAGTTAGTTTTTGGGATTGGATTTTTGGAAAAAACATTTTACTTATTTTTGTTATATTACACCAAATAAAAAGTTTTATATTTATAAGTCTGTATTTATTTATTATAAACAATATAAATAGCACATAAAAATTTTAAACAATAAAAAATGTGTGATGGGTGACAGACATCTATACTCATCACGTCTCTACTCACACGCATCTCTACCCACACATATCTCTACTCACACAAATCTCTACTCACACAAAACTCTACTCAACCACATCTCTACTCACACATATCTCTACTCACACGCAACTTTACTCATTGTTATTAACGTCGATTAACTATGACGTTTATTTGATTGAAACTAAAATACCATGGCGGAACAAAGCAGTAACTCAAATAATTTAATATGTTTACTGCAAATAAATTTTATTAATTCCCTACTACTATTAATAGTAATAAACCTTATAATAAATTTTGTTTGCAATAAACAAACTTATAAGCTGAACTACAGAAAAATAAATTAATTTAGATTAGTGCTTTGTTCCGCCATGAAATCCTAGTTCTACTTAAATAAATGTCAAAGTAAATCGAGGTTAATGACATTGCATAGAGTTGTGTGTGAGTAGAGATATGTGTGAGTAGAGATGTGTTTGAGTAGAGTTGTGTGTGAGTAGAAATGTGTGTGAGTAGAGATGTGTGTTGGTGAGTAGAGATGTGCGTGGGTAGAAATGTGATGAGTAGAGATTTGTGTCACCCTGTGTGATCATATTTTTTTCTTCTTTTTTCTGATGGGGTTACATATACCCCACCTTAGTATTGGTGTAACATTTTTACCATACCCAAGCCATCAGAAACTAAGAAAAAAAGTTTGTATACATGTAGTTCCGAAAACCGATTCTAAGAGAATTACGGTCTCTCAAAATACTAAATGCAAATACCATTGGCTAATAGACCTTAACCCCTTCACAGTGATTGTCATAGAGGCAAAAACACTTTGTGCCATGAATGCATTCACATGTGTGAAACCGCTATAGTAGCATCCACGATAAGTTAAAAACGCTTTGAGCTAGCGACTTGAAATTTGGTATGCAGATGTATTTTTATATTATATTGTACAAGTTTGTATTTCAGCTAAATCGGTTGGGGTAAAACGGGGGTTAAATTTTTATTTTGGTCGTATTTTTTTTATTATTAACAATAGGAGAAAAATTAAAAAACACATAAAGGAAAAATAAAATTACACAAAAAGTGTAATAATAATTTTTTTCTAGCCCCTCCCCCTCTCCCCCAAAATGTAAAAATTTGTTTCTGGGCATAACTTTTTTAGTATTCACAATAGAAGAAATAACTGCCTAAAATAATGTATTATTTTTAATAGATGATAGATAGATTCAGATTCAGCGACCCCAAAAACATACAACATGATAATATCATGTTAAAAAAATTAATTAGCACATTTTTGGCACGAAAACTTTATTTTCACTACACTGTGAAGGGGTTAATAAGGAAACCTTGCACATTTCTGTTTTATTGGGTGCATAACATTAAAAACGTTCTCACAATTGGTGATTGCTTAAATTAACATTTAGTACATCAGATGCTTTTTCTTTTTATCTCCTGCATTTTGTCCCCAAAACTCAGCGAACTTGAACATTCTAAAAAAAATAAATTATTATTTTCTCAAGTACGTTAAAATTCTTTCAAATCTGTATAGGGGGGCTGTTCAAGAATGACGTCACCTACATAAGACAGGGGTTGCTTAAAAGCTGATGAAAGGTGGACTTAAAGAGGGAAGGGGGGATTGGGGATTGGTCAACATTAGGTGAAATGATTCTTGAACAGCTCAATACTGCTTTCGTTAAGTTATGAACTCTTAACTGAGTCACAAAAATCAACCCCCACTGAAATAATTTTAGTAAAATATTTAAAATAAGAATCTTGTGCAGTGTCGGATTAAAGTCTACTAATGCCCTAAGCAGAGATCAGTTGTTCTGCCTGCCTATACACAGACTCCTGCGGCATGATGATTAAAAAAAAATATGTACAAACCTTATTTCTTCTTATAGGTGCATTCCAAGCACAGCACCTCCAATTCTTGCTGCCCTAAGCCCGAGCATATTCTGCTTACATGTTAATCCAACAAAATCGTTTGCCACAATTCTATTGTAATATTTTAATCTGATTATTATAGAAAGATCAATAAATTTATACTGAGCTTCACAATATTCTTTGTGAAAAACTTTAAACACCCTTGCAGCTAATAAATTCTGTTTAAACCATGATGGTGCCATTTTTGAAGCACTTTTCACAAAAATTAAATACTTTTTGCTTCATATTAATGGAGGATCCTCTAATTTCTTCTTGGACAAGAAAATTAACACTGCACTGGTATATTCAGGGTGTGGGATATATCCCACATGATTATAATCACTTATATTTGGAGCATACATATTTATTTATTACTGTAATGAATAATTAAATAATAAACATATGGATATATCCATATTAAACAATTCAGAGCCTTACTTTTCGGTTCAGGACAAGGTTTAAATGTGACATCTTCAAATCTAAAAGCCTTTAATTAGTAAACTACACATCTTTTGTTAATTTTAAATTACTATAGAGCACGGCTTTTTAAAATTTATGCGTCAAAAACAAATATTTGAGGTTATGGAGATTTGACAACATCGTATTAAGATTGTAGCTGGCGGGCGGATGAATATCAAGGTCAAATCGAGAGTGAAATAAACATAGGCGTCGTTTTCTAAAGAATTTAGAGGGTTTTAGAAAATATTTTTTTTTATCGAAAAAATATATAGGCACTAGAAAATTCGACTACTTACAACTCAAATATGCAGCAGTTTTTTTTCTAAAACTATTTATGAATCACCCTTTATATGTGATGTGCAAGAATTTTAAGAAAACGTTTTTAGACTTTACTCGCAAAAGGAATATAGCTATAGATTGATGTAGACCATCTATTTCTAGATGTAGACAACTACTCTTACCTCTCCTATTCTGGAGACTTTGAATGGTAGCAAGTTGAAGACTTGTGTGTCTCAAGCACATAGTACTACTAACGGGTGGTTAAAAGTAGAATTAGTAATTGGTACTGAAGAGGGCCAGCAGCCCGAAACTGTCAGTCTACCAATATCACTCTGTACGATGATTAGAAAACAGATTGATGAAATAATAAATTAATATTTTTATAATTATGTTTAAAATTAAAAATGTCTGTCCTAACTAACTTTATTGTATTATACGAATGTCCTGTTTGTATTTACTGTTGGGCAATAAAAAATATATTATTATTATTGTTATTATATTAATCATACACCATTATAAAGATTATTAAATTACCTTTCCGATGATGTGTTACAAGGGGTAGGTTGCTATTTGAAACATGAGGTTGTTTAAAAGGGTTTAACATTTTGGATTTTTTTTATACCAAAATTTGCAAAATAAAAAATAAAAATAGAGCGTTTTTTTAACTTGAAACTAAAAAGTTAATAGGGTTATTCCGGACTGAACTGTATAAAACTATAAAGGATCATAACACGGTCCAATAGAAAAAAAATCTGACATTGGACCAATTTTATTAAATAAATTTTGGGTCGTAGATTATAAATCTGTAATTAGATTTTTCGGGTAACGAGAGTATTTTTTTTTCTATGTCACTTAAAGTTGTTAATTTATACTACATTTTATATGGTTTTTTCCCTAAAAATTTGGTATTGGCCTACTACTTCGAATAAGTCAGATAAGTTTTAGGTTAACAATTAAATACATATCTTAGACTATTTTTTTCAACTAACAATATAGCTTTCAACCAATAAAAAACACGGCATAGTTATAGCGACGGGATATTTTTATCTCGAATATATCCTAGAAAATCGAAACATCACTTTTTAAGGTAATTTTTATGTCATTAGCTTATTATTATTCAATATTAATAAAATATAAAAATATAATGGATTTAGATATTTTTTATTCCAAAAATTAAAAATATCAAACATGAATTTATTACCGTAATTTCACACAACTATAGTCCGGCCACACAACTATAGTCCAAGGCCCCCAGGGGGCAGGGGATAATTATTTTTAAATGTTTACAATTTCTTATGAAAGTTGGTGTATATGGGATATACAGCAACACGTTTTCAGTTTTTTTAAATACGCTTTTAAATATGGAATATAGGTGTGAAGCTGGACCATAGTTATGTGAATCTGGACTATTGTTGTGTGAAATTACGGTATTCATTTCGTGAAACTTTCGGATATACCGAAAATATACCTCTCTGTGTATTACATATTAAAATACCCCCTCTTCACCCCATTTAAGACAAAAATAGTTTAAACTAGTTAATTTACTCTTCTGCCATGTTTTCATACGAAGTTTAAGCTAAAACCGTTTCCAATTTATTGTGCAAATATCTCAAATAACTCTTTTTAAACCCTGTTTTTTACATTTTGAGATTTTTCGTGCCAAATTACCTAAAAAATGATAAAAATAACTTCAGAAAACATACAAAATTAAAAGTTATAAACTATTGAATTGACAAATTTAAGTGAGTATAGTAAAAAATCCTGACTTGACCCGAAATATCTGATAACAGATTCGAAATCTACGACCCAAAATTGACTTAATAAAATTGGTCCGATGCCAGAATTTGTTTTATTTAATTTCTTTATTTAATATAAAATAGTTTTCACGCTAGGCAACTCCCGTCTCTCGAAACTAAAATACATACACAATATAATATAGAATACTAAAAATCGTTCTGTGAAATATAAAAAATAATTTAACAAATTATAAAATAAACGTGTACCGTGTAATTCTTAATAATTTCTAAATAAATGGTAGTTACTTACACTTTGAAATACGGGGACCCAAATAATTAAAATTATTATAATTATTAATAAATTGGACCAGTTTCC
>OY294048.1:24357530-24382596 GCA_958510825.1 Brachypterus glaber | reverse complement strand
GTGTATTATGGCTGAATTCTCCCCTTTACGGACCAAAATATGGCTGTTTTGATACCAGTCCTATTTATAATCCTTTGCCTTGCCTATAGTTCTTGCGTTTCTAAATAAAATTTTATTAGAACGAACTTGAATTGTTCATTAATATACATTTTATTGGATACTCCGGGTACATTAACGCTTTTATAAGCAGCTTTATCGTTATGCACGCTCCTCCACCACCCTCCTTTAATGATGCAGTTGATTCTTGATCACGTCCATAAATCGTAAAATTGTCTAGGTCTACTAGTTCGTTATCGGCGATCTCGCTGTCTAAATTTGTTTTTGTATTAAAGCTATGTCTGAATTATTTGCTTGTAAGTTTTATTTAAAATCAGTAAGTTTTGTTCTTAAGCCATTTACATTTTGGTACATACCGTGTAGAGCCATTTTAACAAAATAAAACTAAAAAAGTATTATATATTAAAAGGATTTATAGTTTTTCCAAATCATCTTGACATGAAATGTATATTATGGCTGAATTCTCCCCTTTACGGACCAAAATATGGCCGTTTTGATACCAGACATATTTATAATCCTTTGTCTTGCCTATAGTTCTTGCGTTTTTAAATAAAATTTTATTAGAACTTGAACTTGCATTGTTCATTGATATACATTTTATTAGATACTCCGGGTACATTAAGGTTTTATAAGCAGTTTTATCGTTTGTTATACGTTTAGCTTATGAGGATAGAAAAAAAACATCCCGTTTTGCTTTGATATAAACTTAACTACTATGTTTTTTTGCCTTATTTTCTATTCAAGATTGTACTCTAACTATGTAATCAATATAATTAAAGTTAATATATTATCCAATATCTTCCATGATTTTGCTAAGATTTTCACCCGTTTTTTTCTGCTACATCTTGAATTTCTAGATTATTCGACCGGGAAAACTGTGACATAGAATTAATTTTTTGATTTAAATTTTTTATTTCTTTTTTTCATTTCAGAATTTTCCGCAGCTAATTTTTCAGTGTTTTAATAAAACTCATTAAATTTAGATAATTTTCCTTCAAAATTCGAGATTTTATTAGAGCAAAAATCAACGGATTGCACAGAGGGCCAGGGAAAAAAAAGTGGACAAAATTCTGAATTTTTGCATACAACTATATTTGATACCGCTGATTTCGAATAAAATATTGAAAAAATTCAAAAAAAAAATTCCAAGAAACGTGAAAATAGTAACTATCAGTTTAAATCACAAATTAAAAAAAAATATATCCATTTGTGTGTGCCTTTTCATGGAGATTTTTCCTTAACTATAGTAATAATATTCTATGGAAAAAAAAGTTGCGGATTTTTTGCGCAACACAGAGAAAAATAATAAAGTTTTTTTATATACGTATTTTTTACGTAGATATTAACAACAGGTTAATAGTAATCCAATAATTTTGGCTTAACGCACGAAATGTTTGATAAAATTAAACCTTATATTTTTTTATTTAACTTTATTTTTATAATAAATATTTTACTTTCTACTAAATTATTTTATTATTATTTTGTTTATCACAAAAAACCCCTTATAAAATTAAGATTTTAATTATAGCTACCATCAGAACTTTAATTGTCATCATCGTCACTATCGTCATCGTCACTATCGTTATTGTCATTGTCTTCAGTACTTGGATTTATTTCTAAGAGGGTAAGTACTTCAGGTAAATAAGGAAGTTTTTTCTTTTTTGGTAATTTTCTAAGACTTGTAATAAAAGGATCAGAAGTATGTAAGAGCATATTTTATACGTCCCTGTTTGTACTTTCTCGACTTCACTTCATACTGTGAAGCTCCCTATTTTTTTTTAAAATCTTTAATTCTAGAAAAATATAAGGGTTTTGTTTTGATCAAACATTTTTGTCAAGTTTTATTGTGCGTTAAGCCAAAATTATTGGATTACCATTAAGCTGTTGTTAATATCTACGTAAAAAATACTTATATAAAAAACTTTATTATTTTTCTCTGTGTTGCGCAAAAAATCCGCAACTTTTTTTTCCATAGAATAATATTACTATAATTAAGGAAAAATCTCCATGGAAAGGCACACTATACAAATGGATATATTTTTTTAAGTGCTTTAATTTTAAGTATTTCTCCAAAACTGAAGACATTTCAAAAAAAATTAGCCCTAATTTCGTGCAAATACAGTAAAGGTTCAAAAACCGATGAGTCATATTGACTCCGCCATTTTGAAGTTTTAGGTTTTGATCATTGGTCTACATAAACATAATCAAAAGAAGACATTTTACACATTTTTATAAAGATCGAAAAAAAAAAATTTTTGGACCACCCCACAGTGGTTTCCAAATGGCATATTGCGGCCATAAATCGGGAAAAGTATCTTTTTGGTGGTTTTTGGGGTCGCTGATTACGAATTTGAAGTTAAAATTTTAATATTTAAAATACTGGATCCTAGATGGCAGCACTTTTTTATATGAATTTTTTGACATTTTCTGTATATTGGTAATTTTCCTTTGTGTCAGTTGGTAAAAACAAACATTAAAACAAAAGTTGAAATGTCATAATGACAGATCTGGAATGGTAGGTGTTTTTCAAACTATTTATTTAATATTTTTAAAAATTGGTATTTATGGTCACTTTTTGTCGCAGAATATGTATTTAAAATAAAACGTTCGAAATTTTGAGTGGCAGATGTCAATTTAATTGAATTAGCAACTTTGGTAGCTATTTCGTTTTTGCACCAATTTGAGTCAAAATATGACAGTTTTGCTTATATTTTTAGATTTAGCAACCAAAATTAATTATAAATCGCTATATATATCTTAATCATTATACATGGCTATGCAGTATGTCTGTTATATTCAAAATGACATTTGCAAAAATGATTACCCTCTAAATCAAAGTAATATAACTTTTTTCTGGTTTCTCCCTCTCGTATGATTTTTATACAAAATTGTTGCCTGTTATGTATAGATCAAATCATATTTTTAAAATTGCCAACTTAGGTTGCCCAAAAAAAAAGATATGAAGAATTTTATACAAGCCCGCATTGAAAATTGACGATTTATATGAGATTTTATCTGATTTATTACACAGTGTTTTATATACCGCAGATTTTAAAGTTGTTTTTGAACTTTAGGGCGGTAAGTCAGAAGATGAGCCTTGTTTTTGCTTTCCCATTTTGTAAATTTTCAAAATTTCGGAAAGCCTTGTATTCGTGCAAAAATTTTCAAACATTTTTTTGCGTATTTTTGCGTTTTATGACGTCTTATGTTGATATAAATCAATTTCGAGCAAAAAAAAAATTTGGTCGGTCGATCGATTGATCGATCAGTTGTTCTGTCCGGGAAATTTTGTGGGCACGATAACTTAGGAACGCTTTAAGCTAGAGATTTAAAATTTGGCATACGGGTATGTTACCAAAAGTTCTTGCTCAGGATTGTTTTGGTAAACATTGTGGTGAGGCAAGGGGGAAAATTGGGAAAATACAGGGTGGCCCAAAAAAAACCGGACACTTTTTAAACCGTTATAACTTTTTTGCCTTTAGACCGATTTATACTTACTTTGAAATAAATAGGAGTAAAACATGTAAGATTAGGTTAATAATTTTATTTATTTAAATTATTATCAATGTTGTTAGTAAGAAACCTTTATCTAAAGGGGTTATTTTAAGGCCATGGGGATTAGAGAAAATGTACAAAATGATAACTTTTTGTCTGCATTACGTTAAATGGTCTTTCTTCAAAAGTTTAATTTAAAATTGTAATTTATTTTTTATAATTATTATTCGGAAAGGCTACAGATAGCGTTAAATGGAATTTTAGCTTGAAAAAATTGATTAAGTAGGCGGTTATATAAAAGTAATTTTAACATGTCTAAAAAAATTGTATGTCAAATTGAAAATATCAAAAATTGCTTTTGAAAAAACTAAGAAAAACGTAATAAAACTGCATTGTGGTGGATATATATATTTTAAAGAAGTTGAACAATAAAGAATGAATATATTTAAAAATAAAATTGTGTAGAAAAATAGGAAATAAGTTTAGTTTTTATCAAAACGAAAAAAAGTGCTTTTGTGTTAAAAATGTTAACTTAAAATAAAGTATGATGAAAATTTTTATTAAATCAATATGGAATTATTACTACGAATAACCAACAAAGATCCTGCACCATAATATGGCTTTATATTATTGTTAGAAAATAACACAGTGTTTATTATAATTTAATTTATTTGTATAAATTAATAAATTTGTAATAAAAACATATTTCTTCTTTAAATTATTTCTTCATTTAGCAAATACTTAAATCTTATTTGATTTTAGCGATTTCTTATTTCTCACGTTACATGTACCTAGTACAATTTTCGAATTTCCGTACGTCATTTACAATTTTTGTGTTATTTAATACTCATTTTTCTTATAATACCCATCTAGAATTCAGCTTTAACAATTTTTTCCTTTGTTTTTAAAGTAATTCGACATTTTTTCAGCTTTTTGGTCATTTGGTACACTTTTTAGATTATTTTTTGAGACATGTCAGATAAATAACACGCCTACTGAATCAGTTTTTTTACGTTAAAAAATCAATTATTGCAATTTGTAACCTTTCGGAAAAATATGAATAAAAAATAAAACACTATTTTAAATTAAAATTTAAACATACTCATCTATTCAAGAAAGATCACTGAACATATTGAGGTCGGAAAGATATCATATTATACATTTTGCTCTAATCCCCAAAGCGTTAAAACAACCCCTTCGGAAAAAGCTTAATTACTGAACAATATAATAATATTTTAAGTAAATAAAATTATCTTCCATGTCCTTCATGTTTTTAGTATATTCATTTTAAATTTGGTATAGATCGGTCAAAAGGCAAAGAAGTTATAACGGTTTAAAAAGTGTCCGGTTTTTTTGGACCACCCTGTACAATATTTTTTCACAAAAATTTGAAAATTGCTATATATGAGTTTTTGAGGTTGCTGAAATTCAATCTAATAATAAAAAACTATCGCATTTTTTAATAAGTTTCAGAAACTTCTGACAAAACTGAAGACATTTCAAAAAAAATTAGCCCTAATTTCGTGCAAATGCAGTAAAGGTTCAAAAACCGATGAGTCATATTGACTCCGCCATTTTGAATTTTTAGGTTATGAACATTGGTCTACATAAACATAATCAAAAGAAGACATTTGACACATTTTTATAAAGATCGAAAAAAAATAAAATTTTGGACCACCCTAGTGGCGCGAAATTTTTTTTTTTGAATTTTTTCATTATTTTATTCGAAATCAGCTGTATCAAAAATAGCCGTATGCAAAAATTCAGAATGTTGTCCACTTTTTTTTCCCTGGCCCTCTGTGGATTGACGTACACTGCTAATTTCCTGCTTAAGTTCCATCAGAGCACCGCTTGTATCCCGTCCTGCTGTACTGCTCCCACTAAAACGTAAAAATTGCCTATGTATCATTTTTAACATATTTTATAACATATAGAGCACGAAAATCCCTTAAAATATTTTTGTCCAACTTTATGGGTCAAATACCCCACTGTGCGACGTAGCGAGCGCGCTTTCCCCTTCCGTTGCCACGCGTCTCTGAACAACAACTAAAATTTATTTTTCAAAGCATTTATACCTCATAAAAATTTAAAATAAATATATTTTATAATAACTTTATTTTATTGTTTTAATAAGGCCTTAATTCAACTTTTGGTGTAAATAAAATTTTAGTGGCTATTATACAAACAGAAATAATATGTTTTCAAACTTTTGAAAAAATCTCCTAAACTATAAATACTTTTCAAACAAAATTTTTACTAGCTGTTACCAAAGAAGTGTTCTTTTTGTGAAAAAATTCAAAAGAATTGGGTACTTCCCATTAAAGTTGATTAAAAATGGGAGTTCCTAAAATATCACTAAAAACATGTATTTTTGTTGGTTATTATTTCTTATTTCATAAGCCAAAAAAGCAAGAATTTTTGTTTTGTGGATAAATTATGTAGAAATAAATGTTCTATCGATTAAAGTTTGTTTCATTAAAATTGATGCAGTATATTTTGAGAAATTAGATCTCAAACCCACGTGTTAATTCATTTGTCACGGATAGTAGTGGTATGTAATGAGCTAGTCTACTATCAACAACTAAAAGAAAAGATGTACGGTCATTCCAAAAAACCTAAACTTAACAGGGTCGCACTGTGTGCAGCTGAAAAACAAAAGTAAAAAACTTTTGTTTAAGCAAACTTACTCATTTAACTTTTTATTTTTTCAGTGTATTCATTTGGACCAAATTTATTAAATTGCCCAAAAATATTAGACTCTTGTAATAGAGCCTGGATATTTACTGTTTTTAACTAATTTGGGTAGCTGATTTCAAAAATATTTATACAATGTATAGTATACATACTTAAACGAAATATGCACATTATCATAGATTGCCATGGTTTATTTTTCTTTAACATTTTTACAGCAAAATTGATATTATTTTGAAAATCAGAGACCCAAAATTATTTAAAAACAGAAAATATATCTAAAAAGTTTAATAAACTTGGTTCAGTCACTACACTGAAAATAAAAAGTTGAAAGCATTTTTTCTTCTTCGATGGATTATTTTAAATCTGGTCTAAAATGAGGGCTAGACTTAAAAGAAATTGTTTAAGGATAATTTCGAGTTGGGCCATTTTTTTTATCAACCTAAAAAATCGAGCAGTGGACTTTATTAATAACGCGAAAAATCGAGTGATTTACCTTGGGTGAATCACGTATGATTATAAATTAAAACACATATTGGATCGTAGAAAAAAACATGTATGTAAGGTCCCTAAATGACTATAAACTAATAAACAATTTTTTTAGGTGGATTTATGGGAGACATAGCTCTGCCTAACGTAGAATACCCAAAACCCAACCGAAAGTTACAAGAAGAAGTAAAATTTAAACAAGAAGTACTTGAAGGCCTTCAAATCGAAGAAGAAGGTCTAACTGATCTCATTCGTAAAAAAACCAAACAACCTTCCCCTGTAATCACACCAAGTAGTTACAACGACCCATTCGATAATCTATCAGTCGGAAATGGACACAAAAATGGCCAAATTTTAAAGTCGTCAAACATTCGCAAAAGCGTATGGAATGGAGCAAATTTAAAAAATCAAACGATTTCTCAACAGCCATTGAATAAAACGGAAGCGTATAACTTTGAAGAGCATACAAGTAATGACACACTACAATCTCAAAAGTCTGAAGATATAAAAGTCAGACATAAAAAACATACTAAGGAAGTTATTTATAAAAGGAGAAAAAGGCATCAAAAGAAAAGTCATCATAATCGGTAAGATTACATTTTTAAACGAGAAAAAGTACCTTAGGTATTTTAAAACTTAAAAGGATACCTAGATATTCATATCGGGTGTCCCAGCTAACACAGATCAGTCGTTTTTTGGCTTTCATAATAATTAAAGCTATCAAAATAAAATTTATGTGAGTCAATATACACCCAAAAAGCCTATAACTGTCACTTTAAATTATATTTGAAAAAATGATTATAATATTAAACTATTCTTTACTTTTTTTAAATTGGCCAAACAAATCCTAATAATATAAAATTATTTCATAGTTAATTTCTTTAAAAACCTATAAACGACTATAAACTTTATTAATAAAATTTTGTTATCAAGAACTCTATGAATTTCACTTATCTTGACTGGAGTTAAGGGTTGCTCGAATGGAATATTAAAATTATAAATGTCATATAAATTGTAAAGTTGACAATTTAGTCAAAATTACTAATATACAATGACTAAAAAAGAAAGCAAAGATATTATTATAATGTTTTATTATTTTCTATTTAATTTTTTATTATTTTATTTTTTATTATTTTATTTTTTTTTTTCATTGAATATGTCGTTTTAAATATGCACTGGTCGTTTGTTATAGTAATAATACAAAAATTATTAAGCTAACGTTTCACTTAAAATTTGAAAGACGTAAATAAGAAACCCCAAATATTTTTTTGGTATATACTGTAAACAGAGTCGCAATAACGTGATGAGGCAATAAAACTATTAATGGTTCAGTTAAACTTGGTATAATCGTTGTAAATATGCAATACAAAATTAGCGCTTACAAAATGCACACACGGTTCTACCAGAACATAAGTACACACTGCTCAGACATTGTGCGTGTTACCAACATACGAAAAACTAAAATCACTATACTATTTAAATGTTGAATTGCTAAATGCACAATAACACTATTCTACACTCCCCTCCAATTCTACATTTGTATGTTTTAATTCATTTAAAGAAACTACATTTATTTTTTTCTTAAAATAGTTAAACTTAGCACTAGCAAGAGATTTTGTGAATATATCAGCAATCTGTTCACTACTTGAAATATATGCCAAACATATTTCATTTTTATTAACGCAATCTCTAATAAAATGATGACGAACATCTATATGCTTAGTTCGTTTCGTTTCTAAAGTATTTGCCATTTTGATACAGGATTGATTATCCTCGAAAATTTTAATTGGAAATGTATTCACATTTAAAATTTCATTTAGTAACTGTGCAATAAAAATACATTCAGTTACACAACATGACAAAGCAATATACTCGGATTCTGCGCTTGATAATGACAGTGTAATTTGCTTTTTGGTTTTCCAAAACACGAAATTATTGAAAATTTTTATTCCGAAACCTGAAACACTTTTTCTGTCATTAACATTATTTGCAAAATCAGAATCAACATAAGCTGTACTTATATTTTTATCTTGATTCGACTTAATATATTTCAATACAAAATCTTCTGTTAGCTTTAAATACCTTAAAACTGCTTTTAAGTAATTCCAATGTTCCGCACTGTAACAATTTTGAAATTGACTAAAATAACTTATTGAAAAACTTAAGTCCGGTCTACTTCATTACATACATTAGGTGTCCAATAAACTCTCTATAAGGTATGTTGGGATCACTCATATTTTTATCAGAAATTAAACTCAATTTATTTTGAATTGGTACCGCAGAATATTTACATTCCAACATATTAAATTTAATTAATATTTTTCTGATTAAATCATTCTGGTTTATAAAAATATAACTGTTAGTTTTCTTGATATTTAAACCTAAAAACCTAAAACTCATATTTTCTGACATTTTCGGTGTCAAATCTGTCATTTTAAATTTTGACATTAATTTTTGATTAAACTCGTTTAATTTACTTTCGGATTTTAAGAACAAAATTAAATCATCTACGTGAACAACTAAATAAATGTCCCTACTAAAATATAAACACGGGTCAGACAACGATTTTTTAAATTTTAAATCAATTAAATGTTCATGCAATTTTACATACCAACATTTTGGTGCTTCTCGGAGTCCATATAGAGATTTTTTCAACTTACAAACACTGTTCGGTTCCTTGGGACTTTGAAGACCTTGTGGTATTTCCATATACACAGGCTCCTACAAATCACCATTAAAAAATGTACACTTCATATCTAGCTGGTTAATCAAAAGATCTTCTTCTACACACAGAGAAAACAATAATCGAATAGTAAGCATTCGTGCCCCTGGTGAGTATACATCGTATACGTCGTTTTCTTTTCGTCCTTGTTTATAGCCACGAGCCACTAATCGCGCTTTTTTCACTAGTTTTCCGTCTACGTCTTTTTCGCGGAACACCCACTTCGAATCTATCACATCTTCAGGGCATAACACAATTTCCCACGTTTCGTTTTCGCCTAAAGCACTTAATTCACTGTCGATAGCTTCTTTCCATCCTTTTCCTAGTGAAATTGCTTCTCCGTAGCTTTGGGGTACTTCTGAAATTAAATTTCCCGCTGACAAACCTGCCATTAAATTTTCCAGTTCGTAATCTTCGTATCTTTTTGGTGGTTTTATATTTCGTTTCGGTCTTCTTGGACTTTCTTCAGGATTTCCTTGAATTTCATCTTCAGTACTTTCATGAACTTCATTCTCCTCTAGATCACTTGTTTCAGAAATATTTTCTTTGTCTTCATTTTCGATTGTTATGAACTCTTCTTTTTCTTTTCTTTGATTTCCTTGAAAATTATTCTCGTCAAAAATTATGTCTCTCGCTGTAATAATTTTCTGTTCTTCAGGGTTCCAAATTCTGTAACCGTTTTCACAATAACCTATCATAGTCATCTTCTTGCTTCTTTCAGACAACTTTCCTTCTCTTTTTTCTTTAGGTATATGTACATGCGCATTGCATCCAAAACTTTAATTTTACTTAAATTTGGCTTGGTTTCGAACCAAATTTCAGCTGGCGTCATTTTTCTTGGCAATGTTGAAGATTCTAAACGATTTATTAGGTATACAGACGTTTTTACAGCTCCGCTCCAGAAACATTTTTCCATTTTGGCTCCAAAAATGAGACATCGGGCTTTTTCCAAAACTGTTCTATTGTATCTTTTTGCTATTCCATTCTGCTGAGCATTATATGGGATAGTGTATTCAATTTTAATACCCTTTGCTTCACAAAAATCTTGAAAACTCTTGGAGGGAACTCTCCGCCATTGTCACACCTGATACGTTCCAATTTTCTTTCAAATTTTGTTTCAGCCTGCGCCACATATGACTTAAACAGTTCGAATACTTCACTTTTTTCTTCCATGCAATAACACATTGCAAAATGTGAAAAGTTATCAATAAAAGTTACAAAGTATTTCTTATTGTCGTGTGAAACTGGCCTTATCGGACCACAAACATCGCTGGATACGACTTCCAATATATGCTTCGGTTTCCTTTCTTTTGGGAGATTCATATAGGGTAACTTTGTTTGTTTACCTTTAAAACAAACTTCACAAACTTTATCTGAAGGATACCTGGAAGAATGTCCCATTCTATTATGCCAAAGATTATTTTCTAAAATTAAATTCGCTGATAAACCCTGCACATAACATTCAAATGTATATAAACTTCCAGTTAAACTTCCTACAGCTACTTCACAACCTTGAGTTGAAATGTATACTTTATTGTGTTCAAATGATATCCTAAGCCCCTTATTTTGTAATTTACTCACAGACAGTAAATTTTGCGTTAAACCTTCACATTCTATGACTCCTTCTACTTTGATTTTCTGTCCTTATTTTTTTTCTATATGTAAGTCTCCCTGTCTTCGTCCTTTTAGGATATGACCTCTTTTTGCTGTACTAATTTGATAGTCAACATTCTTCACATTAGTCAAGTGCTTTCCTAAATCCGAATTTACTAGATGATTTGAACACCCGCTATCTACGATAAAAACATAGCTTACTTGTTCAACTTTATCTACGGTGAGACCATTTTCCACAGTTGTAGCAGCAAAAGACACTTCACCTTCAAGTTTTTGTTTGGTTACATTACACGAACGCTTCGTTGCTTCGTTTAATTTTGGACAGTCACTTTTCATGTGACCACGTTCCCCACATTCATAGCATTTAAATGGAAATTTCTTGCTCTTCGAAGAATTTTCATTCTCTTTAGGCTTATTCCACTTTTTATCTTTGCTACCAATGAAAGCTTGGGATGTACTGCTTTTGGGATCACCGTTATCAAGGTTTTTTAGTTGTCTAGCCTCTTCTGACAGGAGTTTACTTTTGACAAAGTCCAAAGTTACCTTTCTGTCATTATTTTGTTCATCTAGGTCTTGACAAAACAAAACATCTATGGCAGTCACAACAGCTTGATATTTGTCGGGCATTGCGGACAACAGCTGCGACATCTCCTCTATCGGTTGTATTGTTCCCCCACAGTTTCTAAACTCCATCACTGTTTTTTCAAATTCCACAAAGAAGTCATTCAGAGCACCTTCACCAGAATAACTCAAGTTTTTCAACTTTCTCCGCAGGGCAACTTGATTTAAAACACCACTTTTAATGTACGTACTCTTCAGCGTGTCAATGATTTGTTTTGCAGTAGTTTTCGCCTTAATCATTTCCAACACGTTGTCTACGAGACCATTTATTATTAAATTTCTCGCTTTTACGTCGTTCTTCTTAAAAACTGCAAGTTGAGCTGCATCAGTTGGTGGCCCCGTACTTAACACGTTCAAAACATCGTGATGTTCTACCAACAACCTCATTCTAAATTCCCAATTTGAATAATTTTTCCCGTCAAACGGTTTAATTGCGTTGATTGCACTTTTTGAGTCGGCCATTATTCCTTTGTATGCACGCACGTTTCCACACACAAGTTTTTACTGATTTTTAACCTTTCTTGCCTCTGATCTGGGGTCATAATCTGTAAACAGAGTCGCAATAACGTGATGAGGCAATAAAACTATAAATAGTTCAGTTAAACTTGGTATAATTGTTGTAAATATGCAATACAAAATTAGCGCTTACAAAATGCACACGCGGTTCTACCAGAACATAAGTACACACTGCTCAGACATTGTGCGTGTTACCAACATACGAAAAACTAAAGTCACTATACTATTTAAATGTTGAATTGCTAAATGCACAATAACACTATTCTACATCAAAAAGCCCCAAAACAGATCAATCGTTTTTTGGCGTTATTATTGTAGCTATCGAAATAAAATTTGTAGACCCAACAAGCTATAACTTTGCATAAGCAAAAGTTTTCTACTAGTTTTTGTTTTTGAGATATAAATTATTTGAATTTTTCTTATATGCAATTTTAATTTAAATACTAAATTAAAAAAAATATTTTTATTCTTTTTTCCATTTATTAAATAATAATAATTATAATTAAGGAATCATAATGGACAGAGGATAAATCCTCTAAAGTCCATTTTAACTATAAAATTTAATTATTAATTCCTAAAACTAAATTTCCGTGCGAATAACGGGTCCACTGCTAGTATATATGTATACCAGACGTAGTAAAAAATGTTGCAGATAAATATAAAATAGTTATTAAATACATCATTTAGATTTCAAAAATACAGGGTAGTATTATTAAACTCTAAAAAGTGGTTGGGAAATGAAATTTTGACTGACATTTATATCTTTAATATTTTGCCCAAAGCAATCCCATGGTCGTCCCATTATGAATTTTGGCACATGGTTAGAGAAAGATCTACAGATTATTATATTTTTTATTAAAAAAATCAAAGATGGCGTATTCTGAGATAATCGTCGCCAAATATTGGCGACTTTGGTGACCATTACCAAAATCACTAAATTTTACATATCTTTAAAACATATTAAAACACAACAAAATGGCAAAAATAAAAAAAAATGCAAAATATTTATTAGAAAAAACCAATATTTTAGCCGTAAATAATAATAATAATAATAATAATCTTTTTATTTAGCTAAAGCTATTTAAATACATAAATACATATTTACAGAAGTAAAATAAATTCATATAATTTTGTCTTAAACTTATTATAAGTATTACTAATTTTAATTTCCTTAGATAAATCGTTAAATTTAGCTAGTCCATTATAAAAAATAGTTTTTTGGATATATACTTTTTTCGTAATATCAATATAAAAGTCGGCATTTGTTCGCGTATTATAACCATGGACATCACTTACATATTTAATTTTGTCTTGTAAATATTTAGGTGCTAAATTATTTTTAATTTTATAAATGTAATCTAAAGTCCTAAATGTTATTAACTATTTAATGCTCATCATTTAAAGTACCTGGTGCATAGTTTTTACTGGGGTATATTTGTTGCATTTTAATAATATCCGCATAGCCTTATTTTGTATTTTTTGCAATCTTTCGATTTCGTTTAAATTTAAATTAAATAATAAAGAGGCACAGTAATTTACATGGGGACCTATCAAAGCTTTGTATAACAAAATACGTGTATTCATATTTATAGTATAACCTATTCTTCTTAAAAGTACACTTTTTTAGACATTTTGTTTAAACTTGAGGTACAATGATTTTTAAATGTAAGATTTTCATCGATAAGAATGCCCAGGTATTTAATTTAAGAGACTTTATCTATTATAACATCATTAATTTTTATGGGTAAGTTGCTGGTGTCGACCTGATATAATTTATATTTAGTATCTATCAACATGTACTTAGTTTTTGTCAAGTTAACGGATAAGCTATTATCACATAAGCATTCAAAAACAATAGCCAATTCTTCATTTAAATATTAAACATTTCTTTCAAGTTTACACCAGTAATATATATCATGGTATCATCAGCAAAAATAGAGATTTTAGAACCCTTGACCCTCCTAAGCAAATCATTGATGTACAAAATGAAAATAATGGGACCAAGAATGGTGCCTTTTCCAAATTCAAGATCATTTGATATTTTATTTTTAAATTTAACTTTTTGTTTTCTATTTTTAAGGTAGTTTTTAAAAGTTTTAAAATCTAGAAATACTGCAAGAACAAATTTACCATCTTCTAAACACTTTTACCAACTATCGCATATATTTAAAACTGCAGACTCACATAAATGTTTTTTTCGAAGACCTGATTATTCACTAACCAACACATTATACATATCACAATACTTTAATAACTGGTTTTTAACTTCAATTTCCAAAATCTTTTCAAACACCGTAACAGTATTTATTGGTCGATGATCTTCACACTTATTTGAGTTAGTTTTTTGTACAGGAGTAATATAAGATGTCTTCCAATCTTTTGGAAATTCTCCATTTAATAGCGACGAGTTAATAACATCCAAAAACTGAGTACCAATAACCTCAAAAGCATCCTTTATTATTCTTGTCGGTAACTGATATTGAATATCCATCGTTTGGACTTTTTCGTTTGGACTTTTTTCGTTTGGACATTTTTTTTCAGTCCAGATAGAGTTATTGGTTCAAATTTACCCTTAAATTTAACATTATTTAATATAACGTGCATGCCATTTTTTGCTTGAATAGAATTTACTATGCTTTTAATAATATTAATAAAAAATAAATTAAATTTCTCAGCTATTATGCTATTATTGGATTCTTCCATATTACAAAAATAATTTTGTCAGATACTTTATTTTTTTTATCAGGTAATAGTTTTTTTAAATCTTTCTAAAGTTCCTTTCCTTGTTTACCAATAATTGATTTTTGTATATAATTCTGTTTACTAGTTCTTATTAAATTAATTACTTCGTTTCGTTTTGTTTTATACATTGCCCAATCTTCATAAATTTTGGTAAAAATTGCTTTTTTGTAAAGTTCATCCCTATTTTTCATTTTCAGTATAATATCCGGTGTTATCCATGAATGTTTTTTATATTTGATTGGTATTTTAGTTTCTCTGATATGATAATTATTGTTTACTACTTTTAAAATATTATTTACTAAATTTGAAGATGTTGATTCTTTTTTCCACTGACAATTTAATAAGTCTAACTGAAATTCTTCTTTATTATAATTACGAAAATTTCGTTTAGTAACAGTAATATATTTACCACTATTAAATTCCGTTTTGTCAATTAAATTTTTTAGAATGCAATGATCTCCTATCCTGGGTGTCGAACATACCTCCGTTTCCAATTTTTTTATATTTGTAACGACATAGTCTATAAGTTTTTGACTGTCCTTTATGATTCTTGTAGGCTGATTTATTAACTGATATAATCCATTTTCGTGTATAATTGTGTTAATTTTATTGGCATAAAACCTTAATTTAATTAGATCGAAATTAAAGTCACCAGTTAATATAATGTTTCCATTAAAGTCTATGTCACCTAGAAAATTTTCTAAATATTTAATAAATAAGTTATCAGAGGTCTGTGGAGGATCATAGAACGTACATAATATATATTTTTCTCTGTTTATTGTAATTTCTATGCCATCCAGTAATAATTATTGACAGTGACGTTATATAATACTTTATAATTTATTTCTTTTTTAATAAAAATTTTAACTCCACCCGTCCTACTATTTTTGCTTAAACAGTTTTCCATTTTATAACCAGAGTTCTGATCTTGTTTCATCTTATCCTGGCTAAACTTTTCAATTAATTCACTATTTTTATGAATAACGGCTTGCTGCTCTTGTACCATATTAAGGCAGTTTTTCAACGTTAACTTTAACTGTGTTATTTCGGTTATTATTTCATTCCCGTTACAGGTATTATATACAAATTTAATATTTTCATTACTATTTAACACTTTTACAGCTTCTTAGTTAACTTTGGACATGCATGTTGTTTTGCTTCACAAATAACACCCTGTATAATTCCCTTTTCACTTCGTTTGAACTCAACGTAAAACAAAACTTCGTCATTGTTCGTGTTTAACCTCACGATTTAATTGGTTTATATCCACTCAAAAAACGGATTTGATTTAATGTCTCCATTTAAAACTTTATACCTAAAATGTTCTACATTTTTAAAAATATATTTTACCACTTTCAAAATATTTTAAATTAAACTAATAACTAAATAAATTAGAAATTAATTCACAACGTGTCTACTGTATAAACAGTTGTACAACTTATTATTATTAAAAACAAATGACTGTAGCTTTCGACAAAAATCACATTGATATCATATAAAAAATACAATATATTTTAATGTGTAAAATAATTTTGGAAGTAAAAATAAATATATGTAGGATTTATGAATTTTTGAAAATGGTCGATTTTTGAAATAAAACACCCTGTAGCTTAAAATTCTAAGGTGATGGAAAAAATCTGAAATCGGATTTGAAATCAGGAGAAAAATTGGTCTAAACCTACTATTCAAAGCTTCGGTAACAAAAATCTTGTAGCGTAGTGTTATCAGTTTTAGTTTTAATTATTATTTTAAGATACTCATTAAATTATTTGTTTTTTAAATTTTAATTGTTAAAACAAATATTTCTGATAAAAAATATTAAAATTAAATTTACTACCTATATGCAATTTTTTCATTATAATAAAAATAATTTCATATGACCATTTTAAAATTTTTGACCTTCTTGTTCGTAGAATAATATGTAGGCTTCCCCTGTAATGATCGATCTTGGTGAAATTGATGATACTATAGAGTCGTTGTATTCGTGCCACATATGGCTATAGGGATGTTAATAATAGGCGGTGTAGTGTCCGCTATATGTGGTACCACTGTGATTTGAAATGGCGTATAAATTGTATTTGGAGGGTGCAACGGACTCTGCAGCATAATTGCTCATATCTAATTCTTCTAGAGGGAAGTCTACGGTGACGCTGAGCTTTCTCTGAAACGGTGACATCGGCGAGAAGCGTTTAAGGTGGATTACTAAGATTTTTCGAAATTTTTGAATTGTAAAGAATTTTGTGCATTTTCGGCGCTTTTTCATTTTGAATATGTAGGTCTTTCATCACCGTCTAACGATTCTTCCCGTGTGAAGGATTCCAAACATTCTGATAAACTTAATTTACCGGTGTGTTGTGGAAGAGAGAGTGAGAAAGGTCCCAGAATGGTTCAAATGTGACGGAACAATGGCTGCAATGGGTGCATTTGAGGGTGGATTTCAGTTGTCCGACAAAGAGGTCCAAAATGTGAGAGTCGTCCATTCGGAGGCATCTGGACCATGATTCTGCAGATTTTTCGTTATCATTTAATTTTTTATAAAATTGTTTAACAAAAAACCATTATCCAGTTCCATAATCAAGAAATAAAAGGATTTTTTAGTACTTACTGGATACAATTTTAATTTTTATAATCTACTCGACATGTTTCGCCTCACTAGGCATCATCAGGAGTTACTAAAAGATAGATAATAATAGGACAAATCGTCTGAATACAAACTTAAAGCTATTTTCCCTTAGGAGCTACAAATTTACTTACTCGTCATTACAGAGGTGAATAAAATTTTTTAACCATTAACTAAGAATAAACACTAATTAAGCTTACTAAATATTTTGAAAAAACAATAAACAATTACAATATTTAATAAAAAAGATTTAAGACCGTATTTGACATGGTCTTGTCAATTAATTTGTAGGTTAAGAACCAAAATTTATACAAGGCCAAAATTCATACAGGCAAATTTTCGCGATTAACCCATGAAATAAAATTTATTGGGTAACTAGATAAAATTTTTGAAAATTGGAAAATAGGGTAGATTTGACTCAATTTGGGCATTTAAACAGGTGCCTTGACCTAACTTTTTATTCTTTGAGATTTCGTATATTTCTAAAAATTCTAATTTGGTATTTTTAGCGTTATGAAGAAGTCTCACATTTTTCTTTTCGTCAAACTGGTGAAAATTATGTTGGAGATGGTTCCCAAATCTACTCTTTTCTCTATAATTTCGTAAATGCTCTTGTAATCTCACCCCAAGGCCACGACATGTTCTCCCTTAAATCTTTTTTATTAAATATTGTAATTGTTTATTGTTTTTTCAAAATATTTAGTAAGCTTAATTAGTGTTTTTCTTAGTTAATGGTTAAAAATTTTTATTCACCTCTGTAATGACGAGTAAGTAAATTTGTAGCTCCTAAGGGAAAATAGCTTTAAGTTTGTATTCAGACGATTTATCCTATTATTATCTATCTTTTAGTAACTCCTGATGATGCCTAGTGAGGCGAAACATGTCGAGTAGATTATAAAAATTAAAATTGTATCCAGTAAGTACTAAAAAATCCTTTTATTTCTTGATTTAATTTTTTATTTATTTTGGTCAATATAGGTTTAGGTTTTTCCGTGATCCTGTTAACGTCCTCCTGAAGTCCCTTTAAAAGGTACCGCAGAAATTCTTGAGCGTCCTGTTGTGTGTAGCCTATAAATTGGGGGGCGAAACGCTGGATTTGGCTCTTGAAAGAAACCGTGTTTACTACCCGTTCAGACGAATCTTCTGACCATAAATTCTTTATCACATCAACAAATGTCTTAATTAAAGCTCCGTGTATATTAGATATATTGATGTTGATATCCTGCATATAGCTGTCCTTCTTCAAGTATTCCATCAAAGGTTTCGTGTTCGAAAGGCATGTAATGACCGAGTTCATGAAACAGGTGTTTCCGATATTCTTTAATCCTTTAAGACCCAGGGTTCTGACTGGACTTCCGACCACTGACTTGATCGTGATATAATTTTTCTCGATCATGATCCTCAACATTACTGTAATTTAGATGGTTATTGGTGACAATATCTTTTGTGATACTACCTGATCTATATTTATTTATTTGCTGTCATATGAGTCGACTCAAATTTGCTCATTCAAGTATAAGAAATTTGTAGCGCACATATTCTAAGAGGCCAAAATTAAATAAAAATAATATTAATTTAAAAGATTTGAATATAATAAACTAACCATATGTATAATTATTTTGCATGTATTATTATATTATTTACAGCGCCTGCGCTAGAATAATATTATACGGTGGCTTCGAATTTTCAAAAATTTTCAAAAATCGTCCTAGACAAAAAATTCTTGGATATAAATTGGCTTCATAAAAAAATAAGTTACTTTTTTTTAAATGTCCGTTTGTCACGTTTTTTGTACACGATAACTCAAGAACGAATAATCCGATGGACTTTTCAGGAAAAAATAAGTTCAACAAGGAAAAGATCCCTATTGTTTTTGAAAGTAATCCACCCAAAAACAAAAAAAGTTATGGGGGAATAAAAAAATTGAAAAAAGCTGAAAGAAAATTCCGATTAACGTAACTTTTTCAGAAAAAAATACTCTTATAAGGATCAATTCTACCAATTTTAAAAGTAATCCCCCCAAAAACAAAAAAGTTATGGGGGGTTAAACTTAAAAAAAAAAAACGAGAAGACTGAAAGAAATTTCTCATTAATTTAACGTTTTTAGGAAAAATTACTTTTATTATAAGGATCAATTTTACCAATTTTGAAAGAAATCCCACAAAAACCAAAAAAGTCATGGGGGTTAAACTTTTTAAAAAAATTTAAAACGAATCATTTAAAGAAAAAAAATTCACAAACAAAAAAAATATTCTTGAAATTTTTTTTTGACTATTATTTTTTAATTTTTTCGTTTCTCGCAAAAGAAAATTTAAACAAAAATTTTGAATTTTTTTAAACTTTTTTTTTAATTCTTCGTTTTTCAAAACAATTTTTTTTTTTTTTTTTTTTTAGGAAAATACCATTATCTGTGAATAATATATAATGGAATGCTTAGCATTACATATCTTCTTGTTATTAATTTATTATATTTGGAAGTTTTAAATTACCATTATTTTTATTTAATTTTTGCCTGTATGTGAGCTACAAATTTCTTATTTTTTTTTTATAATATATACCAGAAATTAAAATTATCAGTAGTCTGCCGCCTAGCCATTTACGGACCGTTATCGGTCAGTTTTAACTGAATTAAAAGGCAATTTATGTATTTTTTATGGTTATTGATTTTCCATTTAATTTTTTTATTTTCGGGAAGCCTTGTTTTCGTGCAAAAAATTATTTTTTTTTTTGCTTATTTTGGGTTTTATGACATTTTATGCAGATTAAAATCAATGTTGAGCAAAAAAAAATTGTTGGTCGTTGGATCGTTCGGTCGGTCGGTGGGTGTGTCCTGGAAATCTTGTAAGCACGATAACAAGAAGGTTTAATCTAGAGACTTTTTTATATAGCTATGTTACCAAAAGTTCTCGCTCAGGACTGTTTCGGAGCAAGGGGGCAAAATACAATATTTTTTCACTAAAATTTCAAAATTGGTATATGGGGGTTTTTAACATTGGATTTGATTTTAGCGGTGTTGTAAACCCCCAAATACCAATTTTTATATTAATTTGACAAAAATTGAGGGCATGCCATTACCGGGCCCATTCTGGAAGTGTCGCTCCAGCCTTGAGCGGCCGAATAATCAAGTAAATGGCTAGGCGGCAGACTACTGATAATTTTAATTTCTGGTATATATTTTAAAAAAATAAGAAATTTGTAGCTCACATACTCTAAGAGTCAAAAATTAAATAAAAATAATGTTAATTTAAAGCTTCCAAATATAATAAGTTAATAACAAGCAGTGAAGATATGTAATGCTAAGCATTCCATTATATATAATTCACAGAAAATGGTATATTGCATTTTCCTAAAATAAAAACATTAAAAAATTTCATTTTTTTTAAGATCTTTTTTTGAAAAACGAATAATTTTTTTTTTAAATGATTGGTTTTTATTTTTTTTTTAAGTTAAACACCCATAACTTTTTTGGTTTTTGTGGGATTTCTTTCAAAATTGGTAAACTTGATCCTTATAATAAAAGTAATTTTTCCTAAAAACGTTAAATTAATCAGAATTTTCTTTCAATTTTCTCGGTTTTTTTTTAAGTTTAACCCCCAATAATTTTTTTGTTTCTGGGGGAATTACTTTTAAAATTGGTAGAATTGATCCTTATAATAAGAGTATTTTTTTGAAAAAGTTACGTTAATCGGAATTTTCTTTCAGCTTTTTTCAATTTTTTTATTCCCCCATAACTTTTTTTGTTTTTGGGTGGATTACTTTCAAAAACAATAGGGATTTTTTCCTTGTTGAACTTATTTTTTCCTGAAAAGTCGATCGGATTATTCGTTCTTGAGTTATCGTGTACAAAAAACGTGACAAACGGACATTTCAAAAAAAAGTATCTTATTTTGTTATGAAACCAATTTATATCCAAGAATTTTTTGTCTAGGACGATTTTTAAAATTTTTGAAAATTCGAAACTACCGTATAATATTATTCTAGCTCAGGCGCTGTGAATAATATAATAATACATGCAAAATAGTTATACATATGGTTAGTTTATTATATTTAAATCATTTAAATTAATATTATTTTTGTTTGATTTTGGTCTCTTAGAATATGTGCGCTACAAATTTCTTATACTTGAATGAGCAAGTTTGCTCCTTAAGGAACACAACTTTTCTAGTCGACTCATATGAGATTATTTTTATTATAATGAAACAATTGCATATAGGTAGTAAACTTAATTTTAATATTTTTTATCGGAGATATTTGTTTTAGCAATTAAAATTAAAAAACAAATAATTTAATGAATATCTTAAAATATTAATTAAAACTATAACTGATAACACTACGCTACAAGATTTTTGTTACAGAAGCTTTGAATAGTAGGTTTAGAACAATTTTTCTCCTAATTTCAAATCCCCTTTCAGATTTTTTCCATCCCCTTAGAATTATAAGATACAGGGTGTTTTATTTCAAAAATCGACCATTTTCAAAAATTCATAAATCCTACATATATTTATTTTTACTTCCAAAATTGTTTTACACTTTAGAATATATTGTATTTTTTATATATCAATGTGATTTTTGTCGAAAGCGTCATTTGTTTTTTATGGCTAAAAAAATTGGTTTTTCCTAATAAATATTTTGCATTTTTTTTTGGCTTTATTTTGTTTTTTTATTCATTTTAAAAGATCTTCTAGCTGCCCCGCAGTCTTAATTTAAAATCAACCATGCCGATAACATTGACAAGAACTTTAGTGCATTGAGCATTCTAGGTTTGGACTTTTTACCATGCATACCTGATTTTAATAATTTTTAAAACAATATATATATATTAAATATACAACATATTTTCCATAAATGTAAAAAAAAAAACTGCCCGGGAAATTTAACCAGGCCGTTTTTAATGACATAATAAAAGATAAACAAATGACACGTTGCACCGCGATGGTGTAGTATTAATATTTGGTTCGACTTCAAAATAACACAATTTTTATTAAAATTCTTAATTAATAAGAGCTTGGCAATCATTTTAAGGCTATATTTTGAAAATGCTATCTGTGCGTTTCTGAGTTTCATTTGTTTTAACATAACAATGTGAGATATTAAAAAAATCTTTTTGATTCCAGATTTTACCACAAAAAATAAAATAAAAAGTTTTTAAAATTTTTTAAAAAATATTTTATGTTTATAGCTTTCATCTAAGTATCTTCGAAAACAAGAACTAATAAGTGCATCAAGGCTTTTAAAACAGGCAATGAACTTAAGACATTCTACACGGTGCTTTTGGGGTTAAATTTTGTTTGTTTGGTAACCCTGAATTTTCTTTACTATTTGATAGTACGTACTATATATATATATATATATATATATATATATATATATATATATATTGTAATGTAACCGACCTAAAAATTATCATCTGCAGTATGACAAATTAAGGTGGTTATGTAGTAACCCAACAAAAATACCAACAAATCTGGCCAATGATCGATTAGTCTAGAGTAGGATCCTACTTTGTGTTTACAGAAGGTTAAAATATATTTGGTTCGATTTGTATTGTGTTACTTGCGTATGAAAGGAGAATTGGGGGCATTTTCAATAAAACAAATAAACCCTTGTAACCAACTTTATTAAACATCAAATCAAGATGTGTAAATTTTACATGAAATGAGATAAAAAACCAGGTATTAAAAAAATATATATAATAAAGCCAGTTACAGTTGCCTCAGGTGTTTTTTCTCTGAGAAGGAAAGTAAGCAACTAGAAAACCTTCTCTTTTTAACCACAAATTTACAAGTATAAAATATCACTAATAAAACCAAGTATTATCTCAACCTTTATGCCCAAACAAAGCAGGTGTTCAGCAGAAAACACCAAAATATTATTTAACACGACCCAAATAACATAGTCCCTAAATCAAACCAGAAAACAGACATCGCAAAATCATTTACATGTCTGTCACGTGATTACATTTTGTAAAAAAAATAGGAAATTGTAAAATTACTTAATGGTGAGGAAAATGTATGCCTAATTGGTTTCTACAATGTTTTGCCTGTAAAATTATTCAACAATAAAAGTATCATTTACGCCCCATACGAAAACATTTACACAGTAGAGAAGTTAGTAAGGAAGGTAGGTACCGGCCAAGATATCTTAGTAACCGGCTAAAGATGATATTTATGACAGGGATTCAGTTAAAGTAGCTAGTTGCACAAGTTATATAAAGTGAGACATATGCAATATAAAAAAATAATTAACAGTTCAATAAAAATGGACAGAAATTTAATACGGTACATATAAATACATGGTCTCTCTTTGGAATCGGTCATGGGAGCCAAAGGCACGTTCAATGTGCCCCAATAAAAATATATATAAATTTAATAGAAAAACAATCACTAAAAATTTTAGAGACAAAAGTTTTGGGTCAGTTTTAGCATTTTTATTCATCAATTTTCATTCCGCTAATAAAATTACAACATTGGCTAAAATAAATAAATAGACATATAAGTCTGAGATACCCGAAAACAGAAGCCGGATAAGCCATACTCAATCTGCGTCGGATACCCTTTATGCAAATAAATATAAATATAAGTCAGAGATACCCGAAAACAGAAGCCGGTTAAGCCATACTCAATCTGCGTCGGATACCCTTTATGCAAATAAATAGAAATATAAGTCAGAGATACCCGAAAACAGAAGCCGGTTAAGCCATACTCAATCTGCGTCGGATACCCTTTATGCAAATCACCTCTTTAACTGATTAATGTTAGTTTTTTTTCAACAAGGCCCTTTTGCTCGGCGTAAACGGCCCTCCATTGTTTGATGGCAACAAGCACAAGTTTTTGAAATTAAAAAAAAAAACAATTAGGCACAAATCCAACTCAACATTTTAAAATCATAGGTAACTGGCAGTGCTATAAAATATGTAAATGCTGGAAAAAATAAATATGCTAATAATAACAATAAAAATAATAATTATAATTCCTGAAAAAAATAGACCTGAAATACACCACAAAATATATCACAGAACCGTAAAGAGAGGTTTTCAAAATAATGGTAAAAAGATAAATTGGTTTTAAACACATAAATATAAAAACACAATTAAATAAGTTGTCAAACGGCAAATAAACAAATCAGATTAAAACACATATTCATAACATTGCCAGCACCTTACAAAAAAAAGACATGTAAAAATAACCCTACGATATCTGGATACTAGGTTGAAAATAAAATAAATAAATAAAAATCAGAATACACGAAAAGTTTGAAATAATATTGGCGTTTCTAAATTCTACACTTTCAAAAAATTTTACAGAGCTCAAATTCATTTGTAGTAAAACAATTCAAATTTTGCTACCCACTAACCTTAAATAAATTTAGCAAGAAATAAATATTACATGTGAGTAAATAAAATTACTTGAAAGCAGAAAAATAATAAAAAAAAAACACAACAATTTAGTCATACCTTTGGTTACTCAATATTCAATTAAGTTGAAAAAATCAAGAATGAA
>OY294048.1:24331406-24357330 GCA_958510825.1 Brachypterus glaber | reverse complement strand
CTTTATTTTTATAATAAATATTTTACTTTCTACTAAATTATTTTATTATTACTTTGTTTATCACAAAACACCCCTTATAAAATTAAGATTTTAACAAGTAGTAATAGGTGGAGACTTCAATCTAAACTTTACTTCTGACTGTAATAAAGTTTCTATGTTTAAAGATCTTTTAAATGTGTATAATTTAGATATCACAATTAAGTTTCCTACCAGAGTGACAGCAACCTCTTCTAGATGTATAGATAATATAATAATAAATAATGAGGTTAAACAGTATAGTTCGGAAGTAAAAAATCTTTATTTGTCTGATCACTTTGCACAATCAATAATATTAAGAACAAATAATAATATAAAAAATGAATCTGAAAAATCCAATACTTATACTAGAAACTATAAACAAGAAAATAATAAAGTATTCTATAATCATATAAAAATGAAAGTTGGCTTAGTGTCTATGATCAAAATTGTCCTAACAAAGCTTTTGAAAAATTTAGTTCCATACTCGGTCATTACTTTGAAATTAGCTTTCCTAAAATGTGTGCTAAAACAAACTATAAACCTAGTAGTTATCAGGAATGGATGACTGAGGAATTAAGGAATATGAAAAATCAGTTAAATGCGTGTAGTGATTTAACTCAATATTACCCAGAATATAATAATGTGAGAAAACATTTACAAAAAAATTATCAAAAAAAACTTATTGAAATTAAAAAACAATTCAATGATAATAAATTAAAAAAATCTAAATGTAAGTCAAAAGCGATGTGGAATATAATAAATAAAATTCAAAAAAAAGACAAGCGTAGAGAAAATATTAAGATTAAAATGAATGGTAATGAAACTTCTAGTAAAGATGCGGCAAATATCTTTAATGAGCACTTTACATCTGTAAAACACTCCAGTCCGGATAATATTGACTTAGATTTTTTAAATTCAAATGTTCCACTGCACAACAAAAATCTAACTTTTACTTTAATTACTAAGGACGGTACTCTTAAACTAATAGAAAAGTTAAAATGCTCGAATGCCTCTGGATATGATGATATTTCTAATAACCTTATAAAGCTTTGTAAAAGTCCTTTGTCTGAACCTATTACATATATTATAAACTTAATGCTTAAAACAGGTATCTTTCCTGATAAATTAAAATTTGCTATTGTGCAACCTGTTTATAAGAAAGGAAGTCGTAGCGACTACGAAAATTACAGGGCCATTAGTCTCTTGCCTAGTTTATCAAAAATCTTTGAGCTAGCTGTAAAGGAACAACTTGTTAATTTTTTCACAATAAATAATTTACTATCATGCCATCAACATGGTTTTACACAGAACAAAAGTACAGAAAGTGCACTTAGCTATTTTACAGAAAAAATTATTAAAGCATTGGATTCAAAGTTGCAGGTTTTAGCACTACTATTTGATTTCAGCAAGGCTTTTGATTTAGTACCTCATGACCTCCTAATTTTTAAACTAAAAAGATATGGTGTGAGAGGCATTGCTTTAAAATTATTCATTGCCTACTTACAAGGTAGAACTCAAAAAGTTAGGCTTAATAATGTTGATAGTTTACCTAAAGATATAAAGCAAGGTGTTCCTCAAGGGTCTATATTGGGCCCCATACTTTACTTGATATTTGCAAATGACCTTATTTTATATCTATTAAAAAATCAAATTATGGTTCTTTGTTACGCAGATGACACTAATATTTTAATTGTTGAAAAATCTCTGGAATTAATGAAACAAAAATCGAAACAAGTCTATGATAATATTATTTTATGGTCAGAAAAAAACAATTACTGAATAAATCTAAAACTACTTCTTTATACTTTACTATTCAAAAAAAGGATCAGTTAGTCTTGTATGAAAATACAGATGTGGAAATTATCACAAGTCCTGGCTCTAAAATACTAGGAGTTACTTTCGACTCTAATTTAAATTGGGCTCTTCATATTAATTAATTATGTAAAAAGCTCAGTTGTGCCTGTTATGCATTAAAATTTTTATCAAATCATTGCAGTAAAGAAATTTTACTTACCCTTTATTACGCTAATTTTCATTCACACCTTAGATATGGTATTATAAACTGGGGCAACTCCACACACATTAATAGAGTGCTTAGAGTACAAAAGTATGCCCTACGCATTATAGCTGGCTTAAAGTATAGAGATAGTTGTCGCACAGTATTCAAAGAGCATAAGATTTTAACTGTCATTGACTTATACATTTTAGAGGTTTGTCTTTACGTTTTTAAAAATAAATGTCTTTTCTCTGATAATCGTCATATAAATTATAATACCAGACATAAAAAACTTTTACTGCCATTACAAGATAATACCACTTTTTATCAAAAAAGTTTTTACTATAATGGTTGTAAATTTTTTAATAAACCAGAAAGTGATATTAAAGAGTCTAAGAATATTAATATTTTTAAAAGTAAAATGAAAAATTTTTTGTTGCAAAATAATTTTTATAGTATTGATGACTTTATCAGAACATAGATTGTATTTTACTCAAGTATCTGTACTAAATGTATTTTATATGTTAATATTTGTACTAAATTTACTTTATTAAGTTTTATTTATATGTATATATTTGTGAACATAGGTAGAAAAACTTATACCCTATTGCTGATGTTCTCTGTTTTTTTTTTTGTTTTTCTTATCTTTTAATTATTTTTTCAGATGGCAGTAACGGGTAGGGTTATGAGTTTTTATACTATCACTCTTTTATTGACATATCCAACCTACTGTATATTGTAAGCAATGTATTTTAGTATTGGACGAATAAAATTATTATTATTATTATTATTATTATTATTATTATTATTATTATTATTTTTAATTACAGCTACCATCAGAACTTTAATTGTCATCATCGTCACTATCGTCATCGTCACTATCGTTATTGTCATTGTCTTCAGTACTTGGATTTATTTCTAAGAGGGTAGGTACTTAAGGAAGTTTTTTATTTTTTGGTAATTTTCTAAGACTTGTAATATAAGTGTCAAAAGTATGTAAGAGCATATTTTATACGTCCCTGTTTGTCCTTTCTCTACTGAACTTCATACTGTGAAGCTCCCTATTTTTTTTTTAATTAAAAAAAATAGTTTATTTTACAGATGGCATAATATCTTGAAAGAAAGATTTTCACAAAAATAGGGAATTAAATAAATTTTTAAGTTTGATTATATATTTTTCATATTAAGTGCTTTAATTTTAAGTATTTCTTCAAAACTGAAGACATTTCAAAAAAAATTAGCCCTAATTTCGTGCAAATACAGTAAAGGTTCAAAAACCGATGAGTCATATTGACTCCGCCATTTTGAATGTTTAGGTTATGAACATTGGTCTACATAAACATAATCAAAAGAAGACATTTGACACATTTTTATAAAGATCGAAAAAAAAATAAAATTTTGGACCACCCTAGTGGAGCGAAAATTTTTTTTTGAATTTTTTCATTATTTTATTCGAAATCAGCGGTATCAAAAATAGCCGTATGCAAAAATTCAGAATTTTGTCCACTTTTTTTTCCCTGGCCCTCTGTGGAGTGGAGCCAGAACAGACCCTTGCGGTAGCCATTCTTAAGAGTTTTAAAAGGGCTTTTTCTACCATCGAGATGCACGTGGAAAAGTCTGTCACTAAGCAAATTCTTCATTAGGCGTAAGAAGCGGGTGCATGGTACCATTCTGTATAGTTTAAGCAGAAGACCGTCCTTCCATACACATTACGCAGCCGTCAGGTCTATTAGTGCGACAAGTGTTTTGGGCTTTTTTTCAAATCTGCTCTCAATATGGGTCGTCAAGGAGTAGACTTGGTCGCTACAACTTCTTCCGAGCATACAAACCTATAAGAGCGGTGTACAAAATCTTGCTAACAAAGTTTTTTGAATCTCTTATTTACAAATATATATTTTTATTTAAAAGTTCCATAATACCAGAACAGCATGTTTTTTTTAAGGGAAAAAGTATTGAGTCAAACATGATTGAGTTTTGCGAATACTTACCCGAAGGCTTAGAGAATCAAATTCAAATTGATGCCATATACACTGACATGAGCAAAGCATTTGAAAAAATATGTCATTTACGGGAATTTAGAGATGAATCGAATCCTATATAAAAAGAAGGTCGCAATTCGTGTACATTAACGACTAGTTCTGAACCATATGAAATACCCTCAGGGGTTCCTCAGGGGTCACATCTGGGCCCGTTGCTTTTTTTCATATATATACAATCAAAAGTTTTTTAAGTATGCTAAATTTTTATTCTATGCAGATGATCTAAAAATAATCATGTTTATAAAGTCCCTTTAGGACTGTTTAAATTTGCAAAGCGACTTATTGTAAAGATAATCAAAAAATACCTATATAAGAAACTTTATTATTTTTCTCTGTTGCGCAAAAAAATCCGCAACTTTTTTTTCTATAGAATAATATTACTATAGTTAAGGAAAAATCTCCATGGAAAGGCACACTTAACAAATGGATATTTTTTTTTAAATTTATGATTTAAACTTATAGTTACTATTTTCACGTTTCTAGGACCTTTATATTAAGATACAGACCCTTTACTAATTATGTAATATATTTTTAGACATATTTGATGATACTTAAGTACATATTCTATGATTAAAAAAAATAGTTTATTTTACAGATGGCATAATATCTTGAAAGAAAGATTTTCACAAAAATAGGGGATTAAATAAATTTTTAAGTTTGATTATATATTTTTCATATTAAGTGCTTTAATTTTAAGTATTTCTTAAAAACTGAAGACATTTAAAAAAAAATTAGCCCTAATTTCGTGCAAATACAGTAAAGGTTCAAAAACGGATGACTCATATTGACTCTGTCATTTTGAATTTTTAGATTATGAACATTGGTCTACATAAACATAATTAAAAGAAGACATTTGACACATTTTTATAAAGATCGAAAAAAAAATAAAATTTTGGACCATCCTAGTGGCGCGAAAATTTTTTTTTGAATTTTTTCATTATTTTATTCGAAATCAGCGGTATCAAAAATAGCCGTATGCAAAAATTCAGAATTTTGTCCACTTTTTTTTTTCCCTGACCCTCTATGGAGTGGAGCCAGAACAGACCCTTGCGGTAGGCCATTCTTAAGAGTTTTAAAAGGGCTTTTTCTACCATCGAGATGCACGTGGAAAAGTCTGTCACTAAGCAAATTCTTCATTAGGCGTAAGAAGCGGGTGCATGGTACCATTCTGTATAGTTTAAGCAGAAGACCGTCCTTCCATACAGTGTCGTACGCAGCCGTCAGGTCTATTAGTGCGACAAGTGTTTTGAGCTTTTTTTCAAATCTGCTCTCAATATGGGTCGTCAAGGAGTAGACTTGGTCGCTGCAACTTCTTCCGAGCATACAAACCTATAAGAGCGGTGTACAAAATCTTGCTAACAAAGTTTTTTGAATCTCTTATTTACAAATATATATTTTTATTTAAAAGTTCCATAATACCAGAACAGCATGTTTTTTTTAAGGGAAAATGTATTGAGTCAAACATGATTGAGTTTTGCGAATACTTACCCGAAGGCTTAGAGAATCAAATTCAAATTGATGCCATATACATGAAAAAGTATGTTACGGGAATTTAGAGATGAATCGAATCCTATATAAAAAGAAGGTCGCAATTCGTGTACATTAACGGCTTTTTCATATATATACAATCAAAAGTTGTATTGTAAAGATAATCAACTATTTTTTAATTTATTAAAATGCTGTACCTTTACTCGAAATTGTAACAAATTTTTGTTTAACTATAATATAGAAAATATATCCCTAAAACGAGTTTGTAAAATTCGTGATTTGGGTATGCTTCTAGACTCAAAGTTAATATTTAACACATATATAGAATCTGTAATTAACAGCTCTTTAAGAATGATTGGTTTCATCAAAAGGCAGTGTAAGGATTTCGCAAGAGCTCGGTCAATAATTTTAGTATACAATGCCCTAGTTCTCTCCAAGTTAAGTTTTGCTTACATCATTTGGAACCCACATATTTTGAGCGTTTAGAAAGTGTTCAAAATAAATTTCTGAGATTTCTTGCTTTCAAAAGCAATATTATTAACTGAGAGCAATTATACTGAAATTTATGGCAGATATAATATAATGTCATTAAGTAACCGTAGAACGTTGACCGACTTGTTTGCACTTTATAAAATAATGGAACTATGTTTGCCCAAATGTTTTACAAAAAATCAGAACTTAACCTAAGAAATCTAGAGTTAATTATATTTCCTTTAAAACGTACAAATTGCTCTCAAAATTCACCGATAACACGCATGATTGTGTCTTGCAATAAATATATATGAAACAACGCGCTGCAGCGGTACGTTTTCAATAAGTCTACAAAGATTTTCATAAAAAATAAGATACAAGAAGTTTGAGACACAATAATGCCTTTATCTTTTTTTTGCGTACATTAATTATAACAAGCATTAATGCTTGTATAAATATTAAATACGTTATAAATAAATATTACTTCTTATGTATTCATACATTACTTTTTTATATAATAATAAAAAAAAATAATAATAATATTTATTTATTTCACGAATTAAAGTTGAGTATTACATACATATATACAAATAAACGACTTTTAATATGAAATTCGTCAATATAAAAAAACAAAATACAAAAAATTAAAATAGTTAATAAATAGTTAAAAATGTAAGTAAATACTTAGTAATAAAATTTTAAACAGTATACAAAGTTATAAGTGAAGATAAAAAAACATTATTCAAAGTAATCCGTTAACTGATATGGTTCTAGATCTACAAGTAATGAAAACACTAATCGCTTAAAAGCTTTAAGGTTTTTTGTAGCTTTAATACTTACTGGAAGTTTATTAAATACCGAAATCGAAGAGTAAAAGCAACCTTTCTCGAACGTAACAAGCCTATGCAGTGGCACGTTGTAGTTGAGATTACATGTACTAGTTGTACTCATGCTTCTGAATAGGTGACTATTTTTAAACATGAATATTAAGAGTTCATATATGTAGAGAACTGTTAATGTTAGGATGTTATTTACCCTAAACAGCCCCCTGTATGAATCTGTGGCTTTTAGGCCGAGCATAGTCCTAAGGGTTCGTTTTTGAATTACAAACAAGTCTCCCACGCCCGTACCCCTTCCCCAAAAAATTATACCTTTACCTAAGTAACGGCTGAAAATTAGAGCAATACACTATTTTTAAAATATCCAGGTTAACATAGCCCTACTTAACTTATTGCCTATGTCTTCAAGCTGGGTATTCCAACTTAGATTTTCGTCTAGGTGAAGTCCTAAAAATTTGGTGTTTTTTGTCGGTTTGATCATTGCATCGGCGACAGGTACTTCTGCAGGTATGATGAAGTTAGACCGAGATGTTTTAAAGAATACAATTTTAGTTTTATCTTTGTTTAGTACCAGCTTATTTTTTAAAAACCAATCTAGTAACTTTTTTACTGTGTGATCATGTTTACGCATTAAATCTTCAAGACTGTTGGTTCTAATTATCGAATTTGTGTCATCTGCAAAATTAATTAAAGTTCCAGCACCTATCGCAGATACAATGTCATTTACATATATGGCAAACAGAACTGGGCCTATTACGCTGCCCTGTGCGATACCTCTGGGAATTTCCACCGGTTCTGAGGTAAAATCAAGATTGTCTTTGGTGACTTTGGGTTCTGTTTTTTACGAAGGATTTTATCCACTCCAGTGCGGCTCCCCTCACTCCATACCTCCAGAGATTTTCAAGTAGAATGTCAGGATCTATGGTTTCATAGGCTTTTGATAAATCTAAGAAAGTCCCTATTATATATTCTTAACTTGTCAAAGCCTGTGAGGATTTCGTGGGTAAGAGCGTGCACTGAAGTATTGATAGATTTTTTTTATGTAGCCATGTTGGCAGTCACTAAAAAGTTTATTTTTTAGAAAGAAGTCCACAATTCTGTTTGCCATTGTTGTTTAAAATACCTTGGAAAAACCGGACAGCAAACTAAAAGGTCTATAATTTTCTACAAGGGTGGGATCACCTTTTTTATAGATAGGTTTTACTAATGCTGTTTTTAATTTATCGGTAAAGATACCGTGCGTGCAAGAATTGTTCACAATGAAACTCAAGGGTTCACAGATTTTCAATATACAAAACTTTAAAATAGTCACCGGAATTCCACTTACATTTAGTTAATTATTCAAATTATTGTTATTATTAATTTTTTTTATTATTATTGTAATTCAAAAAATATTTTTTCTATATGTATTACCTCGTAGGTACTTTTTTGGGGTTTTCCTGTTTGTACCTGTATGTCCTGTAAATAAATAAATAAATAAATAAATAAAGAGAATCATAATCAAGTAAGGGTAAGAAGAAGAGGAAAAGATGAGTAAGGGAAAAACTTGTATTAAATGTGTAAAAACTATCAGTAAAAGTGTGTTTAAAGTGCAATGCAGTGGTACATGCAAATCGTATTTCCACCTGGATTGTGCCAATCTATCTGAATTTGAAGCAAGGGTGATGAAAGCGGAAAAATCTCCATGGTTCTGCAGTGAGTGTAAAAGTGAGGTTGGGTCAAAGAACAAAAATGAAGTTAGTAACAAGTCCAATCGTAAACAATCTGAAACCGAAGAAGAAGAAGAGGACGAGGAAAAGTTTGGTTATAAAGAAATTATTTTAAAAACCTACAAAGAAATTAAAGAAATAAAAGGATCCCTAACATTTCTTAACAAACTGCTGGAAGAGGAAAGAACCAAAAATAAAGTCCTAAAGGAAATGGTGGAGGAAGTTACCAAGGACAGCAATCAAATGAAGACTGAAATTATGCAACTAAAAAAGACAGTTAGTATGTTAGAGTTTGAAAAAATAAAAAGTAACGTTACAATTAGTGGTGTTATAAACAAAGAGGATAAGGCTGAGAAAGTTAAAGAAAAGGTATGTAAATTATTTAATCACTTAAACTACCAGATAAATCAACCAGAAATAGAAGTCTTGGAGTGTATTTACCCCATGAAAACAGCCCCAAAAGTAGTTATTAAACTTAAAGATACTGAAATTAAAAATACAATTTTAAAGAAATTCAAAGATATAGGAAAACTAACTTTAGCCATGTGTGCGATTGAAGCAAAAGACTCGACTATATATATAAATGAAGCAATACCAAAGGAAACCTATAATTTATTCAAATACTCTAGGCAGTTAAAATCAGTTGGCTATAAATTTATTTGGCATAAAGACGGTAAAGTCTTTGCAAGAAAAGATGTAAATACCAAATTGCTGGTTATTTACTCGCAAGACTTTGTGGATTCTCTTTTAACCGAATAAATATCAAAATGTTTTATCAGTAAACTTAAAGTAGTACAAAATATTATTTAAATGTCGCTATCAATAATTTATCAAAATGTAAGGGGGTTAAAAACAAAAGCTTCTGAGTTTAATAAAAATTTGATATTAAATAATGAATTTGATGTAGTTATCCTAACAGAAAGTAATCTTCAGGAAGACTTTCATAGTGGTGAGCTGTTCAGTTCTCAATATAATGTGTTTAGGAAGGACAGAGACTTAAATCGAGCAGAAAAGATGTGTGGTGGTGGATTAATAATTGCAGTTCAAAACTATCTGTCTTGTAAGGAGATTAGGGTGACTTGTGTAAATAAACAGGTAGAGATTATGTGCATTAGACTTAACTTGAAAAGCACTCAATGCTTATACATATTTTGTGTCTATATTGCACCAAGTTCACCATTGCAAGCTTTTATAGACCTATATGAATTAATTGAATCACTTGTCTGAAAACTTCATGGTTATCGGTGATTTAAATATCCCCGAACTAATTCATCTTTATACAAATAATATAATTGCAAATAGAATAGTCTCTACTTTCAAAAATTTTATGTATCAGTTTGACATGTTGCAACACAATAAAATATTAAACTATAAAGATAGAATACTTGATATTGTTGCATGTAGCAGTAAAATTAAGGCGTCTGTAACTGAACATGACTTTTGCCTGGTCCAAGAAGACAAAAATCATCCTACACTGAATATTAAAGCAGAAATTACCCTGGATAAACTATGCGGAATAAACACTATACCTACATACAACTTCAAGAAAGCAGATTTCCTTAGTATGTATAACTTATTGAATAAAATTGACTTTGAGCAACTTCAAAGAATACACAATGTAGAAGCAGCTTTTGAAAAATTTTATGAACTTGTTTATGGTGTTTTTAATGAATGTGTTCCAAAGACTATCCACAAAGATGCTAAGCCTCCATGGTTTACTAAGGAAATTGTGCAAGACCTTAAAAAGAAGTCAAAATATCATAGGCTGTATTGCAAATTCAAGCGACAAGTTTATTACATTTTATTTAGTGAAGTTAGGGCAAAGCTTAAACGAGACATTCAGTTGGCATTTGCAAATTATATAGAGAGAGTTGAGAACAGCGTTAATATGGATCCATCTTTCTTTTTTTCTTATCTGAAGTCAAAAAAGGCGGGTCAAAATATCCCTCTAAACATGAAACTGGATCAAAAGGAGTTAAAGAATGGTCAAGAAATTGCCGATGGTTTTGCTACCTTTTTTGAAAGTGTATTTTTGGATGATGAGGTGCCTGTTGTTTTTGATGGTGATAGAAAATACTTTTTGGATAGTGAACATGTAACCCTAAACAGTATCAGTGAACTTGACGTTTTGGACGGTCTGAAATCGCTGAAGCCAAAGAGATCTGTTGGTTTAGACTTAATTCCAAGTTATGTTTTAAAAGGTTGCAGTGAAATCTTTTCTAAACCTCTATGTACATTATTTAATCTTTCACTTAAAATGGGGGAGTTTCCTTGTCAACTAAAATTGGCTAAAATATGCCCTATTTTTAAAGCAGGGGATAAGTCAGATATTAAAAACTACCGGCCGATCTCTTTGATTTCTAGCGTGAGTAAAGTTTTTGAAATTATTATCTACAAACACATATTTGCCCAAGTTAAAAATAAGATAAGTTCCAATCAGCACGGCTTTTTTAAGGGTCGGTCAACAACCAGCAACCTGATGAACTTTTTGAACCATGTAAATGATGCTTTTATAAACTCTTCTCAGGTTGATGTTGTTTATATGGACGCTATAAAGGCCTTCGATAGAGTGCCACATAATGTTATTCTTTTAAAACTAAAATATGTATACAACTTTTCGCCACATCTTCTGACTTTTTTTGCCTCATATCTTCATAATAGGTTGCAAAGGGTACATGTTAACAAATTTGTGTCAAAATCATACGTTGCAAAGTCAGGGGTACCTCAAGAGTCCATCCTGGGGCCCCTCTTATTTTTATTGTTTGTAAATGACTGTGTATCAGTCATTAAACACTCTTCAATTTTGCTATTTGCAGATGACATGAAAGTTTTTAAAAGGGTTAGAGGTGTGGCTGATTGTGTGAATCTTCAAAATGACTTATTAGCATTGGAAAGTTGGGCTCGTAAATCTCGGTTGGAATTTAACATAAACAAATGTAAATGTATGACTTTTAGCAACAAAAAACCCGTTTTTAATTTTACTTATCAAATTGCAGATAATAACTTAATAAGGGTTCAAGAATTTAGGGATTTGGGTGTGGTAATGGATACCAAACTTCATTTTAGTAGTCACATTGATTTTATAATAAACCAAGCGTCCAAAAATTTAGGCTTTATAACCAGAAATGCAAAGGACTTTAGAAATTTTCAAACTTTAAAAATTTTATATAATAGTTATGTTAGATCAAGGCTAGAGTACTGTAGCATCATTTGGAACCCATTTTATGGTGTAAGTATAAACGGAATAGAATCTGTCCAATCTAAGTTTTTCAGAATTAGTAAGGGAATCACAGGTGGGGCATACTGCATGGATTCTTACGATGACTTACTCAATGAATTCAATTTTCAAACACTCAAAGCAAGACGCAAAATAAGCAGTATTGTTTATTTGTATAAATTGGTTAATGGTATCATTGATGATTCACCTACACTGGGTTGTATAAATTTTTTAGTTCCTTCTCGTAATACAAGAAATCAATTTTTGTTTACTTATGATGTACCACGAAGAAATTATGTAATAAATTCTCCCTTAGTACGAATGTGTAAGAACTTTAATGAAGTAAATGATATCGGTGATATTTTTGCAGATAGTTTAAGAATATTTAAAAATTCTATTAAAAATGTTTTAGTTTAAATAAGGCGTTAAACATATATATATTTTTTTATTTCCTGTTAAAACTATATAATAATTATATTTAATTTTTCCTCTATTAGTATTAGTATTATATTTTAACTCTGTAATAGGAACTTGTTCTGTTGAGTTAATAAATAAATAAATAAATAAATAAATGTTCCATGTCCAAATCACAATATTTTAAACTTTTATTGTAGATCCGAAGGCCGTGGCGATGGTACAGCATTTTTTTCACATAATAACTTGCATACACAAAGAGTAGACTTAAACATAGGCGGAATGGACACACATTTCGAATATTCTTGCGTAAGTACTCTAATAAATAACAAAAAAAGTATCATTGTTTCTTTATATAGAACACCAGACGGTGATTTTAACACATTTATAGACACCCTCTATAAACTATTAGCTAAAATTTCCTCCAAATATTGATATATTTTTTTATGTGGAGATACAACACAGATTTGTTGAAAAATTACTCAAAAACAAAACAGTTTTTAGATACACTAGATGCCTTTAATCTAAAACGTACCGTAAACACTCCGACGCGTATTCGCGAAAACAGTCAAACACTAATCGACAATATATTTACAAATTACGATTTAAGCCACACCTCCGCGCACCTACTCGACTTAGATTTTTCGGATCACAAGGCGATAAACTTAAGCCTTAAAAAGGGAGTCATTCCCGTAGAAAACATTTTTGTAACAAAACGCGTTTACTACGACTGCAATAAACAAACTTTTCGGACATTGCTTTTGAACAGCGATTGGTTCGACGTTTTCAGTGCAGATTGCGTAAATAAAATGTACAAAAAGTTTTACAACACATTCGAGTATGCATTTGATATCGCTTTTCCGATCAAAAAAATTTAAATCAATAAAAATAATAAACCTAACAAAAAATGGGTAAACAAAGCGGTAGAGCACCTTTCCAAAAAAATTCAGGAAACAAAAAAACTTTTCAAAGAAACAAAAAATACCAAATATAAAACGGAATTAACTAAGCTGCTCAAACAGCAGCGTATCGAGGTTAAAAACGCAAAACTTGGGTACAATGATAACCTGCTAAATAATTCTGAGAATTTTTAAAAAGAGCTTGCCGAGGTTTTAATGACCATTTCAGAAAATCGGTTTTAAAAGCGGTAGAAAAAATGACATTAAGGAAAAAACATACAATGAAAGGCATACTAGAAACTCTTTTTTTCTTAAACCAACCGACCCATTAGAGGTTGCTAATCTAATAAAAACTTGCTCGGCTAAAAAATCTGAAGGTCCAGACGATATTCCGGGTAATATACTAGGTGAGATAGCAGATATTATTGCTATACCTCTATATCATATAATAAACAATCCGTTTAAAACGGGGACTTTTCCCGATTTACTTAGAACCGGGAGATGTATACCAATTTTCAAAAAGGGAGAACACGACAAAGTTGAGAATTATCATCCGGTCTGTATCCAGTATTTTTTCCAGAATACTAGAAAAGGCAATGGCACATAGACTAATGGATTATTTTGAAATTTTTTCTCTATTGGCCTCGTCACAGCACGGATTTAAAAAAAAGAAAAACACATCCACAGCTCTATATGATTCTATAAAAACAATAACCAAAGCTCGTGACGATAAATTCCGGGTAGCCGGAATTTATTTCGATCTTACAAAGGCTTTCGATCTAGTTAGGCATGAATGCCTTCTAGAAAAACTAGAATCATATGGAAAACCAGGTCAATGGATTAAATCCTACTTAAAAAACAGAACACAATACGTCAAAATTAACGGAAAAAAATCCAGGACTACCCCTTGTGAGTACGGCGTGCCACAAGGGGGTGTATTATCGCCCTTGCTTTTTCTAGTGTTCTGCAACGACCTACTACAAAAATTAAAGGAAGTGAGTGGTACGCAGGTTTTCCAGTTCGCCGACGATACGTTCATTGACCTATCAGCGGTAGACCTTAAAGATCTTAGCCGAATTGCAAATGACGTTCTACGACTTATGCTAGAATGGTGCCATGAAAACGGTCTTCTACTTAACCCTAAAAAATCGGCAATCATACAGTTTTATAATCTATATAACGCAAACAAAACCGAATGTATTTGGGTCCACTCAAATAGTGACAGCATACCGGTTGTCGAAAATACAACATTTCTCGGTATAAATGTCGATTTCACTTTAGGCTTTAGTGTCCATGTAGACAGTGTCACGAAACGAATACATAGTATACTGTACGCCGTAAGACTGTTAAAAGAAAAAGTGTCACTAAATCTACTTAAAATGTTCTATTTTGCCTACGTTCAAAGCTACCTAAACTACGGATTAACAATTTGGGGATCATCCGCAAACCTATAAAGAATACTGTTTGCTCAAAAACGCTTAATGCGTGTTATGAGCAATGTGGGATATCTGAAACACACAGCACCTATTTTTACCAAGCTCAATATAATGACTATATTCATTATATTTGTATTACATGGTTCTGTTAGCGAAAAATTCTCCTGAACTTTATACTACAAACGGCTCAATGAATAGAGCTGTGTCTACCAGACATACCCACCAATTTAGTATTCCTTCCCATAGAACTACTACCTTCGAAAAGTCACCCCAGTATATGGCCATTCGGATCTATAATAAGTTTCCAGTCTCTATAAAAGAGCTGCCCTTTAATAAATTTAAAATTTGATTTTTTTTTCGCAAACCCTTTTTTGGATTGCAGGGATATTTTAATTTTAACAATTAAATAAATTTTACATAATCTGGAAATTCATCCATGTTTTGTTAAAAAATAATGTGTGACTCCTTATAGTGAAGTTAAATGTTAACTAGGTTAAAATTTATTTTATTTTAGTCAAACTTCACGTGTGATAAAATTGTTTATTACTGCAGTTTCGTTAACTATTTACGTTAACATCATCAGATACTACTAAAATAACAAAAGGCGGTATAAGAAAAAATGTATGAAAAAGATTTCATTAAAAAACTTACCTAATATTATAAAAACATTTTATAACTTTTTAAAATTTACATTAAAATTAAAGAATTACATAATTTAAACACAATTTAAAACTTAAAAAATAGTAATAAACAAATTAAAAATGACACTGGAGAATGTCGAACAGGGACTATAAAAGTATAAATGCAGAACTTAAACTATTCTGTGTCTCCTGTGGATGGAATGGAAGTCTTGAGGAGGAGGTGTGCAACCAGGTGGCGCTGGTGGACGGGGAATGAGTGTATTAGAAGCAAGCTAGTGTAAGTGCCCTACAGACAAAAAAACACAATTATTTACCTAAAAAAGAGTTGTGGACGTGATGCGGGCATCAGATTACATCACTTTTTTTTTTTTTTTTTGCTGCCACCTTAAGTGAAGGCTCCGAAATCCGATGTTGTCAACAAACTCAAAGCGTTTCTGTTGAATGTACAGATATCCGATAGTGTTTTTAAAATATCAGAAATTATTGTCAATGCTGCCACCTATGACAAGTATCCGAAATTTGTACACATAACGGGGATCGCACAATCAAATGAACAACTTAAATAAGGTATTTTTTGTGAATGTTATCTGTTTATTTAAGAGGTCGTTAGGGCACCTACCTAAATATGTAGTTATTTCAAGTTCCTCTAGTAAACTCAATCTTGTTTTATTGTATTCTGTGTGTAGAATTTTGATTCCTTTGTTTTTGTCGAAGTAATGGTTGTTATCAAATAAGTGGTTTAGGAAGTGTGAGAAGTGATTATTATCAAAATGCTCTTTAAGCCTAACTGCGACGTACCTTTCAGTTTTCCCGATGTAGAAACATTCACAGTGTCATTGGGTCAAGGGTGTCTTTGTTTCTTACAAGGAGGGAATTAAGATTTTGTGAACTACTGAAGGAGAGTTTGCATTGTTGTCTAATTGTATTCGCGATTTGTTGTATGGAATTGATACATAATGGGTGGGATTTTCGTTAATTATTTCTAATGCTGTTACGTTGTTATTAAATATTTTTTGTCTTTTCTTGTATAATATTTTATCAATAAGATTTGGGTGAAAGCCATTGTTGTGCGCGACTTGCTTTATTATGTTTATTTCTAAATTTAGGTTCTCTGGGGGAGAGGGGGGTTAATAAGGCGCGGTGTATCATTTTTATTTTTATTTTTTTTTATTTATTTATTTTACGCGACTTCCCCATTACAGAAATAATTACATATTATTAATTATAACAAAAGAAATACTAAGCTTAAAGATAGCTAAAAATATACTTAAATATAAATGCACATGTATACCAAACTAGAAATTTAATCTTAAACTACTGCAATGTATCTAAAGTGAACTTTTAAAGTTTTGAAAATTAAATCTAAACAAGTCAATATCAAAGTTGTTTATATAAACCAAAGCTTTATTAAACGGCGTATTTAAAAGATAGTTTGTATGATAAATATTTAATTGGAAAGTACGACTTTGCCTAATACCGGGTCTTGGGACCGAAAATTTTAACAAATTAAGTAAATCTGAACAATCAATTAATCCGTGTACTATTTTATATATAAAACACACATGGGAAAATCATGCTATTATAGGCTGCTAATTTATGTTGATAGGGGCTGTTTGAATGAGAGGGGATAGTGTGGTCAGTCTGTGTGTTTTTTCGATAAATATGGAATGAATGTTTTTTGTTAATTTTGGAAAGTGTTAGGTCTAAGAAGTTAATTTGGTTGTCAGACTCAAGTTCAATTGTGAATTTGATGTTCTCATCTAAACTATTTATGTAGTCGAAAAATAAAAAGAGTTGGATTGTAGTACCTAACGACCTCTTAAATAAACAGATAACATTCACAAAATATACCTTATTTAAGTTGTTCATTTGATTGTGCGATCCCCGTTATGTGTACAAATTTCGGATACTTGTCATAGGTGGCAGCATTGACAATAATTTCTGATATTTTAAAAACACTATCGTATATCTGTACACTCAACTGAAACGCTTTGAGTTTGTTGACAACATCGGATTTCGGAGCCTTCACTTAAGGTGGCAGCAAAAAAAAAAAAGTGATGTAATCTGATGCCCGCATCACGTCCACAACTCTTTTTTAGGTAAATAATTGTGTTTTTTTGTATGTAGGGCACTTACACTAGCTTGCTTCTAATAAACTCATTCCCCGTCCACCAGCGCCACCTGGTTGCACACCTCCTCCTCACGACTTTCATTCCATTCACAGGAGACACAGAATAGTTTAAGTTCTGCATTTATACTTTTATAGTCCCTGTTTGACATTCTCCAGTGTCATTTTTATTTTGTTTATTACTATTTTTTAAGTTTTAAATTGTGTTTAAATTGTGTAATTCTTTAATTTTAATGTAAATTCTAACTTTTTAAAATGTTTTTATAATATTAGGTTTTTTAATGAAATCTTTTTCATAAATTTTTTCTTATACCGCCTTTTGTTATTTTAGTAGTATCTGATGATGTTAACGTAAATAGTTAACGAAACTGCAGTAATAAACAATTTTATCACACGTGAAGTTTGACTAAAATAAAATAAATTTTAACCTAGTTAATTAAATAAATTGTGATATTTTATATAAGTGTGTATATGTTACAGATGCTTACATTAGTTATATATATATTTTAGATTTTAAGCTTTCACGGCCATTAAGATATAAAGAACTTTCACTTTCGGGTTTAGACCGTGTTAATGGGACACTCGGTATATAGGAAGAAAACCCACACTGACAGATACCTAAACGCATTTTCACATCACCATCCCTCTCAAAAACGCTCGGTAGTTAATTCACTTGTTCATAGGGCTTTCATGATTTCAGACAAGAATTCCCTAGACACAGAACTCCTTAAACTAACCAAAGCCTTGACCATGAACGGTTATACCAAAAAAGACATTAATAAGACCATATACAAATACAGAAATCCCAGACCCAAACAACAAGACAATAGTGAAAATGACAGACAGACACAAGTTATACTTCCCTATGTAAGCGGTATCACGGATAAAATAGGTAAACTTTTGAAGAAGTCAAATATTAAGCCTATATTTCGGTCCAACCAAAAATTAGGTCAATGTTTGACTTCAACTAAAGACAAAATACCCCTGAGTTCAGAAGGCGTACATAAAATACCCTGCTCCTGTGGTACGGTTTACATAGGTGAAACTAAGAGAAAAATTTCTACAAGACTTCAAGAGCATGAGCGCAATATAAGAAAGAAACAAATTTCCTTATCGGCAGTAGCCGAACATGTACATGAAACAGGTCATAAAATCAATTTGTCTGAAACAAAACAAATATTAACAGAAAACAGAAAAATGCCAAGGAAGATACGGGAATCGATAGAAATCATCAAGCATCCTAACAATATCAATCGGGACACTGGTTACCACTTACCTGCAATATGGAAGTCTTTGATAGGAAAAACCTCGTCACGGGTGAATAACCACAACTCGTCATAAATAGTGACACAAGTTGATTCGAAACTTAGTTTCAGATTAATCCCTGAAGATGTCTCATTAGTTATATATTTTTTTGACATTATCCAAAAATTTGCAAAAATTTAAATGGAAATAAAGTTATCTTATCTTATCTTATCCTATCCTATCCTATCCTATCCTATCCTATCCTATCCTATCCTATCCTATCCTATCCTATCCTATCCTATCCTCTCCTGTCCTATCCTATTCTATCCTATCCTATCCTATCCGATCCTATCCTATCCTATCCTATCCTATCCTATCCTATCCTATCCTATCCTATCCTATCCTATCCTATCCTATCCTATCCTATCCTATCCTATCCTATCCTTTCCTTTCCTTTCCTATCCTATCCTATGCTATCCTATCCTATCATTTCCTATCCTATCCTATCCTATCCTATCCTATCCTATCCTATCCTATCCTATCCTATCCTATCCTATCCTATCCTATCCTATCTTATCTTATCTTATCTTATATTGTCTTATCTTATCTTATCCTATCTAAGTAATTTAAACAGGAGTGCGGTACCATTAGAACCTCGTGGGACAGCCGCTGGAAGACGGGAAAATTAAGTAAAGAAGTAAAGATATGCACACAAAAAGGCCAGGAACCACAAAGGGTAGTTTATTTAGATATTAATGGAGAAATTTTACCTTGTCTGTGTGACAGTGGGGCAGTGATATCATTAATTAAATCCGAATTCGCGAAGGGGTTCATTAGAAATAGTATATTAAATATAAGAGACGTACAAGGACAAAGTATACCGTGTGATGGCATTATGACGGCTCAAATTAAATTAGAAAATAAAAAGGTTTCTCATGATTTCACAGTTGCAAATGTGGAAGGCCTGAGTGTACCTATCCTACTAGAAATGGATTTTTTACAAAGATTTAAAGTCGTTATAAATTGGGGAACAAATACGCTTAGAATTGGAAACGAGGTGATGAAACTTCATCCAGAAGAAGTTTATTCTAGTACTGTTAATCAGTTGTATGGTAAAATTGAGATATTACAAGAAAACATTAGGATCTTACAAGAAAAGGTAGAGAAATTTTCTGCGGAAAAGTGTTTTGGAGACATCCAAATTAATGGAAAAAACACTGATGAGTGTTATTCCAGCGAAAGTACAAGAAAACAGTATCAGCCATTTCAAGAAAAATCCAGTTCAGAAGTAGTACAGAAAAAGAGAAAGAGAAATTTAAAGAAAATAAGTAAGGAGTAGAAAAAAGTATTAGTAAAGTCGATTAACGTGGAAAATGGAGAAATAAAGGTGAGTTAGAAATTCAAAATGTTATGGCTAAAATAACAAGTATCCCAGAAAAAGTAGAGAAAGAAACATTGGGGCCCGATGTTTCTAATAAATTCGATAATTTTTTGGGAATTCCAGTTAAAATACTGTACTATGGAAATACCCAGCTGGACGGAAGTTATAAATCTATGGGCATAATTATTTTTATAATTCCGATTAATTTGGCCCTAACTGTATATGACTGTAATAATGAAGCCACCAATTTAACCTTTATATCTTTACGAGATGGTCATTGTCCTGATATTGATTCCGGATATAAATCCACATTGGCTCTAGTAACAGTGATAGAGAGACAAAAAGCAGAAAAATTTATGGTAAAAACTTGTTTAGTAACAGTCCTTAGAATGGTTCAATATTGTGGAATGTCATCTCACATGTCAACCGTAGAGGGCTGAATTAATTCTCACGTAAAGCAAATTAGTGCAAAAAATGCACATAAATATAAAGAATTAAGAGTTTTTAGAAATCATGTAATCAGCTCATTACAAATTATTGCCACTTTAAATACATATATAACAATGGCAGGTAATGTTGATGCACAAGGGGCTTGTCAAGGAACCATTTATCAAGAAAATGGACAAACTTGGAAAAATGTAGGCAACAGTCCATGTAAGCCTACAAGAATATTTAGCTACCGCTAAACTAGATTATAATGAAATTTCTTTGTATTACGTAGTAGTGTGCAAATATAATGATAACTATTGTATGGATAATATTCTTGACGAAACAGTATGGGAATCGATACATCGAATAGACTGCGAAAAGTTCGTCATTCTTTATTCAGGTGCTGAAAAAATTCTCACAGAAAAAATAGATAATAGAAAACACTTTTGTAGTAGTAGAACAAAATGATAATATTTTTGTAATAAAACTTTTAAAACGTGAAAGTATGTGCGAATCTAATATATGGGTAACTGAACATCCTAAATTATTGGTAATTGATGGATTAAGTTATAATAAAAATCATTGGAAAAATAGAAAAAATGCCGAAGATATAGATTTAAGTCTATATATTAATACTAAGTCATTTAAACGCACTCAGAAACAAATGTATATCAATGCTATATCGTCGATGTTTGTTACACAGAGAAATTTTAAAAAATAGATTAATAATGGCAGCTGTTTCACCCAATGCTGTAGCTTCCTTAATTAAAGAAAATTTTAATGGCCATAAGATTATTGGAGAAACATTATACATTTTAAAGTGTGTCCCAATAGTAGAATTACGAAGAGTAGATAAATGCTATAATGAACTGCCTGTTAAAGTAAAAAATCCGTCATATTTTATTTCGCCAATTTCAAGAATTTTACAAAAGAGAGGTGAGGAAATCGAATGCAATAGTCTTATTTCACCATTATATTACATAAACTCAGAATGGATAAGTTTTAATCCGTATCCAGCTATAGCTACCAAACCACATATACTGCAGCCAGATTCAGATTTCGATATAAAGTTTAAAAGAATTCAAATTTTAGGATCCGGAGGACTTTTTACAGCTAAAGAAATCGAAAAGGCTCAAACTTCAATGAATTTTGGCTATGAGAGAACTGCAATAAATAATATTTTTGTTAATAGAATAACTGGAAACAAAGTAGATAATCAAGGACCATCAATGCTAAATATATTTAATACAGAAGAATTAGAAAAAAATTCACAAAATACTATTAACAAATTATATGGATATTTTAATTTTATAGGTGAGATTATGGGCAGTTGTATGGGTATTTATTTTATCTACAGAGCTATAAAATTGTTAATGGAAATTTTAATTAATGCACTAGCTATACATAAGAAAACAGGCATATCTTTGTATTTACTAGGAAGTGTGTGGGACTCACTTATAATGTATATTTTAAGTCACATTAAACCCAAAAATAATGAAACAGTCAATAAACAAGAAGAGGAATTAAAATCTGTTAACTGTTAACTGTGTGGACAACCATACTAGAATCCGCATTGTTGTCAGGTGCTTTCTTAGCTTGCAGTGGCCCGTGAGGACCCCTAAAAGTTGTCTGAGTGCAGTTCTTCCTTTTTCCAGCAACCAGTCGGTCTTTGATTTGCTTGGGCCAGCCAGGAAGTCCGTAGCTTGCCGGCAACCGTCGACCGCCCTCCATTGCTCCTTTAGCTTGGTATAAGCTCACTCATCGAGAGCGTTCTTTACTTGCTTCCTTGTAACACCTAATATAGGTTCCGGCCCCGTGCAGGCCATCCCTGATCCGAGTCTTGCAAGTTCATCTGCCTTCTCGTTTCCGGGAATTCCACTATGACCCGGCACCCATATCAGTTGAAAGTTTTTGGTCTTTGCTAACTCTTTTAAGGCTTCTGCACACTCCCTGACTAGAAGTGACCTAGTGGTGGGATTGCACAATGCCTTTAGAGTGGCTTGACTGTCCGAGCAGATGTATATATCGTGCCCCCCATGCTGCCTTATTTCCCTGCAATTTGCCGCTTCCTGTAAGGCATAGACCTCAGCTTGGAAGACAGTGGAAAAGCGGTCAAATGGAAAACTCTTTTGCAAGTCCAGGTCCTCCACGAAGAGTCCTGCCCCAGAGCTTTGGATGCCTTCCATACGCGAGCCGTCTGTATAGCACACCAAAGCGTTTGGCGCAAATTGTATTTCTTTCTTTTCCCATTCCTCCTTTGTCGGAATCCTGAGAGAGAAACTTCTATCGAACTTTCATCGGTCCTCTGCTTCAATCACTCTGATACTACTAATTGGGATATCCCTTTCGGAAATATCAGCGATTTTGCTATGACCGTAGTTCGCCTTCCCGCCCATCCAACTACCAGAGTCCCTAAGTCAGAGAAAGCTAGCCATTGCCTGCTTCTGGATCCAGATGGAGAGTGACGGCAGTCCCAGTAGGACCTCCAGAGCAGCTTGGGGTGTTGTCCTTATTACTCCGGTGATTACAAGACTAGCTAGTCTTTGGATTTTTACCAGGTTCTGAGAAATTGTGGTTTTCCTAACACTAGGCCACCAGACCACTGAGCCATACTGGACTCTTGGCCCTATGACCGCTGTGTAGATCCATCTAAGGACCTTGGGTGTAAGAATTTGAAACAGACTATTTACATTAATTAGTAAAAGATTCATTCAAGACAGAAAATTTCGGGGTAAAAGTTAAGGAAATTACAAGACAATCAAAAGAAGATGAATATAGTAGTGAAATTATGAGCAAAACTTCTAAACTTTATACTGAAAAAAGATGGGAAACAGCTTTATTATGGAAGCCAAATATTTTAAAACTAAGTATAGAGGAGGCAACAGCAGAAAAAGCAAAGACCTGGTATCTTCCACATTTTGCAGTATCAAATGTTAATAAACCTGGCAAGATGCGATTAGTCTTTGACGCTGCTGCCAAATCCCATGGATGCAGTTTAAACGACATGTTACTTAGGGGCCCAGATTTATTAATACCTCTACAAGGACTATTATGCAAATTTAGACAAAACAACATAGCCTTTGTGGGAGATATTAAAGAGATGTTTCCACAAATCCATATAATAAAAGAAGATCAAGAAGCACAAAGACTCCTTTGGAGAAAAAATAAAAATAGTGAACCTGAAGTTTATCAGATGGTTTCAATGATATTCGGTGTCAAATGTTCTCCAAGTTCAGTGCAATTTGTAAAAAACAAGAATGCGAAAAGATTTCAAAAAGAGATGCCAAATTTGGTAAAAGCTATTGAAAAAAACATTATATGGACAATTATTTAGATAGTTGTGCCTCCGAAAAAGATGCTATAAACCTGATTAAAGACGTTATAAAGATTCATAGTGAAGGTGGTTTTACCATTTGTAATTGGGTGTGCAGTTCAAAGAAAGTCCTATTAGCCATACCAAAAGAGCTACGAGCCCAGGGTGATCAAGAAATCTGCTTAAAATCAGAATTAAAGGCAGAGAGGATTTTAGGAATATGGTGGAATCCAAATGATGACTACTTTTACTTCCCCTTAAAGTTTTTTGACAATAATAAAGATCTCATAAATGGACTTAAGGTTCCAACAAAAAGAGAAGTTTTAAAGATTGTTATGTCGGTGTTTGAACCTTTAGGCTTTTTAGCTAATTTTATGGTCTATGCAAACATTTTACTTCAAGATTGGAGAAGTGGTATTAGTTGGGACGATGAGCTTAAAGGAATTTGTTTAGAAAAGTGGTTAATATGGAAGAAGCAACTACATCAAGTAAAAGACTTTAGAATTCCACGATGCTATTCTCTCAATATGTCAAAATACAGGTTAATTTATAGTAGTGAGAAAGCATTTGCATGTGTAAGTTACTTTCAAATTAAAGAAAATGATGAGGTAAAAATTGCTTTTGTATCAGCAAAAACTAGAGTGGCACCTCTTCGTCCATTGTCAATTCCAAGGTTAGAGTTACAGGCAGCAGTATTGGCAAGTCGATTACAAGAAACAATTATAAGAGAACACGAATTTGAAATTAAAGAGAGCTATTTATGGACAGATTCTAAAACCGTTTTATTATGGTTGAGATCAGATGCTTTAAATTACAAACCTTTTGTCAAACATAGAATTGGAGAAATAAATGAGATAACAAAGATAGAAAACTGGAGATGGATACCGTCTTTACAAAATGTGGCAGACGAAGCTACAAAATGGTCCATTACACCTATATTTGAATCTACAAATAGATGGACAAGTGGTCCGCAATTTTTAAAAAAAGATGAAACAGAATGGCCTAAAGAGACTCGTGAAGAAATTTTTAACGGAGAAGAGGATTTAATAGAGAGAAAACAGTTTGTAGCTACAACTTTTTTAGGAACAGTTGAACTAAATGTCTTACCTGATATATCGAGATTTTCAAAATACTTAAGAGTGATAAGAACAACTGCCTATGTTCTTAAGTTTGTCAAAATACTTAAAGCAAAAAGAGAAAAAAAAGAGATACAAGTAGAATTGATACCTGATGATATTCTTCAAGCTGAGAAGTTATGGTGGAAAAAGGTTCAGAAAGAAGCCTATTCAACAGAGTATGAAATCATAGAAAATAACGGAAATATTAATAAGACTAGTTCAATATATCAATTAGTTCCATTTTTGGATGAAGAGGTTATAATGAGATTAAGAGGTAGATTAGAGAATGGAAAGTACATTAAAAAAAAATTTAAAGTATCCTATAATTTTAAATCAAAGTCATTACTTTACCAAACTATTAATACAATATTATCATCAAAAAGTAAATCATCAAGGTAGAGAATTAGTTCTAAATGAAATTAGGCAGAAATATTGGATTCCAAAATTAAGATGTGCAGTTAAGAAGACCTTTATAGAATGTCAACTTTGTAAAAATACGAATCCTACTTCTTTAAGACCGCAGATGTAGGTTGACTGGTTATGTTAGAGCGTTCACTAATACAGGAATCGATTATTTTGGGCCAATGGAAATTATTCATGGAAGAAAACGTGAAAAAAGATATGGGGTATTGTTTACATGCATGGCAACCAGAGCCATTCACATTGAACTTGCATCCTCACTAGAAACTGATTCCGCACTAATGGCCATATCTAGAATGTGTTCACAAAGAGGCTGTCCTACCCATATTTACTCAGATAATGGAATCAACTTCCATGGAGCTGAAAAGGAACTAATGCTTTTATTAAATAATTTGGAACAAGATAAGATCACATGTAAATTAACATCATATGGAATTACGTGGCATTTTATTCCACCTGCAAGTCCACATATGGGTGGATGTTGGGAAAGACTCATTAGAACAGTAAAGAAATCATTAAAAGTCGTTTTAAACGAAAGAGCACCAAAAGAGGAGATTTTATTGACATTATTAAAGGAAGTGGAAAGCATAGTAAATAGTCGTCCGTTAACACACGTATCAATCGACTTCGAGGATGAAGAAGCCTTAACGCCCAACCACTTTTTGATTGGTAGTTCAAGTGGTACACCAATATTAGGAGCAAGTGTTGAAAATGATCTCTGCA
>OY294048.1:24291527-24331206 GCA_958510825.1 Brachypterus glaber | reverse complement strand
GTATTTTGTGAATTTTTTTCTAATTCTTCTGTATTAAATATATTTAGCATTGATGGTCCTTGATTATCTACTTTGTTTCCAGTTATTCTATTAACAAAAATATTATTTATTGCAGTTCTCTCATAGCCAAAATTCATTGAAGTTTGAGCCTTTTCGATTTCTTTAGCTGTAAAAAGTCCTCCGGATCCTAAAATTTGAATTCTTTTAAACTTTATATCGAAATCTGAATCTGGCTGCAGTATATGTGGTTTGGTAGCTATAGCTGGATACGGATTAAAACTTATCCATTCTGAGTTTATGTAATATAATGGTGAAATAAGACTATTGCATTCGATTTCCTCACCTCTCTTTTGTAAAATTCTTGAAATTGGCGAATAAAATATGACGGATTTTTTACTTTAACAGGCAGTTCATTATAGCATTTATCTACTCTTCGTAATTCTACTATTGGGACACACTTTAAAATGTATAATGTTTCTCCAATAATCTTATGGCCATTAAAATTTTCTTTAATTAAGGAAGCTACAGCATTGGGTGAAACAGCTGCCATTATTAATCTATTTTTTAAAATTTCTCTGTGAAACAAACATCGACGATATAGCATTGATATACATTTGTTTCTGAGTGCGTTTAAATGACTTAGTATTAATATATAGACTTAAATCTATATCTTCGGCATTTTTTCTATTTTTCCAATGATTTTTATTATAACTTAATCCATCAATTTAGGATGTTCAGTTACCCATATATTAGATTCGCACATACTTTCACGTTTTAAAAGTTTTATTGCAAAAATATTATCATTTTGTTCTACTACTACAAAAGTGTTTTCTATTATCTATTTTTTCTGTGACAATTTTTTCAGCACCTGAATAAAGAATGACGAACTTTTCGCAGTCTTTTCGATGGTTCGATTCCCATACTGTTTCGTCAAGAATATTATCCATACAATAGTTATCATTATATTTTGCACACTACTACGTAATACAAAGAAATTTCATTATAATCTAGTTTAGCGGTAGCTAAATATTCTTGTAGGCTTACATGGACTGTTGCCTACATTTTTCCAAGTTTGTCCATTTTCTTGATAAATGGTTCCTTGACAAGCCCCTTGTGCATCAACATTACCTGCCATTGTTATATATGTATTTAAAGTGGCAATAATTTGTAATGAGCTGATTACATGATTTCTAAAAACTCTTAATTCTTTATATTTATGTGCATTTTTTGCACTAATTTGCTTTACGTGCGAATTAATTCAGCCTACGGTTGACATGTGAGATGACATTCCACAATATTGAACCATTCTAAGGACTTTTACTAAACAAGTTTTTACCATAAATTTTTCTGCTTTTTGTCTCTCTATCACTGTTACTAGAGCCAATGTGGATTTATATCCGGAATCAATATCAGGACAATGACCATCTCGTAAAGATATAAAGGTTAAATTGGTAGCTTCAGTCATATACAGTTAGGGCCAAATTAATCGGAATTATAAAAATAATTATGCCCATAGATTTATAACTTCCGTCCGGCCGGGTATTTCCATAGTACAGTATTTTAACTGGAATTCCCAAAAATTATCGAATTTATTAGAAACATCGGGCCCCAATGTTTCTTTCTCTACTTTTTCTGGGATACTTGTTATTTTAGCCATAACATTTTGAATTTCTAACTCACCTTTATTTCTCCATTTTCCACGTTAATCGACTTTACTAATACTTTTTTCTTCTCCTTACTTATTTTCTTTAAATTTCTCTTTCTCTTTTTCTGTACTACTTCTGAACTGGATTTTTCTTGAAATGGCTGATACTGTTTTCTTGTACTTTCGCTGGAATAACACTCATCAGTGTTTTTTTCCATTAATTTGGATGTCTCCAAAACACTTTTCCGCAGAAAATTTCTCTACCTTTTCTTGTAAGATCCTAATGTTTTCTTGTAATATCTCAATTTTACCATACAACTGATTAACAGTACTAGAATAAACTTCTTCTGGATGAAGTTTTATCACCTCGTTTCCAATTCTAAGCGTATTTGTTCCCCAATTTATAACGACTTTAAATCTTTGTAAAAAATCCATTTCTAGTAGGATAGGTACACTCAGGCCTTCCACATTTGCAACTGTGAAATCATGAGAAACCTTTTTATTTTCTAATTTAATTTGAGCCGTCATAATGCCATCACACGGTATACTTTGTCCTTGTACGTCTCTTATATTTAATATACTATTTCTAATGAACCCCTTCGCGAATTCGGATTTAATTAATGATATCACTGCCCCACTGTCACACAGACAAGGTAAAATTTCTCCATTAATATCTAAATAAACTACCCTTTGTGGTTCCTGGCCTTTTTGTGTGCATATATTTACTTAATTTTCCCGTCTTCCAGCGGCTGTCCCACGAGGTTCTAATGGTACCGCACTCCTGTTTAAATTACTTAGATAGGATAAGATAAGATAAGATAAGACAATATAAGGTAAGATAAGATAGGATAGGATAGGATAGGATAGGATAGGATAGGATAGGATAGGATAGGATAGGATAGGATAGGATAGGATAGGATAGGATAGGATAGGATAGGATAGGATAGGATAGGATAGGATAGGATAGGATAGGATAGGATAGGATAGGATAGGATAGGATAGGATAGGATAGGATAGGGTAGGGTAGGATAGGATAGGATAGGGTAGGATAGGATAGGATAGGATAGGATAGGATAGGATAGGATAGGATAGGATAGGGTAAGATAAGATAAGATAAGATAACTTTATTTCCATTTAAATTTTTGCAAATTTTTGGATAATGTCAAAAAAATATATAACTAATGAGACATCTTCAGGGATTAATCTGAAACTAAGTTTCGAATCAACTTGTGTCACTATTTATGACGAGTTGTGGTTATTCACCCGTGACGAGGTTTTTCCTATCAAAGACTTCCATATTGCAGGTAAGTGGTATCTTCCTTGGCATTTTTCTGTTTTCTGTTAATATTTGTTTTGTTTCAGACAAATTGATTTTATGACCTGTTTCATGTACATGTTCGGCTACTGCCGATAAGGAAATTTGTTTCTTTCTTATATTGCGCTCATGCTCTTGAAGTCTTGTAGAAATTTTTCTCTTAGTTTCACCTATGTAAACCGTACCACAGGAGCAGGGTATTTTATATACGCCTTCTGAACTCAGGGATATTTTGTCTTTAGTTGAAGTCAAACATTGACCTAATTTTTGGTTGGACCGAAATATAGGCTTAATATTTGACTTCTTCAAAAGTTTACCTATTTTATCCGTGATACCGCTTACATAGGGAAGTATAACTTGTGTCTGTCTGTCATTTTTACTATTGTCTTGTTGTTTGGGTCTGGGATTTCTGTATTTGTATATGGTCTTATTAATGTCTTTTTTGGTATAACCGTTCATGGTCAAGGCTTTGGTTAGTTTAAGGAGTTCTGTGTCTAGGGAATTCTTGTCTGAAATCATGAAAGCCCTATGAACAAGTGAATTAACTACCGAGCGTTTTTGAGAGGGATGGTGATGTGAAAATGCGTTTAGGTATCTGACAGTGTGGGTTTTCTTCCTATATACCGAGTGTCCCATTAACACGGTCTAAACCCGAAAGTGAAAGTTCTTTATATCTTAATGGCCGTGAAAGCTTAAAATCTAAAATATATATATAACTAATGTAAGCATCTGTAACATATACACACTTATATAAAATATCACAATTTATTTAATTAACTAGGTTAAAATTTATTTTATTTTAGTCAAACTTCACGTGTGATAAAATTGTTTATTACTGCAGTTTCGTTAACTATTTACGTTAACATCATCAGATACTACTAAAATAACAAAAGGCGGTATAAGAAAAAATTTATGAAAAAGATTTCATTAAAAAACCTAATATTATAAAAACATTTTAAAAAGTTAGAATTTACATTAAAATTAAAGAATTACACAATTTAAACACAATTTAAAACTTAAAAAATAGTAATAAACAAATTAAAAATGACACTGGAGAATGTCAAACAGGGACTATAAAAGTATAAATGCAGAACTTAAACCATTCTGTGTCTCCTGTGAATGGAATGAAAGTCGTGAGGAGGAGGTGTGCAACCAGGTGGCGCTGGTGGACGGGGAATGAGTTTATTAGAAGCAAGCTAGTGTAAGTGCCCTACAGACAAAAAAACACAATTATTTACCTAAAAAAGAGTTGTGGACGTGATGCGGGCATCAGATTACATCACTTTTTTTTTTTGCTGCCACCTTAAGTGAAGGCTCCGAAATCCGATGTTGTCAACAAACTCAAAGCGTTTCAGTTGAGTGTAGAGATATCCGATAGTGTTTTTAAAATATCAGAAATTGTCAATGCTGCCACCTATGACAAGTATCCGAAATTTGTACACATAACGGGGATCGCACAATCAAATGAACAACTTAAATAAGGTATTTTTTGTGAATGTTATCTGTTTATTTAAGAGGTCGTTAGGTACTACAATCCAACTCTTTTTATTTTTCGACTACATAAATAGTTTAGATGACAACATCAAATTCACAATTGAACTTGAGTCTGACAACCAAATTAACTTCTTAGACCTAACACTTTCCAAAATTAACAAAAAACATTCATTCAATATTTATCGAAAAAACACACTATCCCCTCTCATTCAAACAGCCCCTATCAACATAAATTAGCAGCCTATAATAGCATGATACACCGCGCCTTATTAACCCCCCTCTCCCCAGAGAACCTAAATTTAGAAATAAACATAATAAAGCAAGTCGCGCACAACAATGGCTTTCACCCAAATCTCATTGATAAAATATTATACAAGAAAAGACAAAAAATATTTAATAACAACGTAACAGCATTAGAAATAATTAACGAAAATCCCACCCATTACGTATCAATTCCATACATAGGGCCAATTAGCCAACAAATCGCGAATACAATTAGACAACAATGCAATGTTAATATCTCCTTCAGTAGTTCACAAAATCTTAAGTCCCTCCTTGTAAGAAACAAAGACACCCTTGACCCAATGACACAACCTGGGATTTATAAGCTGTCCTGTGACTCCTGTGAATGTTTCTACATCGGGAAAACTGAAAGGTACGTCGCAGTTAGGCTTAAAGAGCATTTTGATAATAATCACTTCTCACACTTCCTAAACCACTTATTTGATAACAACCATTACTTCGACAAAAACAAAGGAATCAAAATTCTACACACAGAATACAATAAAACAAGATTGAGTTTACTAGAGGAACTTGAAATAACTACATATTTAGGTAGGTGCCCTAACGACCTCTTAAATAAACAGATAACATTCACAAAAAATACCTTATTTAAGTTGTTCATTTGATTGTGCGATCCCCGTTATGTGTACAAATTTCGGATACTTGTCATAGGTGGCAGCATTGACAATAATTTCTGATATTTTAAAAACACTATCGGATATCTGTACATTCAACTGAAACGCTTTGAGTTTGTTGACAACGTCGGATTTCGGAGCCTTCACTTAAGGTGGCAGCAAAAAAAAAAAAAAGTGATGTAATCTGATGCCCGCATCACGTCCACAACTCTTTTTTAGGTAAATAATTGTGTTTTTTGTCTGTAGGGCACTTACACTAGCTTGCTTCTAATAAACTCATTCCCCGTCCACCAGCGCCACCTGGTTGCACACCTCCTCCTCACGACTTCCATTCCATTCACAGGAGACACAGAATAGTTTAAGTTCTGCATTTATACTTTTATAGTCCCTGTTTGACATTCTCCAGTGTCATTTTTAATTTGTTTATTACTGTTTTTTTAAGTTTTAAATTGTGTTTAAATTGTGTAATTCTTTAATTTTAATGTAAATTCTAACTTTTTAAAATGTTTTTATAATATTAGGTAAGTTTTTTAATGAAATCTTTTTCATAAATTTTTTCTTATACCGCCTTTTGTTATTTTAGTAGTATCTGATGATGTTAACGTAAATAGTTAACGAAACTGCAGTAATAAACAATTTTATCACACGTGAAGTTTGACTAAAATAAAATAAATTTTAACCTAGTTAACATTTAACTTCACTATAAGGAGTCACACATTATTTTTTAACAAAACATGGATGAATTTCCAGATTATGTAAAATTTATTTAATTGTTAAAATTAAAATATCCCTGCAATCCAAAAAAGGGTTTGCGAAAAAAAAATCAAATTTTAAATTTGTTAAAGGGCAGCTCTTTTATAGAGACTGGAAACTTATTATAGATCCGAATGGCCATATACTGGGGTGACTTTTCGAAGGTAGTAGTTCTATGGGAAGGAATACTAAATTGGTGGGTATGTCTGGTAGACACAGCTCTATTCATTGAGCCGTTTGTAGTAAAAAGTTCAGGAGAATTTTTCGCTAACAGAACCATGTTATACAAATATAATGAATATAGTCATTATATTGAGCTTGGTAAAAATAGGTGCTGTGTGTTTCAGATATCCCACATTGCTCATAAGACGCATTAAGCGTTTTTGAGCAAACAGTATTCTTTATAGGTTTGCGGATGATCCCCAAATTGTTAATCCGTAGTTTAGGTAGCTTTGAACGTAGGCAAAATAGAACATTTTAAGTAGATTTAGTGACACTTTTTCTTTTAACAGTCTTACGGCGTACAGTATACTATGTATTCGTTTCGTGACACTGTCTACATGGACACTAAAGCCTAAAGTGAAATCGACATTTATACCGAGAAATGTTGTATTTTCGACAACCGGTATGCTGTCACTATTTGAGTGGACCCAAATACATTCGGTTTTGTTTGCGTTATATAGATTATAAAACTGTATGATTGCCGATTTTTTAGGGTTAAGTAGAAGACCGTTTTCATGGCACCATTCTAGCATAAGTCGTAGAACGTCATTTGCAATTCGGCTTAGATCTTTAAGGTCTGCCGCTGATAGGTCAATGAACGTATCGTCGGCGAACTGGAAAACCTGCGTACCACTCACTTCCTTTAATTTTTGTAGTAGGTCGTTGCAGAACACTAGAAAAAGCTAGGGCGATAATACACCCCCTTGTGGCACGCCGTACTCACAAGGGGTAGTCCTGGATTTTTTTCCGTTAATTTTGACGTATTGTGTTCTGTTTTTTAAGTAGGATTTAATCCATTGACCTGATTTTCCATATGATTCTAGTTTTTCTAGAAGGCATTCATGCCTAACTAGATCGAAAGCCTTTGTAAGATCGAAATAAATTCCGGCTACCCGGAATTTATCGTCACGAGCTTTGGTTATTGTTTTTATAGAATCATATAGAGCTGTGGATGTGTTTTTCTTTTTTTTGAATCCGTGCTGTGACGAGGCCAATAGAGAAAAAATTTCAAAATAATCCATTAGTCTATGTGCCATTGCCTTTTCTAGTATTCTGGAAAAAACACTGGATACAGACCGGATGATAATTCTCAACTTTGTCGTGTTCTCCCTTTTTAAAAATTGGTATACATCTCCCGGTTCTAAGTAAATCGGGAAAAGTCCCCGTTTTAAACGGATTGTTTATTATATGATATAGAGGTATAGCAATAATATCTGCTATCTCACCTGCCGGGTCATAGTGGAATTCCCGGAAACGAGAAGGCAGATGAACTTGCAAGACTCGGATCAGGGATGGCCTGCACGGGGCCGGAACCTATATTAGGTGTTACAAGGAAGCAAGTAAAGAACGCTCTCGATGAGTGAGCTTATACCAAGCTAAAGGAGCAATGGAGGGCGGTCGACGGTTGCCGGCAAGCTAGGGACTTCCTGGCTGGCCCAAGCAAATCAAAGACCGACTGGTTGCTGGAAAAAGGAAGAACTGCACTCAGACAACTTTTAGGGGTCCTCACGGGCCACTGCAAGCTAAGAAAGCACCTGGCAACAATTCGGATTCTAGAGAATCCGCTATGCCCAGAGTGCGGAGAGGATGAAACATCCTCTCATTACTTAGCCGAGCGTGTCAGATACGACAGGATCAGGTTGCAAGTCTTGGAAACTCAAAGACTTAACCAAGAGGAACTAAGAGATCTTCCATGGGCCAATATCCTGACCTTTATTGAAAGGACGGGCAGGTTCAGGGAGGACTCAAATTAGTAAATGGCTGGGATTGCCTGGGGTGACAAAAAGGGCCAGAAATGGCCTAGTTGTCCGGCTTTGGCCAACCCAAAAATTTACTACTACTACTACTACTAAGCAGAAATGTAAGAAGACAGACTGATAAGGAGGCAGACAGACGTCCGGCTTTGGCTAACCCAAAAATTTACTACTACTACTACTACTACTACTACATGAGGTCTAAAAGAACAGAGAATAACTAGAAAAATCCGTCATGGCAGAGAAAGCAATTCCCAAAGATTTTCTTTTTGGGTCGGGTTTTGGGGAACAAGTAAAAAATTTTAAAATCTTTGGAAAACACAGGTCAGGACCTACACTCTTTAAAAAGTTCCTTTAGGAATGCCCTATCAAATGCTTCAAACTCAACTCCCTCGTTAAAAAAAAGACGGTTTTTTAAACAAGTATCGCTCTGCTCACTAAAAGAGGGATATGAGACACTAAACGGGGCACAATCTCTAGAACCAAAATCCATATTACCCAAAAAGTCGCATTCTAAAGATGTAGCTCGAGAATTTTTTATGCACTTTGAGCAAAAGTTACAAAAAATTCCTCAGTTTTGGAGAGTTTTGGAGGTTACAAAATTCCACTAATTACACTAATTTTCAGATATATAATTAATAACCATAAATTGCCACAGACAGAAAAAACCTTAATGAAATCAGCTGTGTGCGATTTATTAAGTTTGGTGGTGGTTATTAAATGCGACCCGATCAATATTACTAATTTTAAAATTTATCGGCCTAATAACCATAAATTGTCACAGACGGGAAAAAACCTTAATGAAATCAGCTGTGTGCGATTTATTAATATTGGGGGTGGTCGTTAATACGATCTATGTCCCGATCAATATTATTAAGTTTCAGAATTATCTGCTTAATGACCACAAACAGAAAATACCTTAATGAAATCAGCTGTGTGCGATTTATTAAGTTTGGGGGTAGTCGTTAAATGTGATCCATGTCCCAATCAATATTACTAACTTTCAGAATTATGTGCCTAATAACCATAAATTGTCGCAAATAGAAAAAACCTTAATGAAATCAGCTGTGTGCGATTATTAAGTTTGGGGGTGGTCGTTAAATGCGATCCATATCCCGATCAATATTACTAATTTTCAGAATTATTTGCCCAATAACCATACATACACTGTCACAGACAGAAAAAACCTTAATAAAATCAGCTGTATGCATGTATTTATTAAGTTTGGGAGTGGTCGTTAAATGCTATCCTCGTCCCAATCAATATTACTAATTTTCAGAGTTATCTGTCTAACCAAAAATTGTTACAAAAAAATAACCTTAATGAAATCAGCTGTGTGCTATTTATTAAGTTTGGGGGTGGTCGTTAAATGCGATCTACGTCCAGATCTATATTTCTAACAGACAAATCTAATGGTGACAAACGCTTAAGTTATTGTGAATTTAAAGATTTTAAATAGATTGTTGTATACCTCGATATACAAGGTGAATTTTTAAAAAGACAGTTTCTGACACCAGGGTAACTTTATAGTTGTTCCAAAACTTTAATATTTTGAAGTCACTTCCATTTTACCAATCACTTTGAATTAAGACACCTCATTAACTTTTATATTTTATTACTGAACTAACTTTACAATAGCAACATGTTAAATGTATGAATGCAAAATTATTAATCCTGCGGTGTAGGCACCCGTCGTCTATTTATTGAAAAAATGATGAGTCATCATAATATGAGTAAGTCAGCAAAAATATATTTATAATAAGGGGCAATATATTGGGGGTGCCAACAGCTCGGGGGCGTTTGAGATTTTTGTTAATATTTTGAGATTTTTGAAGAAAATTGAAAAATTGAAAACAAAAATCTGAAACAAAATACAGAGTATAAAATTAGTATAATTGGTACTTAAATATTTCAACTTATTCTAGGTCACAATATTATAAAATTATTAAAACATATAAAATATGAAAACTTAATAAAATTAGTAAAATAGTAAAATATAATAATTATATAAAATAAAATTGAATTATATAAAATTGATAAAATGATTATTTTATATGAAAATAACGTCTTTTATTCTGTCATTATTCGTTTCTTCGTTTTAATTCGGCTAGAACGCCTTGGAGAAGAAATTGTGGAATCTTTTTATATTGACCCTCCGAAGATATATACTGAAGTGGAATTGGATAATTTAATCTTTGTAGTTCGGCATCATAATGTACAATCGTGGGATGTTCGATTGGTTCCTTGTGGCATTGATTGAATATTTGTAAGCATGGAAGACATGATTCTTGCTTAGAGTTGGAAATCCAACATCGGCGAAGAAGATTTGTAACTCCAAAATATTTTAAAAACTTGTAGAGTAAGTATAGTATAATTAGTCCAAGGATTGTTGATAAAACTGTGGTATACCAAAATGACTGTTTAATAATAAATGGTTTGTTGAGTTGTTGCTGAATCTGTTCGTCGAATTCATTTAATTTGTGTTGCTCGTATTTTAACTCATGCAAGTCCAAGTTTGCAAGTTTAATTGGTTCTAGATTAATTGAGTTAATTGTTAAGTTTTTCTTGAGCTTCTTAAAGCAATCATCTTCTGTGATGTCTGTTAATGTGATTTCATTCGTTAGGTTTTGAGTTATAAGCAAATTTTGAGTTTGTAAAGTTACTTGATTTGTAAATGCCTTGCAGTTAGAATTTAATTTTAAAATGCCATAATTCCTTATGATTTCCCTTTGGCTATCTTCATTGTTGCAAACAATTGAAATTTGTGTTGGTTTTGATGTAATAAATACCCATTGATTTTGTTGTAGTGAGTGCCAAATTTCTAAGTCAGCATGTAGGCTTCTTGTTTTACAGGATTTTGGAATTCTCGTTGTAGTTTTCATTAAAAGTTGAACTTCACATTCTTCATTTGTGGATTTCTTTATGGTATGAATATTTTTGCATAACCATTTCGTTGGAAGGTATTGAATACAATCATCAAGATCCTCAAACAGAATATAAAGAGTTCTTGTGAAGGAAAATAGGATATATGGTTTGGAAGGTTCTATATAAGAAAATAAACTAGCATCTTCCTTATGTGGATTTTATAACGAAAATATTTGATATAAATTAAACTCATTTGATAAGACAATTGGAATTTCAAAGGAAATTACTAAGAGTTTATCTTTAATAAATGATTTTAAAGTTATTAATTTATAATAAGTATAGACATTTTCTTTTGTTAAAGGAATTGGTAAGTTAAACTTTGTTGAAACTTTTTGTAACTCTTTATATAAAATTTCTGGAGCTAAAATTCTATAATTAGTTATTCTATGTTGAATTAAAGAAACATCATTAACATAATTTTCTAAGATACCTTGAATTTCATCTGTCATTTCTATTAATAAAATTAAGTGATTAGAAATTTCAATCTCAAAATCTAATTTATTTTTAAAATCTTCAACAAATTTGTTAAAATATTTTAAATTTTTATTTAATATTAAAATATTTTCATTCATTTTTAAAATGGAGTTATTAAAATTAGAAATAGTTTGAGAAATTACAGAAACTTGCTGTTGCATAAGAACTTCAGTTTGTTTTTCGTTATTTATTATTTTATTGATTGAATCTGTATAAAATTGTGAGTCTTCTGCGTCGGGAATACCAAACAGCCATTTAAATGCATCGCCAACAAAATTTATTAATCCACGTTTTCTACGTGATAAAGTATTTATTTCATGTGATATTATTTTATATAACTCTTTTATGGAAAGAAACTTTGTTTTAATATAGCGTAATTGATTTTTACATTCTAAAAAAATATGATCTGTTTGTGCTAAGTTACAAATATCTAGCGATAAAGAATAATAGTTATAAACTGTTAGAATACACAGTTCATATCATTTTCTTCTCCTGTTTTCCCTGCTGGATATTCTTCTGCTATTAGGTTATGGGCCTTATACACTGAGGACCGTTACAAAGTGATATTTTGAAAAATTTGATCGTATCCGCAAAAAAAAGGTGATAAAAAATATCTTAAAAGATTTTTTGACAGTGACATTTCTTTAAAAAATTACTACGTTGGAAGAAATGGGCGCAGAAATAGCCGCACTCCGAAGAGAATTACAGCTCAAATGTGCAACTAAGGCTACCGTGATTTCTAGTTCAGTGGGTGGTCTGGCTGAATCAAAACATCTAGATGGTTCCAACTATAATGAATGGAAATTTTGGATGAAGAACTTTCTCGTTGATGCAGGATTGTGGATCTGCATTAAAACAACGGAAAATGAAATTGTAAACCCAGACTTAGACCAGAAAACTCTTGCAAAAATCAACTTATCATTAAAACCATGTGCAACCTCCGTAACTAAAAAGGCTAAAACAGCTAAGGAAGCATGGGAAAATCTCCGAAAAGCTTATGAGGATTCGGGTATAGTAATATTAATTGGACTATACTCGAAGTTGTTTAAAACAAAATTTGAATTGTGTTCGTCAATGCAGGACTATGTTGATAAAATTTTAAAAATTTCTGAACAACTAGAAAATATTGGTGAACCATTCAAGGACAATATTGTTGGTGGAATAATCCTTGGTGGTCTTCCTGAAGAGTACAAACCACTGATATTGGAAATACAGGGCTCTAAACAAGCTACCACGACAGAATTTGTTAAAAGTTTACTACTGCAGGATAATGTTAAAAACCTTGGAAATACTACGAGTTCAGATTCAGTTTTTATCAGCAGAAAACCATTTAACAAAAATACGAAACAACGTTATAGAGTTCCGAGATGTTACAATTGTAATGAGTATAATCACAAAGCTGATTCTTGTCCCAAACCAAAGAAATCTACTCCTAGAAAAGAAGAAAATAGTTATTTTGTATTTTCGTGTGATAAATCTACTGAAATGTCCAAGAAATGGATAATAGATTCTGGAGCAACGGCTCACTTTACACCACACCTAGAGGTTTTAAAATTATTCCAAGAAAATTCAAGCAGAGACTTGGGAATTGCACATGGCACTAAACTGAAGTGTACAGGAACAGGTGAACTTGATATTCTTCTAAGCAATGAGAAGACCGTAACAGTAAAAGATGTAGTTCATGTCCCCGACTTAGCATTAAATCTACTTTCTGTAAGTAAAATCGTTAAAACTGGACTTAGTGTTATTTTTGACCAAACTTATGGATGTAGACTGACAACAAAAAATGTTTTACTGAATGCTAAAGAAATTATGGCTACAGCTACTGAAATAAATGGTATGTACTGTCTAGATCAAACTCAACCTCATGATAACCTGTTAGCAAACTCAATAAAAGTTGAAGATACATATGAGCTTTGGCATCGCCGACTTGGGCATTTAAATGAACAATCCATAAAAATATTGAAAAAAATATCTGATGGTATAACATTTACAGATAGTGTTCAAGAAAAATGCGAAAGTTGTATAAAAGGAAAGCTACATCATGAACCATTCGATAAGTCTGGAGGCAGGCGAGCTGAAAATACACTGGATTTAGTCCATTCCGATATTTGTGGCCCGATGCAAACCAATTCCATTGGAGGTGCTAAATATTTTTTAACATTTACGGACGATTTTTCAAGAAAAACCGTAATATATTTTCTTCGGGAAAAATTTGAAGTGACAGAAAAATTCAAAGAATACAAAGCATTAGTCGAGAATTAATCTGGCAGAAAAATCAAATGTTTAAGGACAGACAATGGTAAAGAATATGTTAACCGAAATCTTACAAAGATATTAACATCAGCAGGAATAAAGCACCAAAAAACGATTCCGTATACACCTCAACAAAATTCCGTTGCTGAGAGACTTAATCGTACTTTAGTGGAAAAAACAAGAAGTATGTTGATAGACGCAAATCTTGGTAATAAATATTGGGCAATTTCAACTGCCACATATTTAAAAAACATTTCTCCAACTAAAGCTTTAGATAACAAAACCCCAGAAGAAGCTTGGTCTGGGAGAAAACCGGATTTGAAACATCTTCGTGTATTTGGGTGCAAAGCATTTGTTCATGTTCCGAAAGAAAAAAGACGAAAACTGGACAATAAAGCAGTTGAATGTATTTTCGTAGGATATTCTGAAAACACAAAAGGATTCCGATTTTTGAATTCAGAAAATAAAGTATTATTCTCCAGAGATGCAGTTTTTATTGAAAATCAGTCTGGGAAGACTGATAATAACATTCAAAATAATGAAGAAAATCAACAGAAACAAACAGTTATAACAGCTACTACTGTTGAAGTGGGGGAAGAGATTCCATTATTATCCGTTAATGAAGAAAATCATGAAGAAGAGGTACTGAGGAGAGTATTTCAGAAAATTATGAGAATGTATTGGAGTCACCTGAAGAAAATATAGTAGAAGATTTTTTAGAAAATCAAGAATTTGTAGAAGAATTACCAGAGAGATTAACTCGCCGACGGCAACTAAATAAATTTATATATAATTCTGATTTTATATATAAAGTAGCTGATATTATGTGTGAGCCAAAAACAGCAAAGAAAGCATTGTCTTGTACAGATGCTGCTCACTGGAAGGACGCAATGAACGAAGAACTAGGAGCTCACCAGGAGAATAGGAGCTCACCAGGAGAATAGAATCTGGGTTCTCTGCGATGTTCCTCAGAATAAAAAAGCCATTAAAAGTAAATGGACATTCAAAAAAAAATTAAATGCTGATGGTATTGTAGAACGATATAAGGCACGATTAGTTGCAAAAGGATATTCACAAGTTTCAGGAGTTGACTATGATGAAACATTTTCTCCGGTAGTCAAATATAGTTCCATCCGATTACTTTTATCTCTAGCTGCAAAATATGATTGGGATATTGATCAAATGGACGTGGTCACAGCATTCCTACATCCCCAACTAGATGAAGAAATATATATGGAACTTCCTGATGGAAAAACTTGCCGCCTTTTAAAAACTTTGTATGGACTGAAACAATCAAGCCATGTTTGGAATAAAAAGCTTGATTCCGTAATTAAAGAATTCAACTTTAAGCAATCAAAATTAGATCCCTGTATATATTATAGAACTTCAGAAAATAAGTTTATCATTATTGCAATCGACGTAGATGATATTTTAATATTTTCTCAAGATAAGAAACAAAAAAGGGATTTAAAGACTAGATTGATGAAAACTTTCAAGATGAAGGATTTGGGTGAAGCCCATTATTGCCTTGGAATGAGAATTGCACGGGACAGAAAAAATGGAATTATTACTTTGGATCAGGAGAAGTATATTAAGGAAGTACTTGATCGATTTAACATGTCGGAATGTAATGGAATTAAAACCCCATTAGATCCGAATCAAAAATTATCCAAAGAACAGCAACCAGAAACAGAAAAAGAATTCAGTGAGATGAATACGATTCCATATCAAGAGGCAATAGGAAGTATCATGTATGCTGCGCAATGTACCAGGCCAGATATATGTTTGGCAGTTGGAGAATTGGCAAGATACAGCAATAATCCTGGTAAAATACATTGGATGGCAGTAAAGTGTGTATTAAGATACTTGAGAGAAACGTTAAAGTATAAACTCAGGTTCAAAAGTTCAAATTTGAACCTTTATGGATTTACTGACTCGGATTGGGCTAGAGATGTTGACGACAGAAAATCTACAGCAGGTTATGTATTTATTCTTAGTGGAGGAGCAGTAAGCTGGGCTTCTAAGAAACAGCCAACAGTGGCACTATCTACGACAGAAGCTGAATACATGGCGATGTCTTTGGCAGCACAAGAAGCAACATATTTAAAGAGCTTACTTTTAGAACTTAAGGTTGAAAACTCTAGTGCCGTTACCATATTCTGCGATAACAAAGGTGCTGCTGATTTATGTAAAAATGCAAGCTATCGTCCTAGAACTAAGCATATAGACATCAGACATCACTTCGTACGAGAAAAACAAGAACGTGGTGAAATTTGTATGAAATTGATTCCTACAGAAAAAATGGTAGCAGATACTTTTACAAAGCCCCAGTTTTTTGAAAAATTAAAATATTGCTCACAACGAATGGGAGTAATATCACATAAAGTGGGGGTGTTAGAATAAATACTTAGACGTAGTTTATTGATAATATAGTTATGTAGATATTAAAATAAATACAATTGAATTAACGTGTTTCACAGTTCATGTCATTTTCTCCTCCTGTTTTCCCTGCTGGATATTCTTCTGCTATTATAAACCTCACTTATTTGATTGTTTATTTGCGATAAATTATAGTAAGTTAATAATGCGTATTTGTCGTTTGAGATATGTATTTTTCCTAAGTTATGATATAATAAACCTGCCGAACTTTCTAATTGTTGAATTTCATAATTATTTGTTCGAAGTGCTAGGTTTAGGGTCACGGTTAGAATTAGGAGTTGGAAAATTACTTCTATAAGAAATACCTGCGTCATCCTCATCTTCATCGGAGAATGATATATTGTTCTCGTCTGAAACAATATAGGGTTTTAGTTTATCGAAGTAATGGATTTTTAGTTTATTATTTATATTTAAGGTGGCCGTATTATTATCATTTATTGCTTCTATTTTATAAGGACCTTTATAATTTTTTGATAACTTTTTCTTTTTAATTTTGAAAAGACTGTCATATAATAGGACATATTGACCTTCATAAAAAGGATATCCTCTATGATGAGACTTATAATAATAATTTTTTGATACTTCTTTAGATCGTATTTGACTTGCTTTTGCTGAGTCACGAATTATGCGTAATTTATTTGTAATATCATTGGCTAAATCTGAATAGTTTGGTTTTACTTGAGGAGAATTAATAATATTAGGAATTCGTGCTCTTTGCCCAAAAACTAACTCATATGGAGTTTTTTTGTGTAGATTTATTAATACTTAAATTATAGGTAAAAATTGCAAAATTTAAAAATTCATCCCAATTATTTTGATCTTTATTTACGTAACATTTAAAATAATCTTTTAAAATTAAATGTGTCCTTTCTAAAGATCCGTTTGTACTTGGCCTATAAGGACTTGTCATTTTATGCTTTATAGTCAAAAGTTTATTTACTTCTTTAAAAACATTGGATGTGAATTCTTTGCCTTGATCTGTCAATATACTTAAGGGGAAACCAAATTGGGTACAGAATTTAAGAAAATATATAGCTGTAGTTGCAGCTTCATGATTTGGCATTGAATATGCTTGTATGAATTTTGTTAAATCATCCTGTATCGTTAAAATAAACCGGTTGTTATTGAGGGTCAATGATAATGGTCCAATAATATCGAGGGCTACTCGTTCATTAAATTTTGATGCAGTAGTTGTGATTAACATAGGACTTTTATTACTTTTGAAATCAGTTTCGCAATTTTTTATATAATCTCGAATCCTTGATGTCCTTCTGTTGGGAGATCATGTTTCTCTTTTAAAACAGTTTTTATTAAATCTTTATCTGTTAAAGTTATACGAGGGTCACTAATTATGTCATATTGAAAATCTCTAAATAAAAAGTACAATAAAGTATAATATGTATTTTGTAAAATAATTGTATTATCAATTGAAATATCGGGAATCGTAAAACATTGTGTTTGGTTATGTTGTAATAGTAAACGTAGATTATAAAACGTATCAAATAAATTTTCATATAAAGCTGATTCATCAATAAATTCTTGTATAAATACCAAGTATAAAGTTTGCTGTGGAAGTCGCTTTACCGTAATTTCTTTTAATTTAGGATTATGTTGAATTGTTAAATTATTTTTATAAATGTAATCAATATATTTATTATTATTTGATAAATCACAAGACAAGGCTATAACAAAGTTTTTAATTTGATTTAAGGGCTTATTAATTATTTTTGGTTTAGGAATTGTAAGTTCCATTTGGTGAAATTCCCTGAAATTAGCGAAGGTTAAATTTTCTTCATTTAATTCTATATAATTTACGATATGTTTTCCTATTTCATTTGTATAAATATTTATTTTAATTTGGGAGTCTTTAAAAACTAATTTTATTATATTGAATACAATATCCCATTTTAAGTTGTCTTTTCCCGAACCAATTTTAGGCATGGATATTTCATTTTCTTTATTTTTGTAACATAGTAATTTTAAACTTTCTATAGCTGAATATAACTTTTTATAGGTAGGTTTGTCATCAAATCTTTCCTTCGTAATTAAATAGTAAACATTTTTGTTTTCAAGTTCAAGATAAGCTACTTCACCGATTTGTTTGATTTGTCTTTTTAATTTATCTACGCAATTGAATTTGTTTTTAAATTGTAATTTTTGTTCATATAGAAATCTCTGGATACACAATGTGCTAACGAAGTTTTATTCATAGGGGAGAATAAGTTATCGGGAACTATTTCTATATTATTATTTTCAATATTAAGTTTATTATTTATAATTTCTCGATCTTTTTTATACAATATATTAAAGAAATAATCCATTAATTTGAATCTCCAACGTAATAATCTACTGGATGGATCTTTGCAATTATTTAACCAAATTAAGGGGCGATGATCACAAACGATATCAAAAGGCACTTGAAAAAGATAAGGTCTGAAATGTTTACATGATTCGACAATAGCATAAAGTTCTTTTTCAGTAGTTGAGTAGGATTTTTGAGCTTTATTTAAAGTTTTTGAAAAATACGCAATAGGTAAGTCATTTCCTATTTGTACTTGAGAAAGGATCCCGGTTATTCCGTCCATACTGGAGTCCGTGGTAAGGATAAACCTTTTATTAAAGTCCGGATATTGTAAAATTGGTTTGCTACCCCACGGGTACTGGGTCTATCTCTTCTATAGATAAATCCGTAATTCAAAGTGGGGAGAAATCTCCACTCTTTGGTTTTGCAGAGTTGGAGAGTGTGTGATCCAATATTTCATCCAAGTAATGCGGGATGACCGGCTGACCTGGGCCTAAAAACCCACGTGTCGGCCCTACTGCATAGAATGCGGATGAATGAGGGTTGTGTATTGCGAGCAAGCCCCACGTGTTTGTGCCGTGCGTGGATACCCGTGTCGTGGAGTGACAGTGTCCTGGTGGTTGAGCGAATAGCAACACACCACTTTGGCCTAGAACGAAGCTAAACGGGAGGCCGGAGTCTAACCCAATTTCGGTCAATCGGCTGCGATGTCCCGTCAGAGGGTCACCAGGGTGAGTCTCTTGGGAAGGAGGGGGCACATAGGGGGCCAAGTCATCTCAGGACTGACTCGCAACCTTCTCATGTGCAACACCTTCCTGGAGGCTATATCCTCTTGGTAGCCTTGGCGATTGTGTCAGTTGTGACATGACGTCCCCAGATGTGAGGACTCCGAGGAGGGTGAGGAGCCAAAAGGATGAAATCAATATACTAGTTCATGGAATCTAACAAAAAACCTGAAAACCCACAATCCCACTTAGGACCGTCGTCAGATGACCTGAGTGGGACCAAACCCATCAGCCCTTCAACAGGCACGCCAAAAGGCAACCTGTTGGATGGAAACCCAAAACCCCCTAGTGTTGGGACTACGGACATTGTTCGACCTAACACCGAGGAACCCAAGGCTTCAAGCTCAAGTACTGGGACTGGAAACATTCCACCCGGTTCGAGTTTATGTTTATGTTTGTTTTTTAACCTCGTACTATTCTACTTAATTAAGCATCCCCTAAGTCCAGGACTTGTGTGGGCTAGTAGTAGAGGGAACCACCGGCTTTAATTGACTTTCGAACCAATATATCTAGGGAGTACGCCTTCGCCAAATTTCAATTATTAATTAACTGAAAAAGGAAATCGGCGCCAGTGAGGTTTGAACTCACGATCATTAGATCAGTGTAGGCTATATCGATGCCATTGACCGCTGAGCTAAATCTCCCATGTGAGAAGCCTAAAAAGAAGAGAGTCTGTGGAGCTGAGGCGAAACGCAGAAGGAAGGCGAGGCTGGCTCAAGAAGCCACCTCAAAAACCTCTGGGTCTATCCAGCAGCCCTCAGGGTCATCTTCTGTAAATACGGCAGGTAGGTCCAAACCAGGGCTAAAACCGAACGGTGGAAGTGCTGGAGAAAGAACTCCTGCCACAAAAAGAATAAGGTCAGATGGATCGAGCCCCTCTCCTGCATTGCAGAATAAGAAGCAAAAATCCATTAATAGGCCCACTATCAACCCAAGTGGTTACTCTCAGGCTGCTGCCAAGCACCTGAAAGTGGCCATCATTGACAAGCAGAGCCAACTGGGTAAGCTAACCAGCTCCCAGTATGACCTGGTTGTCAAAGGGTTAACAAAACAAGTGGACGAAATTCTGTCCGCTAAAAATGAAGTACCACCACAAATCTCCAGTATGAAGCACACTGGTGAAATCCTGAGGATCACGTGTGAGGACTCCGGTACCCTCACGTGGCTTAAGGGCGCTGTGCCCAGACTGGGAGATTTATGGGAAGGAGCTAATCTAGCAGTGGTCCCTCAAGACGAGCTTCCAAGGCTGACAAAAAGGCCTCCATCTGGATCTCGAACGATGACGATGGTCTGGAGAAGGTCAAGTTGCGCCTTGAAGGTCTAAATACATGGGCCAATGTTAAAAAATGGTGCGTCTTCCACAGGGAAGTCAAGAAGGACCCTAAAGGTCAACTTATTGTCTTCGGCATATCTGAGGAAGACGCACAAGCCATAACCAGTAGGGGAGGTAAGGTAAAATATTTATTTTCCTACCTTACTGTTAAATTAACAAAAGCCCAACCTCAGGAAGTGGCTGGTGAGGGTGAGGCTTCAACATCAGGCGGGGCACCGGGGGATATGGAGGTTGAAGAAGTCTTCACCTCTGAATCCACTGACCCCATCGCCAAGGACGGCCCTCCAAGCAATAAGGGGGTCTGTTGATGTTGAGATCTCAACTCACCAAATAGTCATTCCCAATGTCTGGACTTGAGATTATACAAATTAACTTGCAACACTGCCGGGCGGCGGTAGCTACCAGCTGCCGTCACCTGGACAGGGACTATTTTTGTAAATAGCTATATTCAAAAGCCTAGGACGTGTATATACATACCTAAGCAATATGAAGCTACTCTAGTAACTCAGTTCAGCACAGCTGACCTTACAACTGTGAGAATGAACTATAGTGTAAAGGGTAACCAAGAAGAACTTTTTATAGCATCGGCATACCTCCCACAAGATACAGGTACGGAACCTCCATCAGAGGAACTTGCCAACCTGATAAACTTTTGCCAACGGGAGAAAAAAGCCTTATAGTTGGATGTGACAGTAACTCTCATCACATTGTGTGGGGCAACAAAAACATCGACGGAAGAGGCAAAGTACTGCTAGAGTTTCTGTCTGGCACAAACCTAGAGATATTAAATTGTGGATGCGAACCTACATTCGTAACACGCCGGGGTCAGACTGTAATTGACATTACACTGGCCACTTCTGATATCTCAAAACAAATAACTGACTGGCGTGTATCATCAGAGGCCTCCTTTTCGGACCACAGATGGATTCGCTTTAGGTTAAATCTGGATAGAGCTGAGTTAAAAGCCTATCGAAACCCAAAGAAAACAGACAGGGAGGCTTTCATTAGTCATCTGAAAAACAGAGTCAAGGAGCCCCCTAATGTTTTTAACTCAACGAACGACATTGAAGAATATGTACATAATCTTCAAAGGTTTCTCGTTAACTCATATGAGGACTATTGTCCCCTTAAAATTCCAGCAAACAGGAAGTCGACTAACACCTGGTGGTGTGCTAAACTTCAAAAGCTGAAAAATGAAACAAGAAAATTGTTTAATAAGGCGAAGAGATCACGGTTGTATTCTGATTGGACCGCTTATTCAGAGCACCGAAAAGAATACATAAAATTAATTCGCGAAAATCAAAGGAGAGCTTGGAGGGACTTTTGTCGCAGTATAGAATCTACCACGGTCGCCGGCTGACTAAAGAAAGTCCTTTCCAAGGATTCATCACAGAAACTAGGTAGTATTAAAAGAAATGATGGCTCATATACAGATAACCTTCAAAGTACCTCTACAATACTCCTAGAAACTCATTTCCCAGGATGTGTTATTACTCCCAATCAGGAATGGCATCCACATAAGCTTCCACCTCCAAGTAAAGAGGACTGGAAAGTGGACTCCAAACTGGTTGACGAGAAACGCATAAAATGGGCCATTGGAACTTTTTCTCCCTTTAAATCTCCAGGATTGGACGGAGTATTCCCAGCGCTTTTGCAGTGGGGCCTGGATATAATCTCCAGTCCACTAAAACACATTTTTCAGGCATGTATAGCTTTCAAATACATTCCGGAAGCATGGAGAGAAGTTAAAGTAACCTTTATTCCTAAGCCTGAAAGGAAAGACTACTCACTAGCTAAATCCTACCGACCAATTAGCCTGACGTCTTTTCTTTTAAAAACGTTAGAAAAACTGGTTGACAAAGAAATTCGGGATGGTGCACTTTCTAGAGTTAAACTACACCCGAATCAACACGCCTACATCTCTGGCAGATCGACGGAATCAGCTCTCCGAGCTGTAATTTCCCAAATCGAGAAATCCCTGGGACTAAAAGCATCGACACTTTCTGTGTTTATCGACGTTGAAGGAGCGTTTGACAAAGCGTCTTTTAAAAGCATTAAAACTGCCCTACAAAGACATGGTGTATCACCCACACTCATTGAGTGGATACAACACATGCTTGAATGGAGAGCAGTTCAACTAAACATAGGGGGATTAATCACAAGAGGAGTTGTAACAAGAGGCTGCCCACAAGGTGGAGTTCTTTCTCCTCTCCTTTGGAACCTTGTAGTGGACAGCCTATTAACACTCCTTAACGATAATTCTTTCTACACAATAGGATATGCAGACGACATAGTCATACTACTTACAGGGAATTTTGAGAGCGTGCTGTGCGATCTCATGCAGCGCGCACTCAATATTCTACAGAAATGGTGTGATGATCACTCTCTCTCGGTTAACCCAGCCAAGACTGAGATGGTCCTGTTCACTAAGAAAAGGAAACTGGGAAACCTCAAAGTCCCATGTCTTTTCGGAAAACGACTCAGCTTTTCTAAAGAAGTAAAGTATCTGGGAATTCTTCTTGACAGCAAACTGTGTTAGGGACCACACCTTAAGCAAAAAACAGAAAAAGCATGCATAGCTTTTTGGCAGTGTCGTAGAGCACTGGGCAGATCTTGGGGTTTGTCTCCCAGGATCACCCTTTGGCTGTACACCGCTGTCATAAGGCCTATGCTAACATATGGCTCAGTTGTATGGTGGCCCAGAACCCAACTGAATACAGCAAGAACGCAACTAAATCATATTCAAAGACTAGCTCTTATGAGTATAACCGGTGCAATGCGATCAACTCCAACTGCAGCTTTAGAGACTCTGCTTTGTATTCCTCCCCTTAATATTTTTGTTGAGGGTGAGGCCGCAAAGACAACCCTTAATCTGAAAGCAAATAGTACGTGGAATGCAAGAGGAACGCTTACTGGACATGAGTCTATTCTTGAACGGTTTGTGTCACAAGCTTCCATTCTTGAATCTCAGACCGATCTAGTTGCTTCCAGGTATATCTTTAATAGATCATACCAAGCTTATGCTTCCACTAAAGAAGAAACTGACAGCGTACCTGATATTGTCATGTACACTGATGGTTCAAGGACAACTGAAGGATCAGGTGCAGGAGTTTTCTGCCCTGATCTAGAGTTAGAATTAAGCATTTCCCTTGGCAAGCATGCCTCGGTCTTTCAGGCAGAGGTCATAGGGATAACAAATGCTGCGAGAGCTATTTCTGAAAGGGAAATCAGTAATAGAAGAATAACTATTCTTACGGATAGCAAAGCTTCCATACTAGCAATCAAGTCTTTCAAAATTACTTCAAAGCTAGTTTTGGAATGTCACCAATCCCTGGAGAAAGCGGCAGTTTCTAATACTGTTACACTCTCATGGGTAAAGGGGCATAATGGAAATGTAGGCAATGAAGAAGCTGATAGATTGGCACGAGCAGGCTCAGGCTCTGTACTTCTGTATTGGTCCAGAGCCCATAATCCCCGTATCTGTCGCTTTTTAAAACAGCTCTCATTAATCAAGAAACCCACATAAAACACACCCGTAATTGGATTACGAGAAACGACTGTAAACATGCAACTAAAAAGGGATAACCTAAGACAGTTTGCAAGCATAGTAACAGGTCACTGCAAACTAAATAAGCATCTTAACATCATGGGGAAGCCAGTCGACCCCATCTGTAGAGGATGCTACATGGAAGAGGAAACAATGGAACATGTGTTATGTCACTGTCAAGCGTTAGCCTTAATAAGAGGGTCCATGCTAGACGAGTACTGGCTCGACATGGCCGGTATAAGCAGCATCACTCCCCGACATCTTCTTAGATAAATTCAAAGAATTGGATGGCTGAGAGGCTAAATTGCTGCGCCCAAACGGAGGTAGTACAATGGGCCCAGCTAAGTGGCCTAAGTGCGTGTAGATAGCTACCCTCCACCCTAATAACCATCACAATATGTCCTAAGCGAGATAATGCGTCACAATTTGAATTTTCACGATCTTTTTTATACAATATATTATAGAAATAATCCATTAATTTTAATCTCCAACGTAATAATCTACTGGAGCGATCTTTGCAATTATTTAACCAAATTAAGGGGCGATGATCACAAACGATATCAAAAGGCACTTGAAAAAGATAAGGTCTGAAATGTTTACATGATTTGACAATAGCATAAAGTTCTTTTTCAGTAGTTGAGTAGGATTTTTGAGCTTTATTTAAAGTTTTTGAAAAATACGCAATAGGTAAGTCATTTTCTATTTGTACTTGAGAAAGGATCCCGGATATTCCGTCCATACTGGAGTCCGTGGTAAGGATAAACCTTTTATTAAAGTCCGGATATTGTAAAATTGGTTTGCTTGTAAGTATGGTTTTTAATTTTTGAAATGATTGTTCACATTTATCTGACCAAATAAAATTACTACCTTTCTTTAATAATGAAGTTAAAGGTTTAGCTATAGTGGAAAAGTTTTCAATAAATTTCCTATAATAATTTACTAAACCTAAAAATATTTTTATTTCCTTTTGAGTTTTAGGAGTAGGTATTTTAGTAATTGCTTCAACTTTCTCGGGATTAGATTTTATTATTCCTTTGTCTGAGATTAAATGACCTAGAAATGATATTTCTTTATGTAAAAATTCACATTTATCTGGTTGTAGCTTTAAGTTATGTTGCTTTAATCGATTAAAAACTAATTTGAGATTTTTTATTTGATCTTCAATATTTGTACCATAGACTATTATATCATCTAAATAGCAAAAACAAGATTTTCCGATTAAATTGGATAATAGAAGCGTCATCATTCTAGCAAATGTATTCGGGCTCGATTTTAATCCAAATGGCATACGATTGAATTCATAAAGAACAGTGGGAGTTGAGAAAGCAGTCTTGGCTTTATCTTTTTCTTCCATTTCTATTTGATGAAAACCTGATGATAAATCCAAAACCGTGAAATATTTTGCATTTCCTAACTGATCTAAAATTGTTTCAATATTTGGAAGAGGATAAATGTCACCAAGAGTTATATAATTTAATTTTCTATAGTCAATTACTAAACGCCATTTCCGTTTACCTGAAGAGTCCAATTTCTTGGGAACTACCCATAAATTACTTGAATAGGGTGACTTTGAATTACGAATTATATGTTGTTCTAACATTTCTTTAATTTGTCTATTTACTTCTTCCTCATGAATTTTGGGATAGCGATAAGTCTTACAAGAAATTGTTACATCATTTTTAGTATGTATGGAATGTTTAATTATATCAGTGGTTGTTAATTGCTTACCTTTTAAATGAAATAAGTCGGAAAATTCTAAACATAAATTAAGTAAAGCATTTTGTTCTTGAAAATTTAAATGATTTATACGAAGCAATTCAATTAATTTATTTTGTCTAGTACTTGCATGTGAAGAGTTATCGTGACGAGCTTTTGTTTGTATATGATTCACTTGCTCTAAAATGTTTACGTCTTCTAATGTAACATTCGGTAATGTAATATTGTATTCTTTATTATTTAGATTTAAAATTGGAATAGTTGCTTTTTGATTATCATTATTCACTAGAATGTTCGGAATAAAAATACCTGGAATAATTTCTTGTTTTTTTTATAAGACCCGTTTGAATATTATTAGTAATATTTATTTCAGTTATAATAAAACAATTTGAAGGTATTTTAAGTATTTTATCGGATTGAAGTTTCATTTTGTTTTCATTTATAAGTTATTGTTTATTTGGAATATAATTTTGAGTTTCGTTAAATTTTATTTTACGATTGTTTATTATTATTGACTCATTAAAATCGATTAAAACATTGTTGCTTGAAAAAGTCATTACCCAATATACCGTCAAAATTACCTTGAATTCCAGTGCCGGGTGTTATATGACCTTTATGAGAAATTGTTAAATTGTCTATTTTTAAAATAAGATCAGCGGAACCATATAAATAGATAGGTTGAATAATACCTATACCTTTTATTTCTATTACTTCGTCTTTATATAGGGGCGTTGGAGTTACTGATGTAGATTTTACAATTGTAGTTGTTGACCCCGTATCAATAAGAAAAGTTATTTTATTATTATGTGTATTCGACATAGCAAAAGTTATCGTGTGTAAATTTAGATTTTCATTATTCATATTTATACTTTCAATTTGGTTGGGTATAAAGAAACTTCCCTTGATGCCGCTTGAGCTTGGTGCAGCTGTGGGACATCTGTCACAGTTGGACCTTTCACGTTTAAATCGTTTTTATTTGAGTTAGTCATGTGATTTATTCTTGGATTTCGGGAATAACTCGTTTTTTGATTTTCGTTGTACATTCTTTTCCTACATTCACTAATTAAATGACCTTTGTTTTTACAATAATTACAAAATTTTGAGTTATAAGAAGATTGATAAGGAGTTTGATAATTATTTGTAGTGGTAGGAGGTGGTATATAGGGACCACGGGTTTTTCTACAATTTCTTGTAGAATGAGTATGCGTTTTACAATTCTTACAATATAAATTAGTATTTGTATTTGAATTAGTATTTAATTTATATTTAGTATAATTAATAATTTTTTCTTCCTGTAGGGCTAATTATAGGCATCATTCAGAGTGTGTAATTCACGAGTACGCAGCATTTGACTTATCTCAGGCTTAGAGTGTATAATAAATCTACGTAAAGCTGTTCGATGTATTGCTCTTTTTAAACCTGGCAAGTCTTCTGGTAATTCGCTACTATTGACCTCTGCTTGTATACATTCGTTTTTAACTTTTTCTAATCTTTTAAAGAAATCAGTCATTGATTCATTTTGGTATTGTTTTATTGTTTCAAGCTCCTCATGTGCTTGTACTAAATGTTTTGAATGACCATAATATTGTTTTAGTTTTGTTTTTAAAGTATACCATGAATCAATTTCTGACATCTCAATCTCATTGACTACATTATTGCTTATTTGAGAAACCACATACAAAAACAAACTGTCAATTTGATTTGGTTGAGCTAAAGAAAAAGCACTATTTGTATTTTGTATGAAGGTATTAAGTTCTAATCTATCTCCTGTGAATGGCTTGATAAATTTAAATAATGCAGTCAATGGTAATTCATTTTCTTTAATATTATTATTGTCATTATGCGATTTTTCACTTGAAGAGTCATTAGTAAATTCTGGATTTTGCATAGAACTAGTGAGAATATTTTCTTTCGACATTTTTATTTATATATAATTTAAAATTGAAATTGAACTTGATTTTGAGTTTAAAATTTATTTTAAGTTTTAAATTAATATTGAAGTATCTTAGAATATTGAAGTATCTTAGAAAATTGAGTTCAAATTTAATTTAAGTTAACAGTTAGTTCAGTTATGATGCTATGTTTATTTTATAAATTAGGAATTAGAAAATAGGAATTGAACTCAATATATAATGATTGACAAACTTGAAAATTGACTTACATTCAATTGTAGATCAAGCTGTAGTTTCCAATGAGGTCGTCAGTTAATTCTTAGATTAACCTCGTCCAGTTGTAATACTAGTCTTGATTCCACTATCAGGTAGGCTTTAGGCTTCGGCTTTGGTAAGATGTGTCACTCCAACTAAGAGTAGAAACACACGGTTACTTCTTCTGTTCAGACAAAGTCCTTAGGATTGTCCCACTAAGAGTTATCTCACAGTTATCAGTTTATGAAACCTCAGGATTATCCAGGTTATTTGCGCTGACTACAGATGAACCTCTGGAGGATCCCACTTCTGACACCAAAAATTGATGTTGTATACCTCGATATACAAGGTGAATTTTTAAAAAGACAGTTTCTGACACCAGGGTAACTTTATAGTTGTTCCAAAACTTTAATATTTTGAAGTCACTTCCAATTTTACCAATCACTTTGAATTAAGACACCTCATTAACTTTTATATTTTATTACTGAACTAACTTTACAATAGCGACATGTTGAATGCAAAATTATTAATCCTGCGGCGTAGGCACCCGTCGTCTATTTATAGTAAATTGGAAAAATGATGAGTCATCATAATATGACTAAGTCAGCAAAAATATATTTATAATAAGGGGCAATGTATTGGGGGTGCCAACAAGATATTAAATTTAAAAGCTCTAAATAGTTTTGTAACCTCTTCCTGTTTTAAAATGGAAAATCTACCAACTATATTAATTTCTCTGCCTTGGTTTTGGGCCTAGCTCTGCTCTTCATTACTTTACCAAACTTCTAAATAACAGTTATCGCCTTTTTACGAGTTTTTAACATTTTTATTGTTAAATACCTTCATGATTTTATAATTTTTGGTGAATCGTACCAAGTATGCTTAGTTAACACTAGAAAAGTTACAGATTTTTTAATATCCTTTGGCTTTATTACTAATAAGGAGAAAAGCACAATGAAAAAATTATAGGATTTAATTTGGACATTAGCAACTTAAGAATTGATCTTCCTTTGGAAAAGAAGCAAAACTTTGTTAAGTTGGCTACAAATTTTATAAATAAAAAATAATGTAAGATTGGGAATATTGCTCATTTTATATGTTCTGTAACTGTCTGTCCGGCGGTAAAGTACGGTTTTCTTTATAAAAAATATTTGTAAAGAGAAGATTTTTTGGTATTGCAGAAACATAACATGAATTTTGACGCTATAAGCAACTTCCAAAATATGTTAAATCAGACACATGGTTTTTGGTTTTTGCTTCCCAAAAACAGCTACATATCAATCATAGAGTTACTAACTATTTTAATATAATTAAATGCTTTTGTAAGGTTTTTAACAATGGTAACATTTTAATTCGTTGCGATAACACCACTACTATATCATATATCAACAGAGTAGGAAGCATTCAATTTCCTGGTTTATCTTTGTTGTTAAGAAAGTTCGGACAGTGGCGCAAAGAAAGGACCGGGAGTTTAAGCAAAAACGAAATGGTCACTATCTCAAAAAGCCTTTTGTGAGTTGGTCGACCTATTTGAAACCCCTCAAATCGATCTTTTTGATTCTTGCATTAATAACAAATACGGAATATACATTTCCTGGTATAGGAAACCCGGGTCATGCGCAGTGACTATTAAATAGAGGGATTTCTATTTTAATGCTTTCCCCCGTTTACCTTCATAATTCGTAAGATTCAAAAAATAATTAATGACAAGGTTAAGGTTATTTTTGTCGTGCCTTGGTGGCCTTCTCGAGCTTGGTTTCCAGTTTTTAAGTAACTGGTTGTTGGGAGAATTGTAAAATTTACTCCTGCACTTGACCCACTTTTATCCAATTTTTTTAGTAAATACCCTCTAGCAAGCAACTTTACCCTGGTCGAGGCTCAGGCTTAGCGTTAGCTAAGAATATTCTCAAGGATACGATATCAACTTTAACTGCTTAAGTGTATACGTCTACGCTACGGCAATACGACAACACTTTTGCCTTAGGTTGGTATTATTGTCCTAATTTTAATATTATATTTTTTGAACCCACAAACAGGTAATATTTTGGTTTTACAAAATTTAATGTATAAGCAAAATTTCATTAGACATGCTTCAACATCTGCCGCTTTTAGGAAATGCATATCAATTTATGAAATATGTAAAACGGCTGGATGAATATGTAAAACGACTGGATTAATATGTAAAACGGCTGTATGGACCAGGGAGTCTACTTTTGCCAAATAATATAATAGACCTTTAGGCTCTATTGAGAAAAACATTTTAACATAAATAAAAAATTTTAAAATATTCTTGGAATATCTTACTTTTGTAAGTATTTATTTTTATTTTAATAAACGTCTTTTCATTTTATAAGAAAACCGTTGTGTTTGGGAGGATCTTTTCCTCACCTGCTTGTATTGTTTGCACAAAAAAAGCTATAATAGTAATAGTAATAGTAATAGTAATAGTAATAGTAATAGTAATAGTAATAGTAATAGTAATAGTAATAGTAATAGTAATAGTAATAGTAATAGTAATAGTAATAGTAATAGTAATAGTAATAGTAATAGTAATAGTAATAGTAATAGTAATAGTAATAGTAATAGTAATAGTAATAGTAATAGTAATAGTAATAGTAATAGTAATAGTAATAGTAATAGTAATAGTAATAGTAATAGTAATAGTAATAGTAATAGTAATAGTAATAGTAATAGTAATAGTAATAGTAATAGTAATAGTAATAGTAATAGTAATAGTAATAGTAATAGTAATAGTAATAGTAATAGTAATAGTAATAGTAATAGTAATAGTAATAGTAATAGTAATAGTAATAGTAATAGTAATAGTAATAGTAATAGTAATAGTAATAGTAATAGTAATAGTAATAGTAATAGTATTTATTGACCAATTTGATACATAAAGTACATTTGGTAAGTCAACATATAGATATTTAAAAAATACAAATATTATTTTAGACTAACATACACATACACAACGTTATACTTATATGTACTACAAATATAAAACTTATCACAATTGTATAAAAAGAATTACATGTTACAAATGTTACATTTAAAAGCATATTAAAATTTTAATAATTTAAGTACTCATTTACAGAATAAAATCCTCCTTCAATTAGATATTTTTTAACTTCTTGTTTAAATCTATTATAGTTAACAATTTTTTTAATGGAAGAGGGTAATTTGTTATAAAATACGGTACAACAATATAGTGGAGAATTTTTATAAAAAGCCTTTGAGTGACGCGGGATTTGTAAGTCATATCTGCGAGTAGTATTGTATGAATGAGTATCCGAATTAGAAATAAATTGATCCATATTATTTTTAACAAACAGGATACAGCGCAGGATATAAATGCAAGAGACCGTTAAAATTTGTTTTTCTTTAAATATCTGCCTACATGAGTCCCTAAATCCCATATTAAATATAAGGCGAATAAGGCGTTTTTGTGCTATAAAAATCCTATTTATATATGAACTGCAACCCCAACATATAATATTGTAAGATATATGCGTGTAAGCAAGAGAATAATACATACTTAAAATACCTGACTCATTTAGATCACCTTTCATTTTTAATATTCCAAAGTATGCACTACTTAATTTCTTACAGATAGAATCAATGTGCAAATTCCATGATAAACTAGCATCAAAAAGGGTACCTAAAAATTTAATGGAAGAACTAAATGTGACATCTGGAATAACAAAATTGTCTGGTAATTTTTTTCTGATATAAAAATTAATTGCTAGTGTTTTTGACTTGTTTAAAACCAATCTATTCCTCTGGCACCAAGCATTAAAATCGTTTATTAAATTCATTATAAGAGTGTAAAGTTCATTAGTGTAAAGAGAGGATATCAAAATGGTGGTATCATCTGCGAACATTATTGTTAAGGCACGTGTAATATGTTTTGGTAAGTCATTAATGTAGATTAAAAACAATAGTGGGCCTAAAACAGAACCCTGAGGTACACCCAACTTTGAAAAAAACTTTTTGGATTTAAACTTACGATTTAAATTAATAATAAGCATTCGGTTTTTCATATAGGTATATAACCACCTAGAAATATTATCCGGAATTTTAAAATTATCAACTTTTACTTTCAGGAAATCTGGTCGTACGGTATCAAAAGCTTTGATAAGGTCGAATTGAAAACATACAACAAATTTATTTAAATCGAGTTCAGAATAAGCAAAATTAAGTAACTGGCAGGATGCAGTTTCTGTGGACCTTCCATTTCTAAATCCATGTTGATACACAGATAACAATTTATTTTGTTCAACGTATTCTATAATAGACTTAAAAACTATTTTTTCCATTACTTTTGAGAAAGTATTAAGTAAGGAAATCTGCCTGTAATTGTCGATGTTTAATTTATTTCCCTTTTTATGCAAAGGCATTACTAAAGCTGTCTTATATATTGTTGGAAATTGACCTTGTATGAGAGACTGATTTACTAGGTACGTAAATGGTTTAATAACTAAATCTATAATCTTAAGGATTGTAAAAGTCGATAGTTCATCGGATCCGCATGATGATTTGTTTTTAAATGAGCTTAACACATCTAATACTTCAGATTCTCTTATTGGATCAGACCGAAATGCAATATTAGGAGAATATTCTAAAGAAGTACATGGTAATGATATGTTCTGTCCGAAGTGATTTGAGATAGTAGCATCAGCAATACTAGAAAAGTGTGATCCAAACAAGTTAGCAATATCATTTTCATTTTCAAAAACTTCGGAATCGTTTTCAATTTTTAGAATATGGCTTTTGACTTTATTTCGACCAAGTTTTTTATTTATCAAATTCCATGTCGTTTTGGTTTTGTTTGTGCTATTTATTATTTTTTGTGAGTTGTAGGCTTTTTTGCGTTACGTATTTTTATCCTATAAATATTTTTTGCACTTTTGTAGTCATGAGAGGATATTAAATTGCTCTTTAAAAGTTCAAATTTAAATTTTAACTGATTACCTTCCTCTATAAGTTCTGCACTTAACCAACCCTTATCATACTTAATAACTTTTATACGTTTGAAATCTTTAGGACAGGAAACATCAAAACACCAACCTACAGTTTCTACAAACCAGTTAAAACCTTCGTTAATAGTTATTATAGTGAAAATAACTCATCCCAAACGATTCTCTTCAAATGAGTTCTGAATTCCTCAATGTTACCAGATTTTAACATCCGCCCCTCAACCACAGAATCCACACTCTTAACTGAATTAGTGTCACAGTTAGTAATACTAAGTAAGTGACAGAAATGGTCAGCTATATTAGGGTTTAGAATATTGCAACTGTAAGTACTATGAGGCAAACTAACTACCATGTAGTCAATACTGCTTCTACTAGTGTGACCATTTTTGTTTGTATATACCCTTGTATCACCAACCGCAGTAATTTCCATGTTGTGAGAAAACAAAATATCTCTCAATACTTTAGTATTTTCAGTTTCATCACTAAAATTAATGTTAAAATCTCCGCATAGTACTGTGGAGGAGTACCTATTACAAGCAAGATACAAAACACAACTTAATACATCAAAAAACAATTTAACATTACCATCACATGGTCTATAAATACAAATAATGCATACTTTTTTAGAACCAAGAAGAACGCAAGTGCCAGATATTTCAATATGCATTTCAACAGATAATTCATTAATATAAGATAAATCAAACACTACATAATCCGAGTGAACAAAAATAGCAGACCCACCTCTTATATGATCTTTTCTATAAAATAATGAACATAACTTAAAATAGGGTAAATAAAGGCTATCAGTATTGTGGTCTATATGTGTGTGTATGGGTTTATAGGTGCATATATGTAGGTATATGTAGGTGTGTAATATATTAGTCAGTATTACACAACATCGACATTTCTTTGAACAACTAGTATTTATTATTTGGTGACATCTTTGCAATGAAAATAGTATAATTATTCGATCAAACGAACTTACCTTAAGTGAAGTTCGATCGTAATTATACGAAGTTCCATTGCAAAGATGTCACATGTAGACAATTTTTTATTTAGAACTTTTCTGTAGTTGATCTATCACATACTTCCCATTTCCATTTCGCGTTTTTTTTTTAACATAACATCCCAAAGTGGACACGATTTCTTTTCTTTAATCTTATTCCTAATATATGTGAAAACGTTTCTGTTAATGTTGCTTGGTTTGGCATCCATTTGCCTATATATTTGACAAGACCTAAGAGATTTTATTTTCGTCTATTGTTTGGGTTTGGACTTTTGAACTAATGGAATATTAATATACGTATATAGTAAATTATTGGTGACATTTTTTATGATTTTTTCGATCGTAATTATACGAAGTTCCATTGCAAAGATGTCACCCCCACCCACCCTTTTACCCTCGTCGATGTTGATGATAATACACTACATCTCTCCTTTGTTTTTTTAGATTTTTTTTTGCACACAATACTAGCAGTAGCCTAGAATATTTAACTTGTTTTAAATTACAATTACTTACGACTACTTATAACTACCTAAGACTACTTATGACTACTTATGACTAACTTATGACTAATGGCTAGTTTATATCGATAAAGTAAATGATTTTATAATCACTTTGTCTAGATATTTAGTTTGTTTCGACTCAGGTACAAAGTCACAGTTACGTTTAAAAGTATGCATTTATAACAAAACGAGATTGTTATAAATATATTTTCCTTGTAATAATATAGTTACTGATTTTGAATATTTTAGACAATTTTTTATTTAGAACTTTTCTGTAGCTGCTATCATAGGCCATCAAGATTTTATAAGACTTTTTTTCATGTTCACTGACTTTAACTTTCTGTCATGTATTCCCAAGGTTCCTTCGTGATAAGGTTGCTTTTGCTCCCCGAATCTATTGGTATTTTAGCTTCTACTCCGCCTAATAAACAAGTTATAGTTTCATCTTTATCTAGGTAGAAAACGTAGTCTACCTTATTTTGTGAGTTAGACTATTCTCCTATAGTATGAATACCGGACCCACTAAACATGAAACATAGAAACCACCTTTCGAGGGGCGTTTCACCTTTACAATACATGTACGTTTTCATCGACAGTACTTTACATTACATTGACATTACCTTACATTACTTACAATACTGTACATTACCGTACATTACGTTACATTACTTACATTACTCTACAGTACCTGACATTAATTGACATTACGACAGTACCTACATTATTTACGTTATTTTTATTAATGCGCATGCTCTCCTACAGTATTTACATTATTTCCTCTGCTCAGATCGCTCAAAGACCACGTGACACCTATAAAATTTCAGCAGTGTTGTTTACTTCTGGTGGTTTTAAGTAAATTGTTCAGTTTAACCACGAATTTAACATTTAATTTTTGTTCTTAAAAAGGTTTTTTTTTTAAATCATTTAAATAATTAAGGAATAGTAAAATGAAGAAAGTTATCTATCTGTCGTTAACTTTCTTATATATATTTTTCGGTTATTAACCGACAATCGTGCAGTATATATTTTTATAGACTGTCAATTCTTAACTTATTTAATAGTAAAATGTTTTATATAGATTTTTTAAATTTGTAAATATCAAACAATTTAATTTAGTTTATTTAAATAATAACTAACAACTGTTATGTCTCTATTATTTTATTATTTTAAGCTTAGCCTCCCTGGCCTTGGTTTAAGCCCTCCTGGAGATGTATTCTTCAAAACCGGGAGTAGAACGAACCCCAGACTCGTTCTATCAGTCGTTCTACTACCCGGTTTTGAAGAATAGGTCCCCTGGAATCTTTGTTGAGGCTCCCCTGACCTGTTCGTCGATCCCCGAACCCATTAACTTTTAACATTATACAGTGCATGTCTAAAGTCTGCCCCCTCCATTAACTTTTAAACGAATTAAGATATCAACTTGAAAAACACCTAAATAACAACCCAAATAACTTTTTGGTACATATTTTATATGGCACAATGGTGACAGGGGGGCAAGGGGGATATATTTTTTTAAATAGAAAGGGGGTTTGTGTGATATATCATTTTAAAGCTTATAAAATTCTCTATTTAACCAAATATATATTTTTTTGGGAGCAATTTTTGTGGTTTTAAAATAGGTTTAAAAATGGGAAATTTTGTTAAAATTTCTTTAAAAAAATCAAACAATTTTTGAAAAGTGGTTTATTTTATGTCAATTATATTTTTAAACTAATTTTAAATGATATTAATAAAATGTTAGAATAAAAAAAAAATCGCATTTTTTAGTAAATAAATTTAAAAAAATAAAACCTACAAAAACCTGGTCGTTTTATTAAGGGGTAAAGTGTTGAAAAGCCAAAATTTTGATAAAAACGATTAATTTTTTATTATTAAAACACCATGACGCGTTTCGACCTTTCGGTCATTTTCAAATGGTTACATATAAAAAACTACGTCAAAACCTCATAGTTAACTAAAGAACACAAAATTTACATTTAATTATGAAATATCAATTATTTATAAAAACCAAAACCAAATGTGTGAAATTATTTTGTTTCTTTTATAGGATAACTTTGTATATTCTTCTAGGATTTTTGCCTGGCTAGCTTCTTCAATAAAAGTTATGAAATTCCTAAGTTCAAGATCCATTGTATTAAGGGGTAAAGGGTAGAAAAGCCAAAATCTTGATAAAAACGATTAATTTTTTATTATTAAAACACCATGACGCGTTTATACCGTTCGGTCATTTTCAAATGGTTACATATAAAAAACTACGTCAAACCCTCATAGCTAACTAAAGAACACAAAATTTACATTTAATTATGAAATATCAATTATTTATAATAAGTTTTCACACACACACAAAGCAGATTAAAATTTAAGCGAAACTGGGAATAATCTTTTGTTTTAGACATTGTGAATTAAACCAAATGTGTGAAATTATTTTGTTTCTTTTATAGGATAACTTTGTATGTTCTTCTAGGATTTTTGCCTGGCTAGCTTCTTCAATAAAAGTTATGAAATTCCTAAGTTCAAGATCCATTGTATTAAGGGGTAAAGGGTATTAATCGTTTTTATCAAGATTTTGGCTTCTACCCTTTACCCCTTAATACAATGGATCTTGAACTTAGGAATTTCATAACTTTTATTGAAGAAGCTAGCCAGGCAAAAATCCTAGAAGAATATACAAAGTTATCCTATAAAAGAAACAAAATAATTTCACACATTTGGTTTAATTCACAATGTCTAAAACAAAAGATTATTCCCAGTTTCGCTTAAATTTTAATCTGCTTTGTATGTGTGAAAACTTTTTTTTATTATAAATAATTGATATTTCATAATTAAATGTAAATTTTGTGTTCTTTAGTTAACTATGAGGTTTTGACGTAGTTTTTTATATGTAACCATTTGAAAATGACCGAACGGTCGAAATGCGTCATGGTGTTTTAATAATAAAAAATTAATCGTTTTTATCAAGATTGTGGCTTTTCTACCCTTTACTCCTTAATACAATGGATCTTGAACTTAGGAATTTCATAACTTTTATTTTTCTGGTCGTTTTATATAAAAATATGATTTCCGTCAAAAAAAAAAATCTCTCAGTCGGTCTATCGGTCTGTGTGTCCGGAAAATTTGTGACCACGATAACTCAAAAAAGCTTTGGGCTAAAGACTTCAAAGGACATGGCACATACCTTATGGGAAATGGCCCTGGGTTAAATTGCTTCAAATTTTAGTATGTTATAGAGCAGGACCTCCTGAAAAAAAGTCTCCATGGGCACAAAAAAATTTATGGTGCAGTTTGGCCGCTATGGTCATTTAAAGACCACACAATCTATGATTATATAGGTACTAAAATCGTTGTTTATCGGTGTATATGTGTGTTTTTATAATTTTAAATGAGTGTTTAATAATTTATATAATATTTAAAGGCAAGTTATTATTATTAGTTATTCTTATTACAATAGTAATACGAATTATAAATGTTTAGATAGTGACTTTAATTGTTTTGACGATGAGGTAGAGAGTGATGTAGAAATAGAAAGAGAAAGAATTATTGAATCTCGCAGTGAAATTCATAGTGAGTATGAAAACAATTCTAAAAACAATTTTAAAACATCAGAACAAGTTTTAGATTTTAAAAATAATTTAAGTAAAACAATTAGTGTCACTTCTTCTGGAAGAAATGTTAAACCTCCTGATAGGTTAATTTATAAATAGTTTAGTAGTATATTGTATTTAATATTTTGTAAAAAGGGGAGATGTTAGGATTATACTTAGAAGGTCTTGGTATTTGTCAGACATTTGTCAGATCATTAAATAAATGCTGTCAACTTGAATGACTTGTTTAATTATAATATTATTGAATTATATAATAAATACATAATATTACATGTGGGTATCTTTTATTTACTATTTTTGTGTGTATATGGGAAGTGTCGGTGTACCCAGGTGTATGTATGTGGTTTTGTGAGGGTTTTAATGGATGTGTGTAGTATTTATTTTCTATGTGTTAATAGTTATCTGCATTTTTATTAATTTTTGTGGGTTTGTATGGGTTGTTTTGGGTATTTATGGGTTTTATGAGTTTTTATTAGTTTTAATAGATTTATTTAGTATTTATCGATGCAAATGGGTAGCTATGGTTATAGGTAGGTATGTATCGGTATGTATGTATTATTTATGGATTTTTTTTACTGGGTTTTATAGGTTTGTATAGTATATATGGATGTGCAAAGGTAGTGTGAGTGTGTATGGTTATTTATGGGTTTTTATAAGTTTTAATGTATTTTTTTAGTATTTATGGATGTGCATAGGTTTACCTAAACTTTAGTTACGGGTGTGTATGGGTATTTATGAAATTTTTTGGGTTTTAATGGGCGTGCATTGGCATTCATGGGTTTGAAAAATTTATAGTAGAAAAAAATTATATAGGTATAAAAGTTAATCGATAAGAAATTAAAAAAAAAACTTCCGACGTAGTATGCGTGTGAATTTTTATTTTATTCACATTTTTGGGAACGTTTAAGTATTACTTGACACAATTTTTTGAAAACGTTAAAGCTCCCACCCACTAACTCATTTTCCCCCATTAAATATACCAATGGCTTATACAAAACCATATAGTATATACTATTAACAATGGAATAACGGTTGTCTTATTGCCCCATTAATACTATAAAAAATCATCGAAACCCATAAAAACCATAAATACCCATACACACCCAAAGCTACTCATTTGCACCCATACATCCATTTAAACCAATAAAAATTCAAAAATACACCTATAACTACCCATAAATACTATATGAACCCATCACAATCCATACAAGTCCATAAATCAAGCCCAAAAAATATGCATCAAAGCCATTGAAAAACAAAAATACACACTCATAACGACCCATATATACTCATAAATACTAAACAAACTCCTTAAAGCCTATACGAATCCATAATTATTAATATTAGTATGTATATACTATGTATGCTAATAAATGGCCATAAACACCCAAAACCACCCATACAAACCCACATAAAATTAATAGAAATGCACATAACTATTAAGACATACAAAATAAATACTACACATATCCATTAGAACCCTCACAAATCCACCTACCTAAACCTGGTTGCACCTACACTGCCCATATAGACCCAAAAATAGTAAATAAAAGATACCCACATACACT
>OY294048.1:24241979-24291327 GCA_958510825.1 Brachypterus glaber | reverse complement strand
TGCGGTACGTGACTAAAACTGCTGACACATGTCTAGCCATACTGCCCACCACGTCCGTTACTGAGAACTGTTTACAGTCTGTTCTCACAGACTGTGAGAACTGCAACTTCAGCAGATATTTTAGTATATAAGTTAAACTTAGAATTATTAATCATTCATTATTTTTTGACCATTCAATGTAACGTGTTATTTTTACAATTCTTTTATGTTTAAGTTAAATAAATATTTTTTAAAAACCCTTTTGTGTTAAGCGAAACCTAACATTGGCGCAGTCGGTAGGATTCACTTTACGTTGGCGAACTAAGTAACCAACGTGTGAATTCATATTCTTAAAAAGTGAAACGAACTTGAGTGCTTCGAACCAAACTGATGAAAGCAACACATCAACTTGTGTAAGTGATATTCTTGTCTTTTGTTATTTTTATATACTTTGTATCCTTAAATATTCCTTTACGTCCCACTACTTTATTGTTTAATTACGTTCATTTAGAAACTAAGTACCTCAATATGACTGACCTAGACCAGAGACCCTCCGTTGAAAACGATCAACCCCATGTTGACATACAACCTACTGTCGAAAATACGCAACCTCGCATTAAAGAGGAGCATGTAATAATCGGGAACTACAAGTTAGCGGAGTTGTTCGCCTTAGTCCCTGAATATGACGGGGACCAAGTACTATTAAATTCTTTTATTAATGCGTGCGATACAGCGCACCAAATCGCCGTAGGTCAGCAGAGGTTTCTGTTAACCGTGCACATAAAAAATAAATTACGTGGACGGGCATCACAACTGGTTAATAGCCGACATTTCATTACTTGGGGAAATATAAAGGATCTACTATTAACCCATTTTGGGGATACTAGGGCACAGTGGTTCAGAATTAAATAAAAATTAACAAAATTCTGAATTTTTGTGTACTTATATTACCACACACCGTATTTGTTCGACAGTGCTGCTAGCGGTACCGTCGACATTTCGATATCTTGACGTGCTGGCGCGTCTTTTTCACTTTTCGTTGGTTTTGAAGTGTTGTGTCCTGTTCACGAGCGATTGTTGGGTGAGTTTCTGTGTATTGTGAAAGTTTCTCTTTGTATATATATCCGAAGTGCATTCTGCGGGACTGAAACAAGTAGGTCCCCGGGAATTTATCTCCGGGAATTTATCTCCGGGTGTATTGCGAAGAGTCGCCACCTCGCACGACACAGAAACCATAGCCCGGACATTCGCTTAACTGCGAGAGGTAAGCTCCGTGGTGTAGTGGGCGGCGCGTTTGACTCAGAATCATCCTCTCGCTTCAGGCGTAGGTTCGAGCCCCGCTGGGACCACTTTTCGAATACGCGCTTTTTATTTTTACCATAATACTGAGACCTGGTGTCTTTCGTAGGCAACTTGATTAAACACCCCCGGGGCTAAATAGCCTTGGGGTGGTTTCCAAGAAAATACGAAAGACAAAAAAAGGGTCCTAGTGTTTTTGGTAAAAATATTGGTGCGTATTTTTAAGGTCTTTTTCACCCCTTTTGGGCGTTTTTTTTCCGAGAATCCCACCCCCGCACCCCTATTCACGCACTGGCAACCCCGGTAGTGCGAGCCCCCGCGGGTATTGTCAAGCGGAATAGTTCCCGCTCATCTCTTTCTTCTTTCCCTAAAGCAATTTAGGGAAAACAAGAAAAAATGATGAGATCCCCTCAGTCCAAACCCCCCGATCCCCCACCCAAACCCCTATCCCCGAAGAAATCGCACAAAACTCAAAAAGACCCTCTGGACAAGCCCCTCAATAAAGACGACAAACAGACAGACAAAAAATCCAATATTCAAGACAAACCGATGGACATAACTCCCCCTAAAACATTTCAAGACTTGGATATAGACTCGTTAGACATCACTGAAATCCTCTCCCTTATTAAAGCACTAACTACGGCTTTCCAGAAAAAAACTGGAAAAATAATCAACTACAAAACGACAGAACCGACACCTGAAGGCATTCCCGAAAAAGAAAACCGCAAACGCCCCGCAGAATCCGACCCTGATGAAAATGCTTTCACTCCTAAAGTCCCTAATAAAAAAAACAAACAAATAAAAAAAAGAGACGTTGTTATTGTGCCCCTCGACAACAACGCCCCTAAATCATCAAAAGAACCTGACGAACACGTTGTTACCCTGTTCACGCCCTCAAAAAATACCAATTTGGGGGACAAACAGCAACCTCCACCTACCCTCACGTGGAAACCTCCCCCACCCGCCCCACCTAATCAAGACACCTCTGAAGACGGAAAAATACCACCTATTACGGTAAAAATCACCGGAAATTGGTCAGATTTTTCGGGGGAGCTTTGTGGGAAAAACCTTAAGTTCTCAAAGGCACAATTTGCCAATGGGGCTTATAGGATCCACCCCATGACTCCCTCGGACTACCGGGCCATGACCAAATTTTTCCTCGAGAAAAAATTGGATTTTTTTACATATCCACTGCCAAGTGAAAAACAGTTTCACGCCGTCCTCAGAGGCATCCCCACCAATATCGAGGTGTCCGAGGTAAAAGATGAGTTGAAGAGGGGAGGCTTTCACCCCTCGACAATTTATCGGATGACCAAGGGCACCGAGAAATCCCCTATGCCCCTTATCCTGGTCCTCATTCCAAAAACCGAGAGGGAAAAACTCATTAACACCACTCACCTCCTAGACCTAGCCATCAGAGTCGAAGAACTGCGCAGACGCAGTGGTGTCGGTCAGTGCTACCGGTGCCGAAAATTCGGACATGCACAAAGCAAGTGTAACGCCATCCCCGCTTGTGTTAAATGTACACAACCCCACTTGTCGTCCGAATGCACCAAGCCTGTATCGGCACCCGTCACATGCGTCAACTGCGGCGGCCCACACGTGGCTTCTTATCGAGAATGTCCAAAACACCCTGCCCGATCATTCCCACCTCAAACAGCCCCCCCTACGATTGCACCTCCCGTCCCTAACTTGAAACCGGTAACTACCGCCTTGTCTTACAGCAAAGCGGTAGCAGGCCCTACAACAAAAACCCCCACCCCTCCAGCAGGCATCGCAGTCCCCGGAGTGGACTTGCTGAAGTCTATAGAGCAAATCAACCAGTTTTTTAGTCAGTTTGCGCAGATGGCACAACTGGCTATGAGTGTTCAGAATGTCCTGGCCAATGGTAGCATCAATGGCTAGCCACGGTTCTACCAGACGCCCGGATAGGCTGAGCATACTGGCCTGGAATGCCGCAGGTCTGACAGACCGACAGAGAGAGCTGGGTGAGTTGCTCGCTAGACTTAGCATAGATATCTGCCTAATATCCGAAACTCACTTTAACGGCTGCGAAACTGCGAAATTCCCAAATTATAATACCTACACCACAAATAGAGCGGGACCAAAGGGCGGCACAGCCCTACTGGTAAAGTCGAATATAGATCACCACCCTTTGAATCCGATAAAAACTAGCGTTCTGGAAAACACAGTCATTATGGTAAGGACGTCCACTGGGAATATCAAGGTCGTCTCAGGATATTACCCCCCGGGGAAAATATTCCACGCAGAAGACTACCATAAAATCCTTGATAATAACACGCCCACCATATTGGCTGGTGACCTTAACGCTAAACACCCGGACTGGAACTCTAGAGTCATAAATCCTTATGGCTCTAAGGTGAAAAGTCTTTCGGATGACAAGGGCTGGTTTGTATTCGGCCCCACTGACTACACACATTTACCCAGGGACCTCAACAAGCAGCCGGATGTCCTCGACATCGCCCTTTGTGTAAATATTGTAAATCCCATCTCAATTCAAACTCTAGCCGAACTATCCTCTGATCACAACCCCGTCCACATTATCCTTGAAGGAAGGGTGCAATCTGACATAAGACAACGGACGACAACCCACTGGCCCACTTTTAAAAGGGCGCTACTGGAGACGTTCGGCAGTGTCAGAAGGCTCAACAATACAGTTGACCTAGACGAAGCTGTCGAGCATCTCCAAACCAGTATCACTACAGCCCTTAAAACAGCCACAAAAACTAAGACAGTCCCTATTAAACACCCCTATGATATCCCCTCCCCAATTAAAGAACTCATCAGCCAGAGACGGAAAGCCAAAAAGTTAGCACAGCGCACCAGACTACCCCCGGACAAAGCGATGTACAACCGACTAAATATCCAAGTCAAGACCGCCCTCCGTGACCTCGACAACGACCAGTGGCAAGACAGGCTCGCTACCCTTAATCAGGAGGACGGGTCTGTCTGGAAAACGGCAAAGGCCCTAATCGGCAAAAAAAGTAACACTACCCCTCCCATAGAAGCCCCTAGCGGCTTCGCAAACACCGATCAGGAGAAAGCCGAGGCCTTTGCCAACCACCTCGAAGACCAGTTCACCCCCTACCCCGTAGACAATGACTTAGTAGCCCACTTCCAGGAGGTGGAAGAGACAGTAAGGGAGACTCTTGGGGCCCCTGTTGAGGACTCCTTTGTACCAGCCACTACTAGCGAGATACGAACCCTTATAAAGGCCACAAAAAATTGCAAAGCCCCTGGTTACGATGGAGTCACCAATGCGGCCCTGAAGGCCCTCCCAGACAGGATTGTTGCTGCGATAACTTCGTACATCAATGCCTGTCTAAGACTGTCTCACTTCCCCGCCCCCTGGAAGCTGGCCCATGTCATTGTCATACCCAAGCCCAAAAAAAACAAATCACTTGTCCAGAGCTACCGTCCTATAAGCCTCCTCCCCTCCCTCTCGAAAATCGCCAAGAGAGTGATTTCGAGGCGAATACTAGCCCACGCCGACCACCACGGAATTATACCACAAACACAGTTCGGCTTTAGGGCAGGCCACGGCACTCAAGACCAACTTTTACGCACTGTCGAACAAATCACTGAGGGCTTTAACCTCAAGGATGCCACAGGCCTGGTACTGCTCGATGTACAACAGGCTTTTGACAGGGTGTGGCATCCTGGGGTTATCTACAAACTTATTCGTTTCGGCTTTCCGGTCAGAATTATAAAATTAATCTGGTCCTTTCTAAAGGAACGGAAATTTAGGGTGAGAATAGGGGCGGTCCTGTCTTTGATCAGGGACATATTAGCGGGGGTAGCTCAAGGGTCAGTCCTCGCGCCCTTAGTCTTTCTGATATTCTTCTCCGACATGCCAACCACCCCCAACGTTGAGAATGGACAGTACGCCGATGACACATCTTTCACCGCCAGATCGAGAGATCCCAAAATAGTTAGTAAAGCCCTTCAGTTACAGCTTGACGAAATGGCCGATTGGTGCGATTTCTGGCGAATCAAACTCAATCCCACAAAAACTCAAGCCATTTTATTCACACGCAGACGCACTCGCCCACCGGAGAGCCTGGTATTGATGGGTGAAGTCATTCCTTGGAGTGACGACGTAAAGTACCTTGGCGTCACACTAGACAAGTCCCTTACATGGGCAAAACATGTTAATAATATTGCCAACAAAGGAAGGGGGATGGTTTACCAACTACGCTTTCTTCTTTCAGGCCCCACTATGAACCTACGAACCAAGGTACTTTGTGTCAAAGCTCTCATCCGACCAGTCCTCCTGAACGCCTGTGGTGTCTGGGGCTACGCCGCGCCAACGACCCTGAATCGCTTGGAAATAATACAGAATTTGGCCATTCGTATATGCGTGGGAGCACCTTGGTATGTACGGAATTCGGATATCAGAAGGGACCTGGAACTGCCTCCATTGACAGAGTACTTACGTACTCTGGCAATGAGGCAGATTCAAAGGGGCCGAGGAACACCCCAACAAGCTCATCAGAGCCGCCGTTAACTATGACCCTGATCGAAGACAAAAATACAAAAGACCTAAAACCATCCTACTAGACCCCCCCTAATCTCACCCTATTTGTATCACTTTTTATCTTTTTCTTTTAAATGTCTTGTTACCTGTCTGTTTTTATTATTACTTATTTATTAACTATTTATTTTTAAATTTTGTCTCTGTCTGTAACTTTTAATTAGCTTTAAGTACCCATTCCCAAAAAAAAAACCTACTAACCCCCTCTTTTAATATGTTTTTTCTGTTATTCAAAAAAAAAATTATGTTTTACCCGACCGGAAAGCCACCCAAGTGTCCACGTTACTATATTTATTATTTATTTTGTCTCCTGTCCTAAATTGTATTTATGTTTCAGATTTTAAAATAATACTAACGTCCCTCCCCACCTATCCCAAAATACATCCCCTCTAATCATCCCAGTTTTAGCCATTTTTATAGTAAAAATTTATATATATACAAGATTAAAAAAAAAAATAATAAATAAATAAAAAAAAAAAGAGGTTTTGTAGAATCCGTTTTTGTTGTTGTCTGTTTTCGTCTTCGTCAACGTTCGTGTTTTAAACAAAAAAACTACACCACAAGCCCAACCCATACCACAAGAACAACAAAGGCCCTCCAACTGGAGTATCATCATAGTTATATTTAAGACATACAAAATTCAAGTCCGCTGGGCAAGAGAGCACGGCTCTGACCCGGCCCCCAACCAACATGCACTCGAAGGACTTATATTTTCGATACCGCTGATTACGAATACCATAATGAAAAATCTGAAAAAAAAATTTTTCGCGCCACTAGGGTGGAACATATTTTATTTTATATTTTCGATTTTGATGAAATTTGGTATGTGCTTCATTTAAGATCCTTTATATGAATCAATACCTAAAAGTTCAAAATTTGGTATAGAGAAAAAGTTATGGTGCTTCGACTTTTAAGATGTGGTCTTAATTGATCTAAATTAAGCCTTATAATTAGGTTTATATTATTTATTACTTGCATCTGTTCATAATTAAGCCCCTGAATATGATAAAGTCCATACCAATGTAAAAAACAAAAAATTGGAGTTTCAAGGTCATGCGCCATATTGCGACAAACAATAATTTTATAGATGAAAGTAGTGTCTTGTTTTATCCCTATGTATGCTTAAAATCACTATATTTTATTTTTAAAATATGTTTTACTCAGTTTAACTTGAGAACAGGAGAAAAAATAGTAATTATCAATTTAAAACAACGCTTAAAATCGCCCAGGTTTTTTATATGCTTTTTTCCCAACATATGGTACTATCAAAATATGAAAAAGAAAGTTGCCCGAAATGGCACGTTTTTGAAAAAACTTGATTTAAACATTTTTATATTGTCCTGATAGAGAAATTTAACTGTTTTAATGCTACTTTTAGTTTAAGAACGTATTTTTACAACAAATTTTATAAGTTCCTTGTACATAATTATTCTTATTAGTACCTACTAAAACATTTTAAGTATGGTTAATTGGGGATTAAATATTTAAAACCAATTAAATAACATGTTTTAATAGGATATTTCCAGCGTTATTGTAATTTTAGCCTAGCATTTAATATTTTAATCCTTAATCTCGGACAATTTGTAATCCTTAATCTTTCTTCTTAAAAGGATTAAACACCTGCTTCTAAAATATACCTATAAAAGTAGCCAAGAGTATTTATTATAATTCACAAATTAGTCGAGTGAGTGACAGTGAAGAGGTCAGACGTCGCCCAGCAGATTTCCATTGAGTAAGATTATTTTGGTATATAATTATTCTAACTAACATATGCTCACTTGTAAGCTTGCTTGCTAAGTGTTGCAGCCCTTTTCACACTGTGGACTTAAGCCAATTCCCACGAACCGCTGAGGCTGGCTCCCAAAAAGTAAACATCCTCCACGCGAAAAATACCTCCGAAGGAGTGCAAATTCGCACCCAGACCAGTGACGACTTCCGCAAAGTCACTAGGCACTTAGACACCGAAAAAATTCCGTATCATAGTTTTACCCTCCCGGAGGACAAGGCAATCCACGCCGTAATCCGGGGAATCCCCACCCAGATAGACGTCGCAGACGTCCAAGCCGCTCTTATCGAGCGTGGCTACCTCCCCACGTCAGTCGCGAGAATGACGCGCACTAAAGACAAGACCCCCATGCCCCTGATCCTAGTCATCCTTCCCAAGGTGACAGGACAACAGCACCCCATATTTAAAGAGACTAGGCTTCTACACCTAGTCATAAAGGTCGAAAGCCAGACCTATAAACCCAAATTCAGGCAATGTCACAAATGCCAACTCTTCGGCCACTCCCAGGCCAATTGCAACGCCCCGGCCAAATGCGTAAAATGCGCACAAGACCACCACACAACAAAGTGTGAAAAACCCCGTCACACGGACGCAAAATGCGCCAACTGCCTAGGCCCCCACACGGCAAACTATCATAAATGCCCCAACACCCATCAAACATCGCTCCAACCCGTACAAGGGTCATACCCCCAACCCAAAAATTCACCCCGGGCATCTCCTACGCCCAAAAGGCAACCAACGCCGCCACCCCACAACAACCCAAGGCGGCCCCAGGTCCCAGTGCAAATCCCCCCAATATTTTTGATCAATCCCAAATTTCAAAAATCCACACCTTCATGCAAGAATTCGCCAGCTTCATGCAGGCTTTTGGCTCCCTTCAATTACCCAATCTAGGCCCCCAAAATGTCTAGACAAACAAAACCCAGAGCCCTTAAAATAGTCACCTGGAACGCTGATAGCCTCAATTCAAAAAAACCGGAACTCATAGAATTTCTACACGAAAATCAAATAGATATAGCCCTCATCCAAGAGACTGGTCTTAAACCACATCATAGGGGTACCATACCCAACTATTCCTGCTCCCCGCGCAAGCGCTTAAACCGGCGCAGAAGGAAACACAAATTAAATTCAGACCTAGAAGAAAAACCCGCTAAGACCCAAAAAACCCCCGACAAAGCGACTGCCTCCGAAGAAGTCGCTAACCCCTCCGGCCCCTGTAAACCCAAAAACCCAAGCTACTGGCCCAGGAACCCCCCCCGACCAGGAAGCCCACAAAACCCCCAAAATCCCCCCCATCATCATTCGAGCCCCTGAAAAATGGCTAGCCTTGTCCCGCCACTTCAACTCCCAAAAAGTAAACATCCTCCACGCGAAAAATACCTCCGAAGGAGTGCAAATTCGCACCCAGACCAGTGACGACTTCCGCAAAGTCACTAGGCACTTAGACACCGAAAAAATTCCGTATCATAGTTTTACCCTCCCGGAGGACAAGGCAATCCACGCCGTAATCCGGGGAATCCCCACCCAGATAGACGTCGCAGACGTCCAAGCCGCTCTTATCGAGCGTGGCTACCTCCCCACGTCAGTCGCGAGAATGACGCGCACTAAAGACAAGACCCCCATGCCCCTGATCCTAGTCATCCTTCCCAAGGTGACAGGACAACAGCACCCCATATTTAAAGAGACTAGGCTTCTACACCTAGTCATAAAGGTCGAAAGCCAGGCCTATAAACCCAAATTCAGGCAATGTCACAAATGCCAACTCTTCGGCCACTCCCAGGCCAATTGCAACGCCCCGGCCAAATGCGTAAAATGCGCACAAGACCACCACACAACAAAGTGTGAAAAACCCCGTCACACGGACGCAAAATGCGCCAACTGCCTAGGCCCCCACACGGCAAACTATCATAAATGCCCCAAACACCCATCAAACATCGCTCCAACCCGTACAAGGGTCATACCCCCAACCCAAAAATTCACCCCGGGCATCTCCTACGCCCAAAAGGCAACCAACGCCGCCACCCCACAACAACCCAAGGCGGCCCCAGGTCCCAGTGCAAATCCCCCCAATATTTTTGATCAATCCCAAATTTCAAAAATCCACACCTTCATGCAAGAATTCGCCAGCTTCATGCAGGCTTTTGGCTCCCTTCAATTACCCAATCTAGGCCCCCAAAATGTCTAGACAAACAAAACCCAGAGCCCTTAAAATAGTCACCTGGAACGCTGATAGCCTCAATTCAAAAAAACCGGAACTCATAGAATTTCTACACGAAAATCAAATAGATATAGCCCTCATCCAAGAGACTGGTCTTAAACCACATCATAGGGGTACCATACCCAACTATTCCTGCTACCGTAACGATAGACTCCAGGACCGCAAAGGGGGCACAGCAATCTATATCAAAAAACACATATCTCATGATCTTCTTCATGCGCCCCCCACACAAAGCGATCAAGTCGAAACTACCTCCATATTCGTCAACATGCACGACAATTCCAAATTCAGGATCGTGTCCCTCTACAAACCCCCAAATAAGGAGGTCAGACCCGCCGACTTCGAAGGCTACTCCGATGACACCGGCATCCTAGCAAAAGCCAGAAACCCCCAGCGCATCCATATCGCCCTCCAGCGCCAAATGGATGCCCTAATCAAATGGTTCTCCAAATGGAAAATCAAAGTAAACGCCAATAAAACCAAAGGCATCCTAATCTCTAGGATTAGAAGAGGCCCACCCCAACCCATTCAGATAAATGGCCACCCCATTAACTGGGAAAACCATGCCAAATACCTCGGCATTACAATCTCCAAAAACTTGACGTGGGATCAGCACGTCAAAAACACCCTCCAAATAGCAAATTGCCGCCTCTCCAAACTCTATCCCTTAATAGGCAGAAAGAGTCCCCTATCCATTAAAAACAAACTTCTTCTCTACAACCAAACCCTAAAGCCGGTACTTCTTTACGGAGCCCCAGCCTGGAATAAAATCACCCTTAACAAAACGCTCTCAGCAAAACTTCAGGCCTTCCAAAACAAGGCACTCAGAATATGCCTCGATGCCCCCTGGTTCATGAGGAACAACCAGATACACAGAGATCTCGAAATGCCCCTCCTAAAAACGGAAATCATCCGCTACAGCACGTCTTTTATACAAGACAATTTAGATCACCCAAACCCCCCCATTTCAAACTTTCTAGATTACGATCATGAAATACACAACACTCACAAAAAGATCAAGAACGTCCTCAACCAGTAATGGTACCCACTAATACAGGACAGATGCATTCCCAGCATCAGTGAGATAGTCTCACTCCTCCCGCACATCCCTCCTCTCCCTATCACATCCCTCCCCATCCCCCTCCCACCCACTCCACAGCGACAAATTATGACAGATGCAACTCGCATCAGTGAGCAGAGACTCACTCCCCCCAAATTATGACAGATGCAACTCGCATCAGTGAGCATAGACTCACTGCCCCAACTTTCAATTCAGATTAAATATTTTTTTAGATAAATGAGCCATAGGCTGCGCCTGTCTCTTAAAGACCCAAACAAACTATTGATGATGATTATAATTCACTTTAATTCGATACCTTCTAAAGTGCATTTAAAGTTTAATAATGGCCAATATAACAAACAAAGATCTTTTAAATGTGTTAAAAGAATATAATAGTGACAAATATGACCAGAAAACAGTTTTAGAAGATTACTGCATATCTAACTAATCTAACTAATAAGTATACGTCGGAGGAATTGTCGTTCGCCACACAAATAAAACTACGTTCTGAAACAGGGTTCCCACCAATCCTGGAAAACCTGGAAAACGCATGGAATTTAGATCCCCACCTGGAATACCTGGAATTTAACAGTTTTTCTTTAAAAAAAAAGGTTTTTTACCTGGAATTTTTTAATAGCACCTGGAATTTAACATACTTTTTCAAGAAAAATTAAAACACTAGGCACAAAAATTAAAGGATATAAAAAAACATCCTAAATTTTTAGGTGTTTTTTAAAACCTGACGAAAAATAGTTGTAGAGTAGGTAATGATAAAAAAATGCAAATTGAAGCTTCTCTAGTCTTTAGATCCTGAAAAATATTAAAATATTTTTATCATTGACCGTTTTTGAGTAATCATAAAAAAATTAGCGTTAAAACAAATTTCCAAATTCTTGCTTGCCTTTCAGGAAGTCCACGGTCTTCAATATTGTTTCTTTGTGATTTTGTCTGAAAGCTCTTTTAGCTTGATTCTTCTTCTTCCTTAATTTGAGTGCTAAAAAACCTCTGTACGATTATTTTATGCTGTGTTATCGGCGTTAAACGCAAAAATGACACTTTAAATTTGATAATAACTCGGGAACTAATGACCGTACAGAAAATTGAGTCTGAAAACTACAAAGTATCCTCTATAAAATGTTTTTATTGTTTTTTTGATGTTTTTTTTTTATGCAAGAAACTTAAAACTTAAAAAAAGGTAAAAAATTGCCTTTTCAGAACTTGTCGCTTGATTTGAGATTACATTGGCGCACCCGGAAGGGGGCTCAAATAAAAAAAAATTAAAATGATTTTTTAACTATGCATGTTAGCTTTTTAAGAAAATTTGCCTGGGGTGCTAATGTTGGATTTTTGTTAATAGATTTTACAAAATAATATGATCCATTAAACTGGAAAATGTGAAGCATCAATATTTCTTAAGATTTTCGTCTGCGGCGTTAAACGTAATAAGTTGTATTTTAAGAGGTTTACCATACACATTTAAAGTTTTATAAAACAATTTGCTCATCTGGGAAAAAATGTTGATTATTCAAAAAGGAAATGAATTTTTTTTCAGATATTTTTTTTTGTTTAAAAAGTATTATATACTAAAACTATTTTACTATACCTGAAATATTAATAATTTTTAGGAAAACTTGGAAAATACCTGGAATTTGAATGTCAATTTTTGGTGGGAACCCTGTGAAAAAAAGGAAGATATTGCAAAACTACTTTCTGAGGCTAATACTAGTCCTACAAGAGCCAACAAAATAAGAAATACTTGGAAAAAAGCAACTAAAGGCCCTTAGTTTTAGCATACACTGCGAACGGAGCATTGTCGTATATAATAGAGGCTAAATTAACAAAACACCAGTATGAGTTAACCAGATTTGGCAGTAAAGAAAGAGGAGCTAGCATATACCCTTCTTACAATAAAATTCTGGAAGCTAAAAAAAGATGTTATCCCCCTGAAGAAGATATAACTATCACTGAGTCGACTGCTGGTATAAAATTGCAGAGTCTTCTTGATCATACAGTTTCCAGAATATGCTTAAGTCTAGAAACAATTGAGACGAAACAAAATTTAATATTAATGACAAAATGGGGCTTTGATGAGTAGTGGGCAATCGCAATATAAGCAAACAAGTCTGTTGGACTTTAATGACAGCAATATTTTTATAACGTCAATGGTTCCACTTAAACTATATTCACAAGTAGAAGATTCTATAATTACCATTTGGGAAAATCCATGCCCCTCATCCACTAGATATTGTAGACCACTTCGATTGCAATTTGAGAAGGAAACTACAGAATTAGCTACTAAAGAAAAGCAACATTTTGACTAGCAAATTTCATCTTTACAACCCACAATAGTAAACATGGATGGTGATTTAATAAATATTAAACATAAATTATGTTTAACAATGATTGACGGAAAAATAATTAATTCTTTAACTGATAATTCGGATCAAAAATGTTATGTTTGTGGTGCTAAGCCAACAGATATGAATAACATAGAACAAGTAAAAGACAGAAGGGTAGATGAATCTTCGTTCGAGTATGGGCTATCGACATTGAATGCATGGATTCGTTTTTTTGAATATTTTTTGCATGTTTCCTATCGCTTGGAAATTAAAAAGTGGCGAATTCAATCCCAACAAGATAACGAAAGGCTAAAAGAAAGAAAAACAATTATACAACAAGGTTTCAAAGACAAATTGGGCTTATTAGTTGATCGTCCTAAGCCTGGTGGCATCACTAATGATGGAAATTCAGCCAGGACTTTTTTTCGAAAATATACTGTCTCTGCTCAAATTACAGGAATCGAAGAAAATTTAATTAAGCTCTGTTATTTTATTTTGACCGCTCTCTCCAGCAAATATAAAATTGATACCGAAAAATTTGAAAGTTATGCGAAAGAAACCGCCAAAGCAATAGTATCAGCTTATCCATGGTATTACATGTCTTCGTCTGTCCATAAAATTTTAATTCATAGATCAAATATTATATCTAAGTTTCTACTGCCTATAGGACAAATGTCTGAAGAAGCGCAGGAAAGCAGAAATAAAGATTTTAAGCACTTTAGGGAGCATCACAGTAGAAAATGTTCCAGAGAGGCAACAAATAGAGACGTGTTGAACATTCTGTTACAGTCATCAGATCCCTATATTACTAGCCTTAGACGCCCTATAAATAAAAGAAAAAAAGCCTATCCCCCCGAAGTACTGGATTTGATAATTTTACCTGATGCTTAGTTCAGATGAAAGTAGTAGTGACGAAACTGACTAATTTTTATTATAAATTAAAATTTTATTGTATACAGTATCACAGGAAACCAAGGAATAAGTTATGATTTTATGATTTTTATTTGCTTAGTTTATAATGTAGTTACCTAATATTTTAAAAGATAGTAATAAAATAACCCTTTTAAAATTAAAACTAGCATCAAAACAGTTAAATTACTCCATCAGGAAAATATGAAAATATTTAAGTTTTTTTAAAAACGTGCCATTTCGGGCAACTTTTTTTCTTCATATTTTGATAGTACCATATGTTGGGAAAAAAAAGCATATAAAAAAACCTGGGAGATTTTAAGCGTTTTTTTTTTTAAATTGATAATTACTATTTTTTCTCCTGTTCTCAAGTTAAACTGTCTTAATGGTAGAGTAAAACATATTTTAAAAATAAAACATAGGGATAAAACAAGACACTACTTTCATCTATAAAAGTATTGTTTGTCGCAATATGACCTTGAAACTTCAATTATTACAATAATTGACCTATTTTTTTTATTTTTTACATTGGTATGGACTTTATCAGGGGCTTAATTATGAACATATTTAAGTAATAAATAATATAAACCTAATTATAAGGCTTAATTTAGATCAATTAAGACCACATCTTAAAAGTCGAACCACCCTAACTTTTTCTCTATACCAAATTTTGAACTTTTAGGTATTGATTCATATAAAGGATCTTAAATGAAGCATCCATACCAAATTTCATCAAAATCGAAAATATAAAATAAAATATGTTCCACCCTAGTACACAGTGGTTCAGAATTAAATAAAAATTGACAAAATTCTGAATTTTTGTGTACTTATATTTTCGATACCCCTGATTACGAATATCATAATGAAAAATCTGAAAAAAATTTTTTCGCGCCACTTGGGTTGCATTTTTCATATCTCTTTAAAAAATTGCCATAAAACTTTCTCACTTTATCCTTTATTATTTTGATATCTTCAAAATTATTTTGAAGATTCATTTTTTTTATGCAGTAATCTTCTAAAACTGTTTTCTGGTCATATTTGTCACTATTATATTCTTTTAACACATTTAAAAGATTTTTGTTTGTTATATTGGCCATTAGGGAGAGTGAATTATAATAAATACTCTTGCCTACTTTTATAGGTATATTTTAGAAGCAGGTGTTTAATCTTTTTAAGAAGAAAGATTAAGGATTACAAATGGTCCGAGATTAAGGATTAAAATATTAAATGCTAGGCTAAAATGACAATAACGCTGGAAATATCCTATTAAAACATGTTATTTAATTGGTTTTAAATATTTAATCCCCAATTAACCATACTTAAAATATATTAGTAGGTACTAATAAGAATAATTATGTATATATATATATATATATATATATATATATAGATCTTTGCACCAAAGTCAGGCCATTATATATTCCCTACATTCCTAAACCACCCACTTCTAATATAGCTAGAAGAAAAATGATCGTGTATAAACACTTAAGTGGCATATGTTGCACATGGAAATTTTGATATACAACAATTTTTTTTTAAATAATCAAAATGTATATAGTCTATAAATTAAAGTAATCCTGAGCCTATCGGAATTTCATACCAACTGAAGTCAGTTTATACAAAAATATGTACTCGAGCGGTATATCCTAAGCCTTTGCGATGTTGCCAAACATTTCATAGGCTGCTAAACGTTATTTTAACGGATGAAAATGATATTTTAAGATAATATTTATTATAAATAACTTTTTGGGATAGGTATGGGGAATCCAGCCTCTCCGATTTTTTCTGCCATGGTAATGGACCTATTATTGAATAAAGTTATAGGTAAATTACCATTTATTATTGTTTTACCTAAAATTTATCTCGATGATCTTATAATGTCAATTCCTATAGATGAATTAGATAATATTTTAAACATGTTTAATAGTTTTCATACAAAATTACAATTCACATTAGAGAAAAAATAAAATAAATTTTCTGGATTTGACATTAATACGACAGAAGAATAGATTAATAATTACACAGGTCTAAAAAAAAAATATTGTCTATCCTAAGGTTCTAACCCATCATTTCCTATGTTTTTTGATATGCTGAAACCGAATTTACCATAAAAAAGATACATCGCGTAATTTTTTCACAAATCGTATACAAAGTGTATAAAATAGTTAAAAAAATTACCGCGAAATGTTTTTTCCGCGCAAAGGATTGACAACGATACACATCAACAGCGAAAAAATATTTAAGCGAAATAAAAACAGCGCAAACTATAACCTCGCAAAGTTTTAATAGAGAAATGCAATATGCGAAAAATATATAGCGAAAGTATTATCCGCGAAAATATTATGGGCTGATTTAATTACTTTTATTTGGGAGCGGGAGCTTTAGTTGAAAAATTTACCGCGAAATGTTTTTTCCGCGCAAAGGATTGACAACACATCAACCTCGAAATTTTTTTTTCCGCGCAAAGGATTGACAACGATACACATCAACAGCGCAAAATATTTAAGCGAAATAAAAACAGCTCAAACTATAACCTCGCAAAGTTTTAATAGAGAAATGCAATATGCGAAAAATATATAACGAAAGTATCATCCGCGAATAATATTTAAGCGAAATAAAAACAGCGCAAACTATAACCTCGCAAAGTTTTAATAGAGACATGCAATATGCGAAAAATATATAACGAAAGTATCATCCGCGAAAATATTTTGGGCTGATTTAATTACTTTTATTTGGGGGCGGGAGCTTTAGTCGAAAAATTTACCGCGAAAAAAAATATCGCGAAAAAAATACCGCGAAATGTTTTTTTCCGCGCTAAGGATTGACAACGATACACATTAACCGCGAAAAAATATTAAAGCGAAATAAATACAGCGAAAAGTATAACCTCGCAAAGTAGCGAAAGTATTAGCCGCGAAAATATTTTGGGCTCATTTAATTACTTTTATTTGGGAGCAGTAGCTTTAGTCGAAAAATTTACCGCGAAAAAAATATCGCAAAAATATTTCCGCAAAAAAATAACGTGAAATGTTTGTTCCGCGCAAAGGTTTGACAACGATACACATAAACCGCGAAAAAATATTAAATTATAATAAAAACAGCGAAAACTATAACCTATATCGCGAAATCATTTCTGCGAAAAAATCACCGCAAAATAATTTTTTCCCGCGCAAAAAATTGACAACGATACACATTAACCTCAAAAAAATACTTAATCGAAAACTATAACCTCACAAAGTTTTAATAGCGAAATGCGTTACCGCGAAAAATATATAGGAAAACTATCAGACCTGAAAATATTTTGGGCAGACCTAATTACTTTTATTTGGGAGCAGGAGCTTTTGTCAAAAAATTTACTGCGAAAAAAATATCGCAAAAATATTTCAGCAAAAAAATAAGGCGAAATGTTTTTTCCGCGCAAAGGTTTGACAAAGATACACATAAACCGCGAAAAAATATTAAATTATAATAAAAAAAGCGAAAACTATAACCAATAACCAATTTCATTACTTTTATTTGGGAGCGGGAGCTTTAGTTGAAAAATTTACCGCGAAATGTTTTTTCCGCGCAAAGGATTAACAACGATACACATTAACCTCGAAATTTTTTTTGCGCACAAAGGATTGACAACGATACACATCAACAGCGAAAAAATATTTAAGCGAAATAAAAACAGCGCAAACTATAACCTCGCAAAGTTTTAATAGAGAAATGCAATATGCGAAAAATATATAACGAAAGTATTATCCGCGAAAATATTTTGGACTGATTTAATTACTTTTATTTGGGGGCGGGAGCTTGAGTCGAAAAATATACCGCGAAAAAAAATATCGCGAAAAAAATACCGTGAAATGTTTTTTTCGGCGCAAAAGATTGCCAACGATACACATTAACCTCAAAAAATACTTAAGCGAAAACTAAAACCTCACAAAGTTTTAATAGCGAAATGCGTTACAACGAAAAATATATAGGGAAACTATCAGACGAGAAAATATTTTGGGCAGACTTAATTACTTTTATTTGGGAGCAGGAGCTATTGTCGACAAATTACCGCAAAAAAAATATCGCAAAAATATTTCCACAAAAAATTAACGAGAAATGTTTTTTCAGCGCAAAGGTTTGACAACGATACACATAAACCGCAAAAAAATATTAAATTATAATAAAAACAGCGAAAACTATAACCTATAGCGAAAATATTCGCCGCGAAAATATTTTGGTTGATTTAATTACTTTTATTTGGGAGCGGGAGCTTTAGTTGAAAAATTTACAGCGAAATGTTTTTTCCTCGCAAAGGATTGACAACGATACACATCAACAGTAAAAAAATATTTAAGCGAAATAAAAACAGCGCAAACTGTAACTTCGCAAAGTTTTAATAGCAAAATGCAATCACCGCGAAAAATATATAGCGAAAATATTTTGGGCTGATTTAATTACTTTTATTTGGGAGCGGGAGCTTTAGTTGAAAAATTTACCGCGTAATGTTTTTTCCGCGAAAAGGATTGACAACGATACACATTAACCTCGAAATGTTTTTTTCCGCGCAAAGGATTGACAACGATACACATCAACAGCGAAAAAATATTTAAGCCAAATAAAAACAGCGCAAACTATACCCTCGCAAAGTTTTAATAGAGAAATGCAATATGCAAAAAATATATAACGAAATTATTATCCGCGAAAATATTTTGGGCTGATTTAATTACTTTTATTTGGGGGCGGGAGCTTCAGTCGAAAAATTTACCGTGAAAAAAAATATCGCGAAAAACATACCGCGAAATGTTTTCTTTTCCGCGCAAAGGATTGACAACGATACACATTAACCGCGAAAAAATATTAAAGCAAAACAAAAACAGCGAAAACTATAACCTATATCGCGAAATCATTTCTGCGAAAAAATCACCGCAAAATATTTTTTCCTGCGCAAAGTATGACAACGATACACATTAACCTCAAAAAAATACTTAAGCGAAAACTAAAACCTCACAAAGTTTTAATAGCGAAATGCGTTACCGCGAAAAATATATAGGGAAACTATCAGCCGCGAAAATATTTTCGGCAGATTTAATTACTTTTATTTGGGAGCAGGAGCTTTTGTCGAAAAAATTACCGCGAAAAAAATATCGCAAAAATATTTCCGCAAAAAATTAACGCGAAAAGTTTTTTTCCGCGCAAAGGTTTGACAACGATACACATAAACCGCGAAAAAAAATTAAATTATAATAAAAACAGCGAAAGCTATAACCTATAGCGAAAATATTCTCCGCGAAAATATTTTGGCTGATTTATAACTTTTATTTTGTCGAAAAATTTACCGCGAAAAAAAATATTGCGAAAATATTTCCTCGAAAAAATCACCACGAATTTTTTTTCCGCGCAAAGGATTAACCGCGAAAAAATATTAAAGCGAAAAAAAAACCGCGAAAACTATAACCTCGCAAAGTTTTAATAGCGAAATGCAATTATCGTAAAAAATATATAGCTAGGGTATTAGCCGCGAAAATATTTTGGGCTTATTTAGTTACTTTTATTTGGAAGCGGGGGCTTTGGTCGAAAAATTTACTGCGAAAAAAAATATCGCGAAAATATTTCTGCGAAAAAATCGCCGCAAAATGTTTTTTCCTTATTTTGGTTTGGGACCTTTAGTCAAAAAAATTACCACGAAAAAAAAAATATCGTGAATAAAATACCGCGATTTTTTTTTTCACGCAAAGGATTGACAATGATACACATTAACCGCGAAAAAATATTAAAACGAAATAAAAACAGTGAAAAGTATAACCTCGCAAAGTAGCGAAAGTATTAGCAGCGAAAATATTTTGGGCTCATTTAATTACTTTTATTTGGGAGCGGGAGCTTTAGTCGAAAAATTTACCGCAAAAAAAAAATATTGCGAAAATGTTTCCGCGAAAAAATCACCGCGAAATGTTTTTTTCCTTCCAAAGTATTGACAACAATACACATTAACCGCGAAATGTTTTTTCCGCGCAAAGGATTGACAACGATATACATTAGCCGCAAAAAATATTAAAGCGAAATAACAACATCGAAAACTATAACCTCGAAAAAATATTTTGGGGTTATTTAATGCAATTTGTGTTTTATGTTGTTCTTATAAAATCTTAAGAGTGGTTATTTAAAATACTTAATGGAAGAAATGGAACAAGAAGTCCTCGTAATTGGAGCGTAAACGTACGCTTTAGTTCTGGTCGTGCAAAAAAACATTTCGCGCTAATTTTTTCTCGGAAATATTTTCGCGATATTTTTTTTCGCTGTTTCAGACTAAAGCTCCCGCTCCCAAATAAAAGTGATTTAAATCAGCACAAAATACGTTAACGATTTTTTAACCTAACCTTATTTTATTTGTAGGTATAAATATTTAAAAACAGTACTCAGCACTTACCTTTAGCTTTTTTTGCATTGCACATTGCGAGAATTTATCTAGTTCTTTTCGACATGTTGAGAAATCTCAATGATCAATTAAATTTTAAATGCAAATGATCACACATCATTAAAAAACATTCCCGCCATAATAGCTGATAGGCCACGTTGCCAAGTTTACTGGCTTAGGTTTGTTGTTTCAAATACTATGAAATCAGCGACCTCAAACAGCTATATTTAAAACTAAAAAAACGTTGTTTCGTACAAAGCTAAGCCATTTGTTTTAAATTAATTTACTTTCACAGTTTCTTCGACTGGTGGATTCGGTAGATGACGTGGGACTTTAAAAACATAAATTGTTACAGATATCCACGTACAGTTTCAGGCCCTAAAAAAGGGGAAAACAATCCCAAGCCACATATATGGCCCAGGATTGTTTATAAAGGGATATTGTTCAGCCCAATAAATATACTAATAGGATGTTGTTCAGCCTCTGAAGACCTTGTTCATCCCTCCTACGGACTGAACAAGGAATCGAGGTGTATATCAACGCCATACGCCAAGGCAAGGTACCAAGCGTTTAAATACAAAATATAGGCCGGGCCGAATAACGTATGGTTTTCATCTCCAATATACAGCCACTTGGTTCATATAATCTAACTGTAGGGGGCGCTTTTTGTATATTATTTTATACAGCAAATTTTTATACAACCGTTGTTGAGCCCACCATATAAACATATCTTTGTTTAGCCCAAAACTTGGCAACCTCGCATTCAATTTCAATAACTCTAATATGGGCTTTAGAAAGACATAATTTATATATTTAATATACAGCGTATAGGGTTATAATACCAAAATGTGCGTTTACAGTATTTATACAGTTGGATTTAGCATAATCAGTAATGCTAAGTAATAAAATCCTTTTAAGGGATCATTCTGCTTTAGATGCTCCAAAAAAAACGGCTATTTTTGTTAATTTTTTAATTAAGAAAAAAAAAATATTAAAAAAAAGAAACAAAAAAATACATTTTTTAAGTGCTTTTTTAAAAAACAATATTATTGAAAAAAAAATTATTTTTTTTTTAAAAGTTTCCAAAAAAAAACTTTTTTACAATTTTTCAATTTTTTCTATTAAATTTTCTTTTTGCGAAAAACGAAAAAAAAATTTTTTTTTATTCTAAAAAACTTTTTAACCAATTTAAGAAAATTCGAAAAAATCAAGTTGCCTTGGGCTTGTTGGTGAGAATTATCCGGATTGTTTTTTTTTATTATTTTTACCAAGAATATCGATTTTGGAAAAAATTAATCTAATAGATTTTAATGTTAAAATGTTCTATTAAAAGAGTATACGTCAGTTGGAAAAATAAAATTACCTTTTTTCTCAGATAATGTTGAAGAGAGGGAGAGGAAGAACATAAATAAGAACTCTCTTACTCAGTAAAAATCAAATTTCTCTCTGTATCTTCTAATGAGTTAATTAAAGTCAAATGTTGACGATACACTTAGGATGTGCCAATTAAATAAGGAAATTCAATCAAAACTAGGAGAAATGCAAATAGAAATTAACACAAATAAAAAAAGTAATACTATAAAACGAAGAAATAAATCAAAAAAGTTTATGAAATTATTAAGTACTGTAACTGCTTTGAGGACATTAATAAACTCTAAGGATATAACAATTTGTATTTGTATTAGAAATAAACTAAAACAAACAAACGGTAATGCTTTAAGCGAAACACGTAAAAAAAAAGAAATCAACAAAAGGATACCACTATATCCAAAAAAAGTCCAAACGCAAGTACACAAACTTCAATCAAGAAATTTACAAAATCAAAAATAACTCAGACCAACACTGAAGCCAACACAGAAGAATATACAATTTCAAGGCAAACAGTGGAATCCAGCACTGAGGATCCACACCAAACAGAAGAGGGTACTATAACCAAAATGTTTAAACGAAATATTTTGATAGTTACTGGTACAGGTGGTAGGCATATGAGGGAAAGTTTTGAAAATATGCTACCAAATTTGCATATTAATCGATATATTAACATTTTGTTTTCTAACACACAATGTATAAAGAACAAAGTTAATATGCTTGAATGTTTCCTTGAAGACGAAGATTATAATCTTATTTGCTTGGGTGAAACTTGGTTATTAGGGTCTGAAACTGATCATTTAAAAATTGATAAGTACGATGTTAGGTCTTACTATAATAGAACTGCTCACATACATGGGGGTGTATTAACTTTAACACAGTCAGATATGGAAGCAAGCATGGGTCTTGAAATAAAAACTTTAAAAAATGTTAATGATTTATCAATTGACTTGCACTTTGAAGTTTCAGCTGTTAAAATTAAGGATTTATATATTTTAAATGTTTACAGATCTGACAAAGGGGATTTTAATATTTTTGTTGATAAGTTAGAAAGAGTTTTAAGTATAGTTAATACAAAAAACAAAATTATTTTGGGGGGTGACTTTAATGTTTGGTTTAATACAGACGATAAAAATTCACACACTTTATGTGATTTTTCAGCAACTTTTGGCTTACATGCGAAAATTTCAGGTAAAACTAGGGGGAAAAATTGTCTTGACAATATTTTTGTTAATTTTGAGTTAAATAACACTGAGTTTTCTATAGCTGATACAGCTTTTTCAGATCCTAAGGGTGTTGGTCTAAAAATTCCTCTATATGATGGTGATACGCCCATGCCTCATGAAAAAAATGTTCTAAGACCTATAACTGAACAGGATAAATTTGATTTTTTTAATCGTGTGAGTAACATTGGAGTTTTATTGATAGAAATTCGGATATAAATGATAAATTCTCAGATTTTCAAAGCAACTTGTAACAGCATATGAAAGGTCATTTCCTGTAAAGCAAATTAAAAATTCGAATAAAAATAGTTCATCTACCTCAAATTGGTTTACAAATGAGTTAAAAATATTACGTAATCATATTCAATTATTCAATGAATTGTATGATCAGACTAACTTAATTGAATATAAAGATTATGCTAAAATATTAAGAAATGAATATAAGCGAAAAATATAGTTTGAAAAAGTTAAAGCGAATTCGAATTGTGCCAGTAAAACCACGTGGAAAATTATCAATAACAAGAGAAATAAGAAAAAAGTAGAAGCATCAGACAATATTGATCCCAATAGTGCAAATAGGTTTTTTACAAATATCCCTCATGAAGTTATAAATTCTTTGCCTAAAGTAAGTGATAATTCAGATTATCTCAACAATATTAATGTTGATAACATTTCTTTTTCTTTTGAGTCTGTCATTTGTTAAAGTAAGAGATGTTATAACCTCTTTAAAAAATTCTGACTGCAAAGACATTTTTGGCTTGAATGTTAATCTTATAAAATGCATAACAAATCTTATAGTTATTCCACTTACTAAGCTATTCAACCTTTCTATAAAAGAGGGAGTTTTTCCAGACTGTCTTAAAATAGGGCTAGTGGTCCCAATTTACAAAAAGGGTAACAAAGATGATGTATCTAATTATAGACCCATATCAATCCTTCCAGTCTTTTCAAAAATATTAGAAAAATTATTAAAACAAAAAATATTATCTTTTTTCGAAGAAAATAAATTATTTGTGTCATCGCAGTACGGTTTTAGGAAAGGGAAAAAAACTACAGATGCTGTTTTAAACTTTATAGAGAAAGTAATTCATTGTTTTGAAAAAGGGGAATATCTGGTATCAACTTTTTGTGACCTAATGAAGGCGTTTGATTGTGTTAGGCCCGATTTAATACTTAATAAACTAGCACGGTATAAATTTGATAAATTAAGTTTAAATCTTATTGCGTCATTTTTGCACAACAGGTTTCAATGTGTAAAAGTTAATGGAAAATTTTCTGATAGTCTACCTATAACTGTTGGTTTGGACTTTTTACTTTTTTTGATTTACATCAATGATCTTTCTTTAAATGTTTTAAATACTTGCTTTACATTGTTTGCAGATGATACTACTTTTACTAACTCTAACAAAAATCTCTTTTCAGCACTAAATGAGTCTTTAGATGCCCGCAAACAGGCTGAATTGTGGTTCAACGTAAACTCACTTAAGCTAAATGAATCAAAGACTAAGTTATGATTTTATCTTTAAGAGATACCAGTAATATTAATATTACAAATAAAGTTGATTGTGCCAAATTTTTAGGTGTAAGATACTAAGCTAAATTGGAGTGCTCATATAGGAACTGTAGCCAACAGGTTAAGCAGCAACGTCTTTCTACTTAGAATGCTGTGAATGTGTGCCACAAGAGGTTTTAAAATCGCCTATTTTTCATTGTGTCACTCCATTTTAAGTTACGCTATCTTGGCTTGGGATTCAGCTTCTGACTATGAGAGAATATTTGGCCTTCAACGATGTGCTGTAAGAATATTGGATAGTTTAGTTTACCTTGATGACTGCCGGAACTCTTTTGTCAGTCTGAGAATTTTGACATTTCCATGTCAATATATTCTCGAGTGCGTATGCTATATAAAAACTAATTTAAAACATTTTAAATCTCATACAGATATACCAGGAACTCTTCAATGTTAGTACCAAGGTTTTGTAGATTGTAAAACTGCCAAAAATGTTACGATTACACATCCCAATAAACAATGGTTCGGCGGCCGTCGGCAATTGATGGGCGGCCCGCCGTCAATAGGAGACAGTTGCCTACGGTCAAACGATGATCATTTGCCGCTCTTTTGCCGACCATATTGCCAACCATTTACCGACCATTTTAAGATTATCAAACAATGATCATTTGCCGCTCGCCGATCATATTTCAAACCATTTACCGACCATTTTAAGATCATCAAAGGATGATCATTTGCCGCTCTTTTGCCGATCATATTGCCAACCCTTTTAAGATCAGATGTTGCAAATTGCAACTTGCAATCTATAGATTGCAACATAGACAGTTTTCACTGCTCTAGTGCAGGATTTTCCATAATCAATGAAAAAATCCCTACCAAAATGACTTTTTCATTGATGGTTGAAAGGAATTAGTTAGTTTGTTTATTTGAAGTTTTTACAGAGTCGTGGGGAGACCAAAATAAGCTCTACGCTTGTAGTAGGGGCTCTCCACTAATTTTGATAACAATAAAAGGACTAAATGGAATTTGGACAGTCTTCACAGTAAATTTTGAGAAATTGTCAAGCTCTTTGGTGTTTTCCGAGGTGTTTTCTTACAATTCCTTACTCTGTAGATTAGGATAAAATCATTCTTGTAATTTTTAAGATCATTTACAATTATTTAAATTGAATTACTAAAAATTTAGATTTTATACCAAAAGATATAAATTATAATTGACACATTCTAAGGATATATTAAATCAAAAAGTTAGTGTAGTGAAAGCGTACAGATGGTGGCGCCCTCTAATGTTGCACAAAAGCACTATACTGTATTTTATATTGGCTATATGTTCGGGAAGTTTGTGACCACGCTTCTAGTTAAGGGCTTAAATTTTGGACCACGGGTTAATCCTACAAAGTTATAGACTGGGATTGTTTTTGGTAAAAATCGGGGTGGGTTAAAAACAAGTTTTTCAAAAAAAAACATTTTTTTTTTCAGTTTATTTTTCGTTTTAGAAAAAATATTTTTTTTTTTGAAAAAAAGATTTTTTTTGAAACATGCAGTATTTTGAAAGGTACATTTTTTTAGCAGTATTTTTATTTTATATGTGAAAATTATATATAGCACTATACTGCTGCCAACAAAGTTCATTCAAACCAAAAACAAAAAAACAAAATAAAAAAAAACTTTTCCAAACAAATTTCAAAAAAAAGTTCCATATTTTCAATTTTTTTATACATTTAGTTTAGTCAGATACCGACGGCATGCCGCGGCAGTCCGACGTTGAGCCGATGTAGTATTTCGATTAGTTTGTCTGATGTCACGTTTTTTGTGGACACGATAACTCAAGAAGCAATTGCCAATAATTAATTATCCGATCAACTCGAAATTTTCAGGAAAAAAAATTCTATGAGGGGAAGATCCCTATTATTTTTGGAAATTATCTCCCCAAAAACAAAAAAGTTATGGGGGTTAAACTTAAAAACTTAAATAAAAACTATCATTATCAAAAAAAAATTAAAATTAAAAAAAAAATTCAAAAATTTTTTTGTTTTTTTTTTGAAAAAAAAAGTATTTTTTCATTTTTTTTTATTTTTCGCAAAAATAAGATAAAAAAATTACAAAATTCTGAAAAAGTTTTTTTCGAAAATAGTTTTTGTAAAAATTTTTTAGTTTTTTTTTTATTTTTTTTTTGTTTTTCGCAAAAATAAAATAAAATAAATCTGAAAAGTTTTTTTTGAAAACAATTTTACATCTAAAAAAATCATTCACGAAAATATTAAAATATATTTTGGATATAAGACGTAGAAAAATATCAATACCAATTTTTCAACTTTTTTTAACTAATACAAGACTTTCCTTGGGGAAAGTAAAAAAAAGAAAAAGCAATGGTTATAATTACCATAATTATTATAATTACTGTTTTAAAAAACAAAATTGAAAAAAAAAATAATTATGTGTAAAAAATATAATCGGTTAATCGGCGGCATTTTCGTGATTAATGATTCAAAGTGCGATGAAATGCCGCTGTTAGGTCGTTTAGTCAGATGCCGACGGCGGCCCGACGTTATCATTTGCCATCGGCCGCCGAACCATTGTTTATTGGGATCGAGTTTAATCACAGAACTAAAGGTCCAAACCTTCAGTTCTGTGAGTTTAATAAATAAATTCGTTAACCTTTTCAGGGACGATTTTTTTGTTTAAATTAATTTATTAACAAAAGTTATACTTTTTATTGTAAAAACAAGTCAACATCTCATGATTTGCGAATCTTGGCCATTGGATGTCGTTATTGATTAGAAACAAAGCAAATGGCAACAGCTATAGCTACTGAGCGTTAATGAATTCAGTGAATTTAATTTTGCGGAATTTGTTTTTAACTGTACACATATATATGCCTATGTCCCTGAAGAGGTTAAAAAGTTTTCCGGATTTAAAAATCTTCAGGATATCCCGAAATGATCCCAAATTTTAGGATTGGAATCCCTATAAAAAGTCCAAACCGAATCTTGATCTCTAATGATTTATACACTTATTAAAACGGCAGCCATTATAGTTTAGAAAAAAATTACAGCCCTCTAGGACATTTCCATGGGGTAGTATTTTCAATTTGAATCTGATCGAAACGCTAGTTTAATATATTCTTGGTATAGAAAATACACTGCCCAGTAAAAGAGCTTTTACACCTATATATATATATATAGATTTTTTATTATTAGTATTATTAGATTTACTTGTAGTAACCTTAAATATATGTTTGACAAAACACTACTGTGCATTCGTATGTATTATTAAACACACCTGCGCATAAATATGTTCCACCAAACAATTCTGGGCATGGTATATTTGAATATGTTGGCCAGAACACTTTTGTGCATTCGTATGTATTATTAAACCCTTCTGCGCATAAATATGTTTCACCAAACAATTTTGCGCATGGTACATTTGTATATGTTTGCCAAAATACTTTTGTACAATTCTTGTGTATTCTTAAACACTGTAAGGAAATCTTACTGGAAAATTGCGGAAAATCAATGTAAAAAAGGACTGCGATAAACTTACCATAGAAAAGCTGATTTGTAAGTTAAACCGGTACAAACTGCATTAATTTCTGCGGATAATTCACGTAGTGTTGAGAACTGCTCCACGCCGCGCTACGATTCTGTTGTACTCACTAACTTCTAAGTATCGAGGTGTCGCGGATTGTCTCTCTCCTTTTCACACATAGGCAAGTGCTATGCGCGTATGTGGTATTTCTGTTCATCGCATTAGGATATGGAATTTGGAAAGGATATATGAAGTACAAAGCGAGTCAAGAGTTAGTTCTTAATAATAATACCTTATTATTATTTATATTATAATAGTTTAATAACTATTGCTATATCCCGTAACATTCCGCCCACCTGAAATACTAAGGTATTTCACAAAAATACAAAACGAGAAACACAAAAAAAATAATTTTATAATTACTAAACCCATAATAAAATTAGAAACTAATTATTCTATATAAACCCATTTTTTTTTTAAATACAGTGTAACCCAACATATATACGACAAACACAATATAATCTATACTGAGGGTAAAGGATACAATTTTACAATTGGTCTTTGTAAAACGCCACTAGCTGTGGCTAATGTCACTACCCTAATTATTCCATCGGATCCTGGATGACATTTTGTAATACGGCCAAGTGGCCATTGTAAAGGCGCAACATTGTCTTGCTTGATAAGAACCATGGTACCGGGTTTAATGTCATCCGGTTTAGTATTCCACTTCTGCCGTTGTTGCAGAGTGTGTAAATACTCTTGGTGCCATCGCAACCAAAACGACTGCTGACACTGTTGAATTAACTGCCAACGTGTCAATCTATTTTGATTCACATCTAATAAGTCCGGATCGGGAACTGCAGACACAGGTTCTAAATTTAAAAAATGGGCGGGGGTTAACACCGACAAATCGTTTGGATTTGAACTTAATGGGGTTAGTGGCCTTGAATTTAGGATAGCCTCTATCTGGACAAACAATGTATAAAGCTCCTCATATGTAAAAACTTGATTTCCAGCCACTCGACCCAAATGAGTTTTTACGGATTTCACTCCTGCCTCCCACAATCCACCCATATGGGGGGCAGAGGGGGGGTTGAAGTGCCATTTAATCTCCAATTTGTTGCTTGCAGTCTCCACGTACGAAGCTAAAATACCATCAGCGCCAATAAAATTAGACCCCTGGTCACTATATAAATGTAAGCAGCGCCCCCTACGACCTACAAAACGTCGCAATGCGGCAATGAATGCTTCAGATGACAAATCACTTACTAATTCGAGGTGAACTGCTTTTGTCGCAAAGCAGACGAAAATGCACAAATAAGACTTATAAGACTTTGCTCCTCGATACTTTCCTAAAGTAATTTTAAATGGGCCAGCCATATCCAGACCAGTATGTGAGAAAATCTTACTTTGAGTGACTCTGGGTACTGGAAGGTCACCCATTGGGGGCACAGGTGATTTTGGATTTGATCGGAAACACTTATAATATCTGGATATGCAATGATGAATTGCACGCCGAGCTGACAAAATCCAAAATTGTTGTATCAATAAGTATTGCAACGTATTTGGTCCGGGATGTAGATATTTTTTATGAAAATACTCAATAATAAGACTGGTCAATCTATAAGATCTTGGCAACAGTATTGGATGCTTGCTTTCAAACGACAAATCCGAATTTTTTAGGCGCCCGCCCACCCTCAAAACACCCTCTCCATCTATAAAGGGAGATAGTTTTCGAATAGGCTTTGAGCACAAACGATTGGACCTAAGCCTTTGAAATTCCTCCTCAAATACAGTAGCCTGCACTATCTTGCATAAAACTATTAAGCCACTTTGTATTTCATTTGAGGATAAATTTCCAGTAAATGTATTTTTGCGGTTTCGAATATTATGAAGGAACCGCAAACAATAGGACACAACTCTATTAATAAAACGAAATGATGAATATCTATTTAGCAACTTCTCAATCCATGTTTCAGAATTGACTACAGCAAAAACTGAATGTTTTTCTTCCATATTTACTTCTTTGGAAACATGAAATGTAGTACCAAGTGGAAATTTGCATTCAGGACCAGAAAGCCAACGTGGACCTACAAACCACAGCGGGTGAGACAAAAATTCGGTTGGTAAAATCCCTCGTGAGGCGCAGTCTGAAGGATTCTCTGATCCAGCGACATGATACCAACAGTTAGGAGGAATGACTTCTTGAATTTTACATACTCTATTACTTATAAATGATTTCCATTTACTTGGTGATGCTTTGATCCATGTCAGTGCAACAGATGAATCAGAAAAGGCGAAAATACGATCAATTTTTATATCATAATAAGTTTTTAATATAAAGTCCAATAACTTTGACAACAATAAGGCAGCACAAAGCTCCAATCTAGGAATTGACAAAGTTTTGAGAGGTGCAACCTTGGATTTTGCGGATATAAGAGAAATTTTAACATCTCCATTTGGCAAAACAAAACGAAAATATGCAACACATGCATATGCGATTTCGTTTGGACTATAAGATCTTGGCAACAGTATTGGATGCTTGCTTTCAAACGACAAATCCGAATTTTTTAGGCGCCCGCCCACCCTCAAAACACCCTCTCCATCTATAAAGGGAGATAGTTTTCGAATAGGCTTTGAGCACAAACGATTGGACCTAAGCCTTTGAAATTCCTCCTCAAATACAGTAGCCTGCACTATCTTGCATAAAACTATTAAGCCACTTTGTATTTCATTTGAGGATAAATTTCCAGTAAATGTATTTTTGCGGTTTCGAATATTATGAAGGAACCGCAAACAATAGGACACAACTCTATTAATAAAACGAAATGATGAATATCTATTTAGCAACTTCTCAATCCATGTTTCAGAATTGACTACAGCAAAAACTGAATGTTTTTCTTCCATATTTACTTCTTTGGAAACATGAAATGTAGTACCAAGTGGAAATTTGCATTCAGGACCAGAAAGCCAACGTGGACCTACAAACCACAGCGGGTGAGACAAAAATTCGGTTGGTAAAATCCCTCGTGAGGCGCAGTCTGAAGGATTCTCTGATCCAGCGACATGATACCAACAGTTAGGAGGAATGACTTCTTGAATTTTACATACTCTATTACTTATAAATGACTTCCATTTACTTGGTGATGCTTTGATCCATGTCAGTGCAACAGATGAATCAGAAAAGGCGAAAATACGATCAATTTTTATATCATAATAAGTTTTTAATATAAAGTCCAATAACTTTGACAACAATAAGGCAGCACAAAGCTCCAATCTAGGAATTGACAAAGTTTTGAGAGGTGCAACCTTGGATTTTGCGGATATAAGAGAAATTTTAACATCTCCATTTGGCAAAACAAAACGAAAATATGCAACACATGCATATGCGATTTCGGATGCGTCACAAAACCCATGAAGCTGACATGAAATAACATTGTCAAATATGACTCTCCGGGGGATTTGTAATTTCCTTAAAAGAGTCAATTGCGATTTATACTGGATCCATGGCGTTTGAATTTCTTTTGGTGGTGTTTCATCCCAGCCCAAACCTAATGTCCAAATCCTTTGCATTAAATGTTTTGCAAAAAGAGTTACTGGCGACAGCAAACCTAACGGATCGAAAACTTTGGACAATTCAGATAAAATATTCCGTTTTGTACATGGTCGTTCTATAATTTCCACCTTATATGAAAAACTATCACTAGAGGGATTCCACTGAAGGCCTAAAACTTTTACAAAACTATCTTCCTTGTCAAACGATTGACAAGCAGATGGCGCGAATTTATTTTCCATAATCTCAGGTATGTTACTAAACCATTTATGAAGCTCAAACCCAGCACAGGTTAGAAGAGAAATTAGCTCTTTTTTCAAGGCAATAGCTTCACAAATAGAAGAGCAACCCGTGACTACGTCGTCCATAAACGTAGCTTCTAACAAAGCTTTGCGAGCTAACGGATACTGATCACCTTCATCTTCAGCCAACTGTCTTAAAGTTCGTATGGCTAAAAATGGTGCAGGACCAGAGCCGTAACTCACTGTATTAAGCTCATAAATCTGAAGTGGATCCTTAGCAGAAAAACGAAAGATAATTCTTTGAAAAGGCCGATGTTTCTCTGCGATCAAAATTTGCCTGTACATTTGTTTGATATCACAACTTAAAACGACAGAATGGATGCGAAACTTGTTTAAGATGACACTTAAATCCTGCTGAAGATTTGGACCAACTAGCAAGGAGTCATTTAATGAATTTCCATTGTCTGTTTTTGCGGAACAATCAAAAACCACTCTAAGTTTTGTGGTTAGGCTATCAGAGCGAATAATACAATGGTGGGGAATTATGAATTGGTTATTTTTTACTGACTGTACATCACCAAGAAGTACCATATGTCCGGCGTCCAAATAGTCTTGCATAAACTTTTTATAATCTTCATAAAGATTATCATTTTTTACCAATCGGTTTTCTAGACTATAAAATCGCCTTACTGCCATTCCAAAAGATCCCCCTAATGGGACCAATGGTTCCTTAAATGGTAATTCTACCACATACCGACCATCTGAATTTCTACTATACGTTTCAGCATACAACGATTCACACAAAACGTCTTCTTTAGATTGTACTGCTACATCTGGTATACTCTCAATTTCCCAAAATCTCTTTAGTGTTGTATCCAGTGAAGACTCTAAAGAAGTGCAAAAGGACCTCAACAAAGACGACTTTTCAATATTAATTCTACCTGACAAAATCCACCCAAAAACAGTATTAAAAGCTGTTGGCTCACCATCCACCCCATGTTTAATGCCTGGACGCATTATCTGGGCATACATCTCTGAACCAAGTAGAACATCTACCTCTCGTTGCACATGGAAATCTGGATCTGCAAGATTTAAACCCTCCATGTGTTTCCAGGTGTGTAAGCTGAATGTTGTGGAAGGTGTAGAACCACAAATAACTGGCATAATAATTACTTTCAACGAGAATGTTGGTGCGGTTTGGCTAAATGGCCGAATACAACACCTAGCAGCACCCTTTGAAGGCGTGGTTTTCATTTCATTGATACCCTGGACTGTAATACTACTACATTCTCGATAGAGACCTAGACGATTTAAACACTTTTCCGTCATAAAGCTCACTTCGCTGCCGTTATCAATCAATGCCCTACATGCCTGATAATTTCCATCTTTGTCACACACAGAAATAATAGCTGTGGAAAGAAGAACAGTTTGACACATATTGACATTTGCAAATCCATTAAATTGACTTGATGAGGAAGAAGCATTGACTGACGTAGCCACAACATTTTTCTCTGGGACTGACGACCCCTTTGAATGCGGCTGTCTTTTTTCTTCGTTGGCTGGTGTAGGAAAATGAAGCAAAGAATGATGACGTTTGTGGCACAAGTGACAATTAAATTTTGAGTTACAATTTTTTGCAGAATGATTACCTAAACAATTGTAACACAAGCGGTTTTGTTTTACAAAGGCATGCCTCTCACTTACTGACAATGCCTGAAAATCGATACATTTAAATATATTGTGCGGTTTTTTACAAAACAAACAAGAATATGAGTTATCATTTTTAACTACTAATGAATGCGGATGACGAGTTACAGAAGAACCCTGCAGATACCTTTTTTCTGGTTGCGGTTCAGATTTGCGACACAAAAATGTATCAACAGTGTCAGTCATATTTGTCGTTTCAATCGCTTTACAATGTTGCTTTAGAAATTCTAGTAATGATTTATAAGTCGGTATACTCTTGCCTGTAAGGCTTACCTCAAACTGCTTTTTTGTTTCATGATCTATTTTTTGTAACAAAACATTAAGCAACGTAAAATCCCATAAATCTAAATTAAAATGCTCCAAAGCTGCAATATTTTCAGTAAAAATATCAAGCGTCGACCTAAGCGATTGATTTGACTCCAAAAAAAATATATTTGACCAATATTTGTAAGCTAACATTCTTTTATCTTGATATCTGTCAACTAGAACTTGAAAAGCTATCTCATAATTTTCTGAGGTTAATGGCAAATTTTTTACTAATGAAAGCGGTTCATTTGATAAACTAGATAACAAGTATTGGAATTTTTCAATTAATGAGAGTGAATAATTTTTATGTATTAATGTCTTAAAAAGTTCATAAAAGGCACCCCATTCTTGTATTTCTCCAGAAAAATTGGGAATTGAAATTCTAGGTAGCTTGACATTAGCCGCAACAATTTCAACTTTATTTTCTGGAACCTTATTAAGTTTTATGTAATTACCCATTATTTCAGTATAAATGTCATCTAATTTAAAAAGTATTGCTTTTATTTCAGCATACTCTGCGTCGGATGATTTTACTTTTGAAAAACACTCTTCTGCCTGTTCATGAAGATTTTCGGCCAGTTTTTTCTTAGCTATATAATTATCAACTAAAGTGCGGTCAGCTAACGCCTGAAAACCATAATCCCTGATTGCAGTTAGTCTTTCAAAAGTAGTTTGAAATGAATCTAAAACCTTTTTTGAAGTCATTGCTATTAATTAAATATTAAAAAAAAATATGAAGAGAAAAAAAAATACTTAAAGAAAATATTTTATTAATGGAAATATGAACCGATCGTAAATTTACTAAAAACTACTAAAACGTGGAATTACACTCACTAAACTAAAACTTCTTTTTTTTTTTACTAAAAAAAATTTTTGTGCTAAATTATAACAATTTATATATCTGGTAGCGAAAATAAACCCAAAATACGAATTTCGAATTGTTTCAAAAAATGTGAAAAAAAAAATGTGTCTCGTTTTGGACTTTTGGTAACCAAAACTCGCAAAAAACCAAACCGTGTTTTACACTTTTTATCGGTCGGATTGTTGAAAATACGTTATAAATTAGTTTAATTTGCGGTTATAAACAAATAATAAATTCACTAATGCGGATTGAACCCTAAAATTAAAATTTTATGCACCACACACCGGTTAACTACACTCTTGAAACGGCGAAAAAGGACCAAAATGTAAGGGAATCTTACTGGAAAATTGCGGAAAATCAATGTAAAAAAGGACTGCGATAAACTTACCATAGAAAAGCTGATTTGTAAGTTAAACCGGTACAAACTGCATTAATTTCTGCGGATAATTCACGTAGTGTTGAGAACTGCTCCACGCCGCGCTACGATTCTGTTGTACTCACTAACTTCTAAGTATCGAGGTGTCGCGGATTGTCTCTCTCCTTTTCACACATAGGCAAGTGCTATGCGCGTATGTGGTATTTCTGTTCATCGCATTAGGATATGGAATTTGGAAAGGATATATGAAGTACAAAGCGAGTCAAGAGTTAGTTCTTAATAATAATACCTTATTATTATTTATATTATAATAGTTTAATAACTATTGCTATATCCCGTAACAAACACATCTGCGCATATGTAGAATTTTTTTGGTTATCAGATTCACTCAAAAACCTCAATATACCAATTTTCAGGAAATCTACCCCCTCAGGAGAGGGAAATTAATTAAAAAATATTATCAGATTCATATTCGTCGACCCCAAAAACCCCTATACCAATTATACCAATTTTGAAGAAAATATTAATAATATTGAAAAATATTTACCCCCTTACCCCCTCGGTGGAACTAGAAAAGTTTTTTTTTATCAGATTCAATTTCAGCAACCTCAAAAACCCATATATAGCAATTTTCAAATTTTTCTAAAAAAATGTATTTTTCCCCATTTGCCCCCTTGCCGCACCCCAATATTTACCAAAAACAATCCCGAGCGAGAACTTTTGGTAACATACCTGTATGCCAAATTTCAAGTCTCTAGCTTAAAGCGTGCCCACAAGATTTCCGGGACAAACCGATCGACAATTTTTTTTTTGTCCGAAATTGATTTATATCGACATAAAACGTCATAAAACGCAAAAATACACAAAAAAATTGAAATTTTTTGCACGAATACAAGCTTTCCGAAATTTTGAAAATTTTCAAAATGGGAAAGCAAAATATTTATTTATTTATTTATTTATTGGTTTATAGTCGTTCTGGGACCTTACTCGAAGGTAGTTTATACCATATTTGACTGTTAATTACAATTAAATTTTAATTACAAAAACTTCCCCCGTATGTTCCAATATTTTCTTATCTGCATTTATATTACCGAGTCTTGATCCCTGATGTACACGTGTCAAAACGGCATCTATCATAGAGTCTTTAAAAAAAATAACAATCCCCTAGGACGTTTCCACGGGGTAGTATTTTTAAGTTTAATCTGATCGAAATGCTATTTTAATATCTTCGGCTTACAAGTAAAGAGCACTAAGTCCAAAAACATGGTTTTGAGATATTGATAAATTTAACTTTGATTGTTGTTTTTTAATTTTTGTAATAATTGTTTTTGGAAAAAAACTACCGCAAATTGCAATGACATGTTTGGACATAATGATGTCCCATTTGCAGTTAAATAAAGAAAAATTAAAGTAGTTTAAACTAAATTTGAAAAAAGACATGGACTTAGTGCCTTTTACTTGTAGATCCACGACGTCGGCTTACAAGTAAAGAGCACTAAGTCAATAAAATAATATAAAAAACAACTATTTAAAATTAAAACCCTTCTATTAATTAAATGTAATGTATAACTATAAAGTAGAAAACAAGATGTTTACATACATTTTCAAAAACTAGATTTTTAAAAGAAGGGTTTGGACTTTTTGATTGTTTAAAGAACGTTTCCAAAATTAATAAAATTAATTAGTATTAATTATATGAAACTGCTTACTATGCCAGAACTAAGACAGTTTTCATAGGCCATCGGCTGTGCCGGCAAAGAAGCATCTCCTAAAGTCAATAATTATAATGAATCATTATTAATGATAAAACAATTCACGGTGCAATTCTAAAGGCTGTTTTCTGAACTTGCCGCGTACTTTAGTTTTTTTCTTATATTCTTGTTATTTATGTAGTAACCAAGGATTTAAGAGCAAAATTAAAATAATCTATCAGTTAAAATTTGAATGCGTTTGTCAGTACAATAAATAACGCGATATTGTATCATATAAATGATTCAAGCAATCATATTTTTATAAATTAACTTTTTTAGAAAGTCGCTTAGTGCAGAAATTTGAAATAATCTACAAGTAAAACGCACTAAGTGACTTAGTGCCTATTGCCAGATAAATTTTTAATCAAAATCAAATTAGTGCGTTTTGTATAGTGGGTAACCCCCTTGGTAGTCCACCTAGAAGTTAGTTCGGTTTACCTATATATAGATCATCAAAAATTAACTACAGTGCTATTAAAATCCCATTTTTGCAAAAAAGTGACTTAGTGCCTTTTACTTGTATATATATAATTTAGCGCTTCAGGCCTTAAAGGCCCATGGCTTCTATTGTTTTAATTATCCTCCTCCAAACATGACGATCCTTTGCAGCACCCTCCCAGTTTTGCACTCCCACACTTTTCAAGTCCTCTGTCACATCCTCCAGCCATCTTTTCATCGGACGACCTCTTTTTTTCTTGCCTCCTTCTCCTATTCTTAACACTTTTTTTGCCACTCGACCATTGTCCATTCGCACCACATGTCCCAACCATCTCACTCTTTGACCTTTTATAACTTGTACAATATATATATAGTTCCATTATTTCCTGATTTGTCCTTCTTCTCCAAATCCCTTCTTCTTTTATTCCTCCATATATACGTCTTAGGATTTTTCTTTCTCATCTTTCCAGCTTTTCAGATACTTTCTTTGTCAGCCTTTTACTTGTAAGCCGACGATATATTCTAGGTATAAAAAAATATAACCGATTCATGATCCTTGATAATTTGTAAACGTATCAGTTATAGTGTTTTCGAAAAAAATACCAAACTCCCTAGGACGTTTCCTCGGGGTAGTTTTTTTAAGTTACATCTGCTCCAAATCTTATTTTAATATATTCTAGGCATACAAAAATATAACCGAGCCTTCATCCCTGATGATTTTTAAACGAATTGAAATAGCATCCATCATAGAGTTTTTGAAAAAAAAATACAACCCCCTAGGACGTTTTCACGGGGTAGTATTTTTAAGTTTAATCTGCTCGAAACGCTATTGTAATATATTCTTGAAATAAAAAAATATAATCGAGTATTCATCCCTGATGATTTGTACACGCATCAAAAATGCATCCATTACAGATTTTTTGAAAAAAATTACAAGCCCCTAGAACGTTTCCAAGGGGTAGTATTTTTAAGTTTAATCTGCTTGAAACGCTTTTTTAATATAATCTTGGCATAAAAAAATATAAGCGAGTCTTGATCCCTGATGATTTGTACACGTATCAAAACGGCATATATCATAGAGTTTTTGAAAAACATTACAACCTTCTAGGATGTTTCCACGGTGTAGTATTTTTAAGTTTAATCTGCTCGAAACGCTATTTTAATTATACGTCCTAGGTATAAAAACATATAAACGAGTTTTGATGTTTTGTACACGTATCAAAACAGTATTCATAAAGAGGTTTTACAAAAAACTACAACCCCATAGGACGTTTCCACGGGTTAGTATTTTTAAGTTTAATCTGCTCAAACCGCTGTTTTAATAAATTCTTGATATAAAAAAATATAACCGCACTATGGGCCAGAATTTTTTTCAATATGACGGATTTTTTTTTTAATTTTAACGGGTTTTGATGAAAATTGGTATCTAGGTGTTCTTGGAGTCGCTGAATTCGAATCCAACATTAAAAAATTAAAAACTCAAAATGGCTGATCCAACATGGCCAATTTTTTTTTTCGAATTTTAACAGGTTTTGATAAAAATTGGTAATATTGTGTTTTGGGGTTGCTGAATTCGAATCCAACATTAAAAATTAAAAATTTGAAATTGCGAATCCAATATGGAGGATATTGGATTCGCAATTTCAAATTTTTAACCTCGAAAACACTAGTATTACAATTTTCACAAAAACGTAAAAACTATCAAAATATTAAAATAGTATTGCCTCCTGCCCCCAGGGGTGGAGTTGGACCATTTTTATTATCAGATTCACTTTAAGCATTCCAAAAAGCCCAATATACCAATTTTTAGAAGAATCGCCCCCGGCCCATAAGGGGATGGATTTAGAAAAAATATTATAAGATTCAGTTTTAGCAACCTCAAAAATACCAATATACAAATTTTCACGAAATTATTGAAAACATTTAAAAATATTTATCCCACACCACCGCGGGGGTGGATTTAGAAAAAATTTATTATCAGAATTAATTTCATTAAGCTCAAAAACCCCTATATAGCAATTCTCGAATTTTTGTAAAAAATTATGGTTTTTCCTCATTAAATGAAAATTTTGTCCATCTTATCCCACTCCAATCTTTAACAAAAATCCCGAGCGAGAACTTTTGGTATCATATTCATCCTAATGCTATTTTAAAAAATTTAATGGACGCAGTGAAGCCAATATCAGAAAACTTAACGAATAATGACTATATTTTTATTATGGGTGGAAAAAATAATTTTTCAAGAAATTGCTATCCTGAATTTAAAGAACTCAGCAACCTAATAAAATTTTTAAACCTACTAATATTATTATCTCCTCCGTTCATTATACGAAGGATAAATCAATAAATAACTGTATTTATGAGTTTAATAAAGCTTTGTTAAAACTTGTTTTGAAACTGGACACAATTTTAAATAACAATATTTTTTACTACAAAATAAATAAGCACAATTTTAAAATCAATAAGTGTAATATTGCAAGAGATATTATAAATATTACAATTTCGCATAGGGATCCAATGGAATCAATAAATTTGTGTGATATTGTTAGATGCGAAAATCTACTAAAAATTTCTACGAAACAAGAAACTTGTGAGGTTGCAGCTGATTCAAAAATTAGTGTAGATATTTTATGTCTGACTGAACATTCTGTTGGGAATAGTAATATAACTGACTTATGCCTACCAGGCTACAAGCTTGTTTCATGTTTTGCTAGAGGGTCTCATATAAGGGGAGGAGCATTAATAGGGAACATTGGGATTGTAATGCCACGGATATATTAAATATTAGGGAACTGTCTGTGGAGTGTCACATAGAAATTTGTGCAACTTTTTTTACGAAACCCGAAAAGTTAATAGTTATCACTGTTTATAGGCCACCTAATGGTAATCCTAATTTGTTTTTCAAGTACCTAGATCAAGCTCTTAATTGCGCGTTTGCCAATACATTGTTTTATGTGAAGATTTTAATATTGACTACAATGAAAATTGTTTAAACACAAAACTACTTTCAGATCTATTTAGTTCGTATCAGTTTTCTATGCCCTCGGGTGAACACACCCGTGTTTTTACAAATAAGCATGGGAGAACTAGTATGTCTTCTATAGATTACATGACGTCAACTATACCACTTGATAGATTAGATTAAGCTGCTAAAACCACACTTAGCAGACCATTTTGGCCATATGTTAAAAGTTCGCTTTTCGAAAAGTGAAACGTCAATAAAAAATACAAACGTCTTCCAAAAAAGAATAATATCTCCTGCTAATAATAATTTTAAGCTAATGGTTGATTAAATAGATTGGTAAAATTTAACCAAATTTAATGTAAATAACGGTTTCAAATATTTAACATAATTTTTAATTTTAATACATGTTACCCCTTAAAAAAAAATAAAAAACAAAATAGTACAAAAATCTTGGCTAACTGATAAAATTATAAAACAAAGTAAGCAATTAAAGAATATGTTTTGGTTAGTAAAAAATTTAGGGTGTGTAATTTTAAAAGAAGAATATAATATTAAAAGGAAAATGCACAAACAAAATGTAAAACTATGCAAATAGAATTTTCTAGAAAATAAAATAAATAACTCCAATAATAAAACCAAGGAAACATGGAAAATTATAAATCAAAATCTGGGCCGGGTAGTAAAAAAGGATCCCATTCATTTGAACCTTGATAGTGGTGAACATCTTACTAATGATTTAGATGTTGCAAATAAATTTGCAAACTATTTCTCCACTACAGTTAAGGCTCAATTGGATAAGCATTTTGGACAGAACCTGTCATTACCATGTACTACCTTTCCTAATAATAATAATAATAATAATAATAATGATAATAATACGAAATTCAACACAAAACCAGTTACTGAGAGGGAAGCAATAAATGCATTTAATAAAATTAAAAGCAAAATATCATGTGGCATTGATGGTCTTTCCATATCTACTTTATCGCATATCTTTAATAAAATTGTAACCCCTTTTGTTTATTTAGTTAACAAATCTTTAAAAAATGGTTTATTTCCCGAAATTTTTAAGCAGGCTGTAGTGTACATAAAAAATGTACAAAGGATCAAATCGATAACTACCGTCAGATCTCTCTTTTAACATCGTTATCAAAGGTTTAGGAAAAAATTGTTTTTGATAGACTATTTAATTATTTAGAATCTAACAAAATATTAGCTGACACCCAACATGGATTCCGTTCTGGCAGATTTGTAGAAACAGTATCCTACCAGTTTTTAAACCAGGTTTATTCTAAAATGGACGAGGGTTATTACATTGTGGCCTTACTGTTTGATCTATCAAAGGCATTTGATACAGTTTCCCCTAATTTTCTAGTGGAAAAGATGCGGGCTATGGGTTTTCGGCAATGTATTTTAAACTGGATACGACCCTATATGGAATTTAGATCTATTGTCGTTTCAGTTGGTGAATCAAAATCCCAACCACATAAACCGCTGGGACCGCTTCTATTTTTAATTTTTATTAACGACATAAATTATTTTATTTCTAGGGGTATAGTAGTTGTTTTCGAAGATGATACAACTATTATAATTTATGCAAATGATCTTAATGAATTAAAAAGACTAATTCTTCTCACAATTGATAAGCTTGCTTCATGGTGCGAGAGAAACAAATTGATTTTAAACGCTAAAAAAACAGTGGCAGTTAATTTCTTTAATAGAAAACTGGTACCAGAAAATTTTAAGGTTTTTGACGACATCACGTTTGCAGATAAGACAAAATTTTTAGGATCAACTATTGACGAAACACTAAACTGGGAATATCATATTGATAATGTTTGTAAAAAGCTGAACAGTGCCTATTTTGGTATTCTTCAGCTAAAAAAATCCCTAAATGTTTCTGCACTGTTAAATGTTTATTATGCCCTAGCGTATTCACATATATCTTTTAACATTATATCTTGGGGCTCCTCATCCCATTTGTCAAGAGTATTTGTCTCGCAAAAAAGATTAATGCGATTAATTTTCGGATTAGATTATAAGGAAAGTTGCAAAGATTTATTCAAAGCAAAAGGAATATTAACAGTCCCCTCTATATTTATTCTAAAATGTGGGACATTTGCTAAGCAAAATATGAAGCAGTTTATTACTATGTCTTATAATCATGATTATAATACCAGGCATGAATTATTAAGAGTTCCTTTGCATAGAACAACTAAGTTTAAAACATCTCCCTTATACATCTGCATAAACTTGTATGATGTTTTACCAGAAAGCATAAGGGCGATAAATAACCACAGTTCTTTTAAGTTAAAAATAAAAAATATACTAATAAAAAACTGTATATATTTATTATTTATTTATTATTTATTTATTTATTCACTGCAGGAATAATACAGATCTATGGAGAGCCCCAAATAAGCTATTGCTTGTGGCTGGGGCTCTCTATTAATTTTGAGATGAAAAAAATATAAAATTGACTTCTGTTGTGCCAGAATTTTCATATATAGGATATCCTTAAGTCGCAGCCATCAGTTTTGTTGGAAGTACATGCATTCTTCATCATTTATTTTTCAGTTTTATAGGCCATGGTATTATTTAATTGTTCATTTTACTTCAAATTTTCAAAAATTTTGATGTTTCGATGAGTATTTTTCTTGTGATTTTAGTTTTTTTTTTAATTTATTTACTTATGTGTTTATACATTTTACTGTTATTATTTTGAGTTTTAATGTGTCGTATTTTACTACTATAATTTTAATATGTCAAATTTTACATTTTCAGTTTTTATTATGTATTTAGTTGTTTGTATATATTATGTCAGTATTTTAAGTTTTAATCGAGGGGCGTTTCACTGACCTATTTTTGTACATGTATTGTAAATAATGTACATTATTTACAATATTGTACGAATAATGTAAATAATGTAAGAAAAATGTAGTACTGTAAGGTAATGTCGAAATAATGTAAATAATGTCTAAAAATGTAGTACTGTAGAATACTGTTGAAGTAATGTCGGTAATGTAAGTAATGTCCACTTAATGTAAAGTACTGTAGGGTAATGTACAAGGCAGACGCGGACTGGCTTCTTACGGCACAGTCGGAAAAATATTAAAAAAGGCCCCTAAACGGCTCAAAACCCATAAAAAATTGGAAAATCGAGGGCCCGGTATAGCCAAAATAGACCAAATGGCCGTGTGAGGGCCTGTTTAGTACTGGGGCCCGGTCGGCTTTTGACGACCCTGCCTTACGGCCAGTCCGCCACTGGTACGAGGTAATGTAGGATGTTAGGTTAAGATTAACATAAATTTAGGTTAATATATGTATAAAAATATATTAATAAACAAGCCGTGAAGATATGTAATGCTACGCATTCCAGAATATATCATTTACAGTATATTGTATAATTTTCTCAAATACTTAAAAAAAAATTTAAAACAAAAAAAAATACTTTTTTTTAATTTTCTTTTGAAAAACGAAAAATAAAAAAAATTAAATTATTAACTTGAAATTTGTAACACGTAAAAAATACTGCTGCCAAAAAAATATTACTTTCCCCTATAGGCCTGAAAAATTAATTTAAAAAATTATTATTTTGAAAAAAAAAATTACCCCATTTTACCCCCGTACCCCAACCCGAATTTTACCTGAAACTTTGGATATCACTAGTTTACAAATTTCAAATTTTTTTATGCCCAACTTTATTTACATGTTTTCTAACATAATTTTTGATGAGGAATCCAAATTCGTCAAGAAAAAAAAAGTTTTTATGGGGGAAAATTATAGAAATCATATATTTTCGTTTAATATTAGTAAAAATTGGTATCTGTGGGTTTTTAGACTCCCTAGAAACAAATTTTATATTTAAAAGTATCTAACCCTTAAGGGGGTGCAGCCCCCCTTTTTTATATTTTTTAAATAACCCGATAAGAATTAGATCCTGGGGGTTTTCCGTCTCGCTCAAAATGAATTTATTCTTTTTTAAATTCTGTCTTTATCCATATATATCCATATCCATAAAATTTGGTACACTGCGACTCGCTAAAACCAAATTTAATATTAAAAAAATCTGCCTGCAAGAAGTCCCAACACCAAACCAACTTTTATCAGCTAATTAAAAAAATATCAATAGTGCTGTCAACAAAATAATACTTTTCCCTTTAGGCCTAGGTTTATTTAAACCAAAAAACTAAAAAAATATATAATATAATATACACCCCTTTTGAGAGACAGAGAAAACAAAGACAGAACGATTAGATCAAGGCTGACATGATTGTAGTGGGATGCGATGCGCTGTGTTTTATAAAAAAAAACACGTCAGCCTCGATCTTTGTTTTCTCCGTTTAGTATAATTTCAAACGGTCTGTATATTATATTTTTAAATAATAAAATATATATAATATTTTTTTTTAAATACCCCATTACATACATACAATACATTACCCCATCTTTTTTCCAAAAACAATCCCAGCCTAGAACTCTGATTAAGCATGCTTAGCTTGCTAGCAAACTGTGATCAAAATATAAAACGTCAAGAAGCTTAAAAAAAGCTATACAAGGGTGGAGATAGATTTTTTAAAATATTAAATTGTTTTCTATGAGCCCCAAAACCCCTATGTGCGAATTTGTATTACTTCCCTGCTGAAAATGACGGGTCTGGGCGGGTATAAATGGTGCATAAACCGAACTTGAGCATAAACACTACTGAGAGACAGAATTTTTTTTTGACGGAAATCATATTTTTTGGATAGGAAACGTCCAGGTTTTTGTAGGTTTTATTTTTTTAAATATATTTACTAAAAGGCGATTTTTTTTTGCAACATTTTATTAATATCATTTAAAATTAGTTTAAAAGTATAATTGACATAAAATAAACCAGTTTTCAAAAATTGTTTAATTTTTTTAAAGAAATTTTAACAAAATTTCCCATTTTTAAACCTATTTTAAAACCACAAAAATTGCTCCCAAAAAATAAAAAAATATTTGGTTAAATAGAGAATTTTATAAGCTTTAAAATGACATATCACACAAACCCCCTTTCTATTTTAAAAAATATCCCCCCTTGCCCCCCTGTCACCATTGTGCCATATAAAATATGTACCAAAAAGTTATTTGGGTTATGTTATTTAGGTGTTTTTCAAGTTGATATCTTAATTCGTTTAAAAGTTAATGGAGGGGGCGGACTTTAGACATGCACTGTATAATTTTAAAAGTTAATGGGTTCGGGGATCGACGAACAGGTCAGAGGAGCTCAACAAAGATTCCAGGGGACCTATTCTTCAAAACCGGGGAGTAGAACGACTGATAGAACGAGTCTGAGGTTCGTTCTACTCCCCGGTTTTGAAGAATACGTCTCCAGGGGGCTTAAACCAAGGCTAGGGATGCCTTGACAAGTACTATTTTAATCTAAGAATGAAACTCTTGGAACTCGACAAAAAAAACTAAAAAAAAAATACATTTTTGTTTTCTTACATGCAGGACATTTGAAAACTACTACATAATATTAAATTCCGTACTTTTCATTACACATTATACATCAGGTACACAAAAATTATTAAAAATAATATTAAAACCACCAGAAGTAAACAACACTGCCGAAATTTTATAGGTGTCACGTGGTTTTTGAGCGATCTGAGTAGACAAAATAATGTAAATACTGTAGGAGAGCATGCGCATTAATAAAAATAATGTAAATAATGTAGGTACTGTCGTAATGTCAATTAATGTCAGGTACTGTAGAATAATGTAAGTAATGTAACGTAATGTACGGTAATGTACAGTATTGTAAGTAATGTAAGGTAATGTCAATGTAATGTAAAGTACTGTCGATGAAAACGTACATGTATTGTAAAGGTGAAACGCCCCTCGGTTTTAATATGTGTCAAATTTTACAATTTTAAATTTTAATTTGTGTATTTTACTGTTTTTATTTTATAATTTAGTTACTATTATTTATCTGTGTGTATGTTTCTTTTGTTTTTAATACTTTTATTTTTTTAGATTTATATTCTTGACTTACCATATGTACTTTGTACCTGAATGGCAAATAAAATATTATTATTATTATTATCTGTGTGCCATATAACAAGTCTCTAGCTTAAAGCATTCTTCAGTTATAGTGGCCACATAATTTCTCGGACAGACCGACCGATCACATAGAAATTTCTACGTGGCAGACTATATCGTCGGCTTCCAAGTAAAAGGCACTTTTTTGCAAAAATGGGATTTTTATGGTACTGTAATTAATTTTTGATGATCTATGTACAGGTAAACCGAACTAACTTCTAGGTGGACTGCCAAGTGAGTAACCCACTATACAAAACGTACCAGTTTGATTTTGAATAAAATTTTATCTGGCAATAGGCACTAAGTCACTTGATGCACTTTTTCAAATATTTCTGCACTAAGCGACATAGTGTTTGTTTGGCGAAACGTGCATTTTTGTAACAATTATTACAAAAATTAAAAAACAACAGTGAAAGTTAAATTTGTCAATATCTCAAAACCATGTTTTTGGACTTAGTGCTCTTTACTTGTAAGCCGACGATATATTATAATAAATGAGAAATATGCGCTAAGGTAGAAAAAAATCGATTTCTCCTACAAATATCAATATGAGCAAAAATGAGCACCCCTACTATGATTGTCATAGAATAAGCGACAAATTGATGTATATAAGTTTAAAGGTTGCATTGAGCCGAGTTGACCGGTAATGAAAGTATGCACTTTCCTAAAAATCTGTAATCTATTTCATAAAATATAATGGTAATCGGACAAAACCTTAATTTGTAGATTAACTGTAATTTAGTCTCAACGAGGACAAACACGGTATTGACAGTGAAGTGAAGACACCATACTTTTTTTTACATAATAAAAAGGCGCATTTTTTGTATTTCCGTTAGTTTCTTTAATTAAATTACCTAATATAGTGTAATTTGTTTTTATTTTTATAAATCTTTGCACCCGTATCAATAATTATAATTATAATGAATTCAACCCAAACAATTGTTAAATTAAATTAATAAATTAGTGATTTTAGTGCATTTGTGCAGTATTTCGGTGTGGCCAATTTTTTTGCCGGTCTGTGTATTTATTCCCATACGTTCGTATAGGAATACAGTGTTTTAAACCTACCTGCTTTGCAAGGATCCAAATCCAAATCATTCGATGTCTTCTTGGGAAATACACTTGTCAATAGTTCTTCCACAGTAAACTTATGGTGAATACTTTTAGTCCTTACATTAACACTTTGCAATTCTCCTGCAAAACTTAGTTTAAAAATAAACAAAAACCCGATAATCGTCATTTTAACTTTATGCCACATGCTTTCAAAACAAAACCACACAAAACACTATTTTTAATTAGTTTATTAATTTTTTAACACTTTACTTCGAAGTATGCATAATTTTTTATTTAAATATTTATTAAAACCAGCTGTATTTTATTAAATATTTTATAATATATTGTTTTAATTGTTTATAAAATCGAATGTATTATCAGTAATGTTTATTGGTCAGGACAAAGATCACGGAGTAGTAACGTGCCTGCTGCTGCTGCATTTCCCTTCGTAATATCTCTGAAACATAAATTAAAAAATCAGAGGCAGCTGGATAAGCTATTAGACTGCTTGGTACCGAGTAAATAGTACCTAATTAAGTTATTTATTATTTATTATTTTTACACACATTTTTACAATTACAATAATCTAACAAATAATATTTTTGTACCTATTATTTAATAAAATATAAATACCTTAATTTTTTTTATAGGTGAGACAAGGTGTATTATTATTTTTTTTTTGTATATATAAGTTATAATTTTAACAAGTATATCACGAAAGCTATAAATAGCTTGTGTGTGATGTACTATTAGTATTATTATAGTGTATATATGTATATATATTAAAATATATTAATTTGTATTCTTTACTGCAAAAGTAGGTAGGTATTTTTCTTTTCCCTTATTAGATACTCCTTTTATAACATATTTTTAACAGCTTCCTTATTTTGTAAAATCCAAATTTTTATTTTTTTTGAAAAAGACTTATACGTATATGAACAAGTTTTAAATTCTAAGGGTAACATATTAAAGATTTTTCTTACATGAAATGTAAAATTTTTTATTCCAATTAATTTTCTTACGTTGTTTATATTTGATTGCATATCTGCTTTTTGACGTGTATTGTGCTGGTGATTTAATATATTTACGCAGTTTTTGTTTTTATAATAATATTTCATTAAAGACAGTGCGTACAGTTCTTTAATATCCATTACTTTAAATTCGTTAAATAGTTGTTCAGTTGAATATCGCCGCGGTTTACTTAATATTATTTTAATAATTTTTTTTTGAATTACCTCCAGATTTTTTAGAGTACTTTTACACGTTGCGCCCCAGACAATTAACCCATATTCTAAAAGAGACTGACAAAATGCAAAATAAATTACTTTTAATAATTTTAATGAAAGAACGTGTTTTAAAATATTGAAACAATATATTACCTTCCTCAATTTATTACAGACGTCTGAGATGTGATTGTTCCATCTGAGATGGCAATCTATGGTGAGACCTAAATATTTAACATGTTCAGCTTTTTCTATAATCGTACACGTACAGTTAAACACATTTGAGCAATTACTATGAATTTTTAAGCTATTTAGTTCTGGTACTGTTTTTTTGTAAGAGGAAAATATGAGAAACTTGGATTTAGAGTAATTAATTTTTAATAATTTGTGATTAAACCAGTTACTTAATTTTTGTAAACATCTTTCCGCTGTAATCTTCAATTCCGACCAAGAGTTTCCCTCGATATAAACTACCGTGTCATCGGCAAACGATACTATCAATTCATCTGAAACTTGTAGAAAAATGCTATTGACATATAAAATAAAAAGTAGAGGACCGAGAACAGTGCCCTGTGGAGTTCCAGTCCTTACAGTTCTTTTAGAGCTTAAACTGTTCTCAATTTGTACAATTTGCGTTCT
>OY294048.1:24160389-24241779 GCA_958510825.1 Brachypterus glaber | reverse complement strand
GGAAAAAAAATCGTTCGAGATATAAACGAAAAACTAATAGTAAGAAATAGAAAATGAGAAATTCAAAATAAATTTAAAACAAAAATGGAGCTTCTCATAGATATCCCGAAACAGGGTGCTGGCACTAGTAATGATGGTAATACTGCTAGAAGATTTTTCAAAAATCCTAAACTGCCAGCTGAAATAACTGGAGTTAATGAAAATCTTATTAAAAGATTTCCTGTCATTCTTCAAGCTTTAACAAGTTGCTCAAAGATTAATGTTAATTTTTTTAAAAAGTATTGCTTGGAAACATCAAAAGAATTTGTAAGACTATACAAGTGGTATGCTATGCCAGTCACAGTACATAAGTTATTAATACACAGTAGTGAATCATAGAACACTTTTCGATTATTTCTATTGGACAATTAGCTGAGGATGCCCAAGAATCAAGGAACAAAGATTTTAAGAAGTTTAGGGAAAACCATACCAGAAAATGTTTTAGAAAATTAACGAATGAGGATTTGGTTCATAATCTCTTAATATCATCTGCCCCTTACATATCTAGTTTAAGAAATAACCATAATAAAAAGGGTGTTGAATTATCAGACGATGTAAAAAAATTACTAATTAAATAACGAACGTCACTGACTAAAGCTTTTTTATTTATAAAATGCAAAAAAAATGTGATTATTAGTTAAAAGATATTTTAATTGGATTATTAGGATTAGGATTGGATTATTAGCGAAGTTGTAACTGTTTAAAAATTATTAAATCCTTTGGACGTACGCTAATGGGTTTTTTATTTTGTTATTTATAAAACCTAACAACTCTACCCCTCTTTGTAATAAAAACTACTTATTTTAATGGAATTTAAATCTAAAATATCTATTTTTTTTAAATGCAAGTTGTAGTACATTTTTAACCTTACAACGAACCCTACTGGAAATATATTTTTTTTAATTTGACTTAAGTTATTTAATCTATAGCTATATGGAATGATTTTGTAAAATTTTCATAAAAAAGTTATGGGTTGTTGATTATTTTTTGTCTAAAAAATACAGGTTTTGTTAAATTTAAAAGCTTATAATGGACGACACTGAAAATATTATTTTAATTTAAATTAGGTAATTTAATATATAACTATTTAAGATACTGTAGTAAAATTTTCATGAAGATCGTGAACCACTTTTTGATCCTAACGAACTACTGTGAGACATTTCGCACGCCTAGGCGCGCCTCCGGTAAAATTTACAAACTCTAAATATCTTAAAATAATGGACCCTAATAATACTAAACCACAAGCTAAATCACGTCCTTCCAGCTCAAAGGGCTCCAGAGATATTAAATAAAAACCCTATTTTTGGTATCCCCTTTAATGGACCAAAACTCCCTTAGGACCAACTTGCGGGTCTATATTTATATAAACTTTTTTTTATATTTTTTGATGTAGTATTTGTACCTTCAAGGATGGACGCGAGTTCTGGGACACCCATGTATAGAGCTTCTTAAGGTTGCTGAAATTGAATCTGATAATAAAAATTTTCACCCCTGCGATGGTGAGGGGGTAAATATTTTTAAATGTTTTCAATATTTTCGTCAAAATTGCTATATAGGGTTTTTTGGGGTTCACAAAACTGAAAGTGATCTGGTTTTTTAGTGTGCTGAAAGTCAATCTGATAATAAAAAAACTCTATCTCCACCCCCTGAGGGACGGGGGTAGTTTGGTATATTGAGGTTTTTGAGTTTGCTTAAAGTGAATCTGAAAATAAAAAATTCTAACTCCAGTGTGAGGGGTATTTTTTTTTTTTTTGAAAATTGTATAGCAGTCAAATTTACCTCAATATAAGGTGAGGGTCACTATATTTTCTGCTACATTTTAAATATTATAAAATAATTTAGTAGTATTTATTGAAATGCGAAGCAGCTCAACGAGTCTTACTACAAAATAAATTAAATTTATATACTAATAGCGACATCTGAATATTTCCAAATTAAATATTATAAATGCTAGATTTCTTTTATCAATATTATGGATATCTATTTGTATTATAAAGTTGATTAGTAGATATTATTAATTAGCTTTACTGTTCTCTAGTAGAGGTGTTTCCAGCTATTTAGTTATTTTTCTTTCTCCTTCTCAAAAAGACTATGGCTACGAAACTTAGATTTAACAAATTCATTAATATCATAACAAATCATCATCTCGAAAGAGAAGGTATGCAACAATTGATGTATTGGGGTTTTTGAGGTTGCTTAAAGTGAATCTGATAATAAAACATTCTAACTCCACCCCCTGAGGGGCGAGGGGTATTTTTTTGAAAATTGATATATTGGCCTGTTCCACGTGGATTCAGGCAACGGTGACTGCACTATGGTCACGGATTTGGGTGAATTAGATTTTATGGGTACCTTATGACATCAGAAATAGATCCCCAATTCAATTTTTTCGAAAGACGCATATTTTTTAAGATATGGATTTTTTTAGTTTTTTCCTAAAATCATAGATTATTATAAAAATTGACTTTACCGTATAATAACTTTATAACTATTAGAGATATCCAAAAACGGTTTTCAACATTAAAAACAACGTCGATTTCTTGACAAAATTCAATTTTTTTATATAGATAGTGTTTTGTTTTTTTAGATATTAGCCAAATCTTTAAACTTGTATATCTCACAAAACCCACCCTTAATATTTTTTAAAATTTTAGGATATATTTTTGACTATGTCTACTTTCAATAAACTAAATTACTGAAATGCACATTTTTGTTATTTTTTTTTAATTTTCAATAGAATGTCAAAAATTCCAAAATTCTTCCTTTTTTCCGAATTTTTTGAAGTTATAATAAAAGTAGGCCGGATAAAAGTCATTATTTCTTTTTTTTGATAATAAAAAAATTATATATAGTTTTTTTTAAATTACTAACCCTTACCCCTCGGGAGCGTGACGTTAAAATTATTATGGTATGAAATAAATAATTAAGTTTCCTTAAATGTTGCAGGATTTTAAAACTAGTTTCAAGCTTGATATTTTAAAGAAAAACAGCTGGTATTTGTTTCTTATATTTTTGTTTACATAACATAGGATTAATTGGGTCCTGTTATGCAAAAAGCAGCCAACCCACAAATTTAAAAAAAAAACGAGATAATGACGTACACTGATCTAGAAATGTCCATATATTCCTACCTCCAACCCACAATATGTGAAATATTTTGGGTTGGTTGCTTTTTGCATAACAGGGTCCAGTTATGAGGTTCACAAACTCATAACAATGATAATTTTGCGATGTTTTTTATATATTTCATTTGTTAAGGATTTATGTCTGTACATAAATAAATATTATTTTATAAGAAATGTTAACATAAAAACATGGTAATTCAAATTTTCAGTTGTTTTTTTTTTCTTTATTTTTAATTTTTTTTTGTATACAAGTGGTAAGAGTTTTTCGTTTTAAAAGCCTTCAACGTTTAGGCAACTTAATTATTTATTTTATATCAAAATAATTTTAAAGTCAAGCTCCCGGAGGGTAGGGGTAAGTAATTTTTTTAACAAAAAATATACAGTTTGTATTAAAACTCATGTTAACTTTATTGTAATAATTTTCCAAATTTGTGTTTTACTTTGTAATAATGCTACTTTAAATTTTAGGGCCAAAAAATCCATAATAACACTATACTTAAAAATTATTTTTGACAAATTGTCAGATGAAAAATTTCAATTTGACATTGTCATTAAACTTTCAAAATGCATATCTTTAGCTACTTACGTTACCATAGAAAGCAATTGGGCGATTTACCCACTTCAATAGGTAACAGCTTCTGGGATTGGTGGAAACAAAACGTTCTTATCTAAAAATTTCAAACATACACCCCCACTCAAATTTTGCTCATTTTTTTATTGCTGTAAAAGTGCATATGTATACACCGGTATATTTTTTGTAAAAAAAATTACTTACCCCTACCCCCCGGAGCGTGACGTTAAAATTATTTTGGTATAAAATAAATAAGTTTCCTTAAAAGTTGAAGGCTTTAAAACTTTAAAAATAAAGAAAAAAACTAACTGAAAGTTTTAATTACCATGTTTTTATGTTTCTACAGTTCCCGGCATAAAAAATAAGATTTGAAAAATTGTAACGCTTGAATTTGGTTTTACATATTTGTTAATCTAGAAGGTTTATGACAGTTACGTCTATATTGTCAGTCAGCAAAGGTAAAATAAAAGTAAATTAAAATTATGCGTATACAATTAAATGAGACTCAAAGAGCTATAATAGCCAGACATTTGGAAAATGGATAAATTATTGACCAGGTATCTGCTGAATTTGGAAATCACCATAGGTAGAATAAAAAAAAAGGAAAACCGCACGGAGAACTGCAAGATAGAAGGTTTCAGGAACGACGAAGAAGCAGGATGGAGCATTCTTGTATGTTCTAATAAATTATCAATTTAAAACTACCCCTTAAGTGGGAGTGGAAGTTAACTTTATAGCTTCAGACCGAACAGCCCGCAGAGGAATTGGGAATTTTGAAATTAAATGCAGGGTTGCTGCTACCTTTTTTTTTGAGTTTAAAAATATAGTTTCAATAAAATAAATATTAAATATTCAAAAGTTCATGTATCCGTCCGTAATAACCCTAAACCACACTGGTGCAAATTTTTACCAAAACGTTGTGTTTTCTGACGAGAAAACGTTTAAATCTTCCTTCGATGGTAAAATTAAGGTGTATCAGTCTCAGGGTACGCGTTTCAATGAGCCATATACCCGAAAAGTTTGAGCTTTAAGATTTTCGTTATACCGTTTAAGAGAGGTATAATCATACATAATTTAAAAAAAAAATTATAGCACAAAATATTTTTGTTATATTTTGGTATTAAAATAAATGTTTTTGAGTTTTTGTTTTTAATAAAAAATTTATTTTCAGTTTCTTAATTTATTGTTTTTGAGTATATATTAGCTTTCAAACTGGATTGGTACTAAGTATTATTAGTACTATTAGTTGTCAGTCAAATAATCTATTTTTCATAAAAAGTAATATGTAACCATAACCTATTTTTTGAAATCCAATTTAATCCAGGAATTTTTACTATTAAATGTCACATTGCAATATGTCAATATCTCATTTTTTATGCCGGGAACTGTAATACATTTCTAATGAAATAATTTTACATATGTAAATCCTTAACAAATAAAATGTATAAAAAACATTGAAAAAAGATCATTGTTATGAGTTTGTGACCCTCACAACTGTTCCCTGTTATGCAAAAAGCAACCAACCCACAATATTTTACATTTTGTGGGTTGGATGTAGGAATGTAGTATGGACATTTCTAGATCAGTATACGTCATTATATCGTTTTTAAATTTTTGGGTTAGTTGCTTTTTGCATCCTATGTTATATAAACAAAAACATTAGAAACAAATAGAAGCTGTTTTTCTTTAAAGTATCAAGCTTGAAACTAGTGTTAAAAGCCTGCAACGTTTAAGAAAACTTAATTATTTATTTTATAGCAAAATAATTTTAACGTCACTCTCCCGGGTAAGGGTTAGTAATTTTTTTATTAAAAAAAAAAAGAAATAATTACTTTAATCCGGCCTACTTTGATTATAACTTCAAGAAATTGGAAAAAAAGACAAGAATTTTGGAATTTTTGACATTCTATTGAAAATAAACACAAATAACAAAAATGTGCATTTCAGTAATTTAGTTGATTAAAAGTAGACATAGTCAGAAATATATATTAAAATTTAAAAAAATATTAAGGGTGGGTTGTTTGAGATATTTAAGTTTTTAGCTAATATCTTTAAAAAAAACAAAACACTATCGATATGCTGAAAACCGTTTTTGGATATCTCCAATAGTTTTAAAGTTATTATACGGCAAAGTAAATTTTTATAATAATCTTTGATTTTAGGAAAAAAATTAAAAAATCCATATCTTAAAAAATATGCGTCTTTCGAAAAAATTCAATTGAGGATCTATGTCTGATGTCATAAGGTACCCATAAAACTTAATTCACCCAAATCCGTCACCATAGTGCAGTCACGGTTGCCTGAATCCACTTGGAATAGGCCTATTGGTGTTTTTGAGGTCGCTAAAACTAAATCTTAAAATATTCTGTTCTAAATCCACCCCCTGAGGGGCGGAGGGCGGAGGGGCGGAGGGTAGTTTTAGTAAAAATTGTTATATTCGGGATTTTAGGGTTGTGAATCTGATAATAAAAAATCCATTTTACGGGCGGAGGTGAAAAATGTGAAAGTTTTTTTACTGGGCAGTGTATTTTATACTTATTACCTACATAAATTAAAAGCAATAAATTTCTTGTCAGTTTTTATCCTTTTAGTTATCAATTTTAGCATTCTTAAAAACCCGAATTCAATAAACTTTAACTGGTTTTGGCGCTATATTGGATCCGGCGTTTTGAATTTTGCAAGTCAAAGTACGATCAAAAAAAGTTTTTACAAAAGATTTTAGCTCGGATCTTATTTTTTTTTGAGAATTAAATAGCAGTAAACAAATATATGATTCTATAAAAAAAAATAAAGTTGACCTTGAAATGCCCGTGAAAATGTAAATATCCGTAAGAAATAAATACGGCATTATGTTTCCCCCATTAAAATAAACAACTTCGGTCCTACATTTTTTTTCTAAAATGCATAGTATTCTAGATATAAAGTGCCAGGTTATCGTGCTCACAAGAATCGTGACATCGGACAAATAGACGGACATTTCAAAAAAAAAGTGGCTTATTTTTTCATGAATCTTAATATCCAAAAATTTTTTGTCTATGACAAGTTTTGAAATTGAAAAAAGTCGATCGGATTATTTGTTCTTGAGTTATCGTGCTCACAAGAATCGTGACATCGGACAGATAGACGGACGGACATTAAAAAAAAAGTTGCTTATTTTTTCATGAAACTTAATATCCAAGAATTTTTGTCTAGGACGAGTTTTGAAAATTTTTGAAGATTCGTAACCACCGTACAATATTATTCTAGTGCAGGCGCTGTGAATATTATATTAATAAGAATAATAACACTCGGTATAACAAGAATAATATTAATAATTTTTGTTTTTTTTTTCATTATTAATTACACAGGCCCACAAAAATTGTATGGGGTTTAATAGTATTTAAAACGATAGTTTAAAAAGTTGTATCTCAGAAATAAAAGCTAGTCTTAGGTATAAACTACCTCTTCAAGAGGTCGCTTTAAATAAATAAATAAATAAATTGTTAAGGCACACTTCTAGATTTTTATTTTTTTATTAACTGATTTTATTTCGATTACTTGAATAATAACGTTAAAAACAATTATTCTGTTATAGCTGGGACATCTGGTATATAAAAGAAAAATTAAATTAAATTAAATTTACTCACACGTGAAGAAGAATAATCGGTTTTCTTAGATAACAAAAACGCAAAGTGCGCAAAACTTTATTTCGTACCCACGCGTTATAATTTCAAGTCTGTTTCATAGATAAAATTGTACCTTTACTATAAATTAGCCTATGCCGCGTGTTCATCACTCGTTGCTACAAAGCGGCGAACTGTTTTCAACGGAAGCCAGATTGGAACTGGCGGGCCTCTGCGTTGGTCCCCAGAGTCTCATCGCACCCTCAGAGGGTGGATGCTTTCATGTCACCAACTGTATATTGCGTTGGGTAAATAAACCTGCAGGTATAACACCTAGATTTAGATTCTTTATTAGGGTGCACCGAAAAAAAAAGTTGCTAATCGACTATGCGGTAACTGTAGGGAATTAAATTCTAAATCAACTAGTAAACTTTTTTTTTTATTATTCAAAACCTCAACGGCCCCAAAGTTCTTAGTTTTTTAGACAGTAGTGTATAAATAAAATTGTCACCTTATGACTTACTTTTTTTGACTAACCAAGATGGCTTGACCTAACAAAAAATTATAAAATTTATAATTATGTAATTTCCAACAGTCGTTGATTAGGTAATTCCGTTTCATTTCAATCTGGGCGGGTATAAATGGTGCATAAACCGGACTTGAGAGGTTGAAATTCACCCGCTCAAGTCCGGTGACTTTTAAGAATTTTAAAATTTTATTTTTAATTATTTCGAATATAATAAAACAAATAGTACTGGAGCTTTCTTCGTCAGATCAACACGGCTCGCCGCTGCGCCGGACCTTAATCTCTCCGATTTTGCGTTGCTCTTCTTCAGGGTAAAAATTAAAAATAGAAATAAAAAATTATATAAATTTAAAATCTAATTGTCAAAAAACTGATAGATGAAAATTAATTAAAATAGGTAAAGGTGTATAGATGTATAAGTGTATAAAGTATAGGTATAAGTGTTTAGTTAAGATATGTAAATAAGTAAAAAATTAAGATATGTAAATAAGTAAAAAAACAATTGACAAAAAATAAATAAAAATATACAAAATTCATTATTTAATAATATTTAAGTATATTTTACTGAGATATTGGGTGTCTGTCCTATAATTTACAGTATTATTTTTAATTTTAATATTTATCATTTTTGTTTATATATATATTTAATTTTTTATTAAAGTGTTCTTAATAGCAAGATTTTTTCATTATTTTTCATAAATTTAAATATCAGGACTTGTGTAAAAGATAAAAAGATATTTTTGCCAGATATCAAAAGCATTAAATTTCACTCTTAACCAAGAAAAACTTTTACCACCAATTTCATCTCAATACGGCGGCCTACTAGATGCAACTTGTTAAATTTAAAAATGCATAAAAATACATCCCCTTCGATTTTTTTAATTTTTTGTCAGTGAACTCATATATAGTGGTGGAGTATGTCTATAAAATATTAATAATAATAATAATAATAATATTAATAACTCTTTATTCCAGCATAAAATACACCATATTAACAAAATAGAAACAAAAATATATATACAAAATACAACACTATAGTATTAGAAAAAGTATTTGACATTTGTAGAAATTAGAGCAAAAAATATCCGATAGAGGTCCAATCTATTGCACCTCTATATAGTCACACACCGAAAATTTGTTTTGGCTTTAGAAACTATTTTCTTTTATCAAAGTAGGCCTTGAATTTAAAACTTTTACAAGTAATATGTATGTGCCAAAATGTTGCAACAGTTTCGGGTTTAGACCGTGTTAATGGATTTTCACTTTCCGACGTTTCGTCTCTAGTAGTAAGAGACCAAACGTCGGAAAGTGAAAATCCATTAACACGGTCTAAACCCAAAAGTGAAAGTTCTTTATATCTTAATGGCCGTGAAAGCTTAAAATCTAAAATGTTGCAACAATTAAACAAAGCTCTCTCCTACCCCATCCCATAAAATAACCCCCAAAATATATTAAATTATCTCTCAGAATGTTTCCAAAATCTCTTAGGGGTGATCAGATTTTTGGCTACGGACCCCCTACTCTGAGATATTTGCCCCCCAAAATGAAATAGAAAAATATTTTTTTTTATATAACGTTTTTACTTTTTAATATATTTTAACATTTTGTTTTTCAGAATTGTTTAAGGAAATTAATGCTCATCGAATGATTTTAACAGAAATTTTGAAAGTTATCAGAAAATTCAGGGGCGGACTTCCGTTATGGTTCCAAACACGTAAGTTTTTTAGGGTTACAAATTTTAGACTTTTGATTACTTTTTTTACATTCTCTGAGCAATTTTGATCGAAAAAGTACTCTATACAACATTTAATAAAATGAAGCTTTTCCAAGAAAAAGGCACTTTTTTAATCCGCAGGCACTATGTTTATATTATTTCAAAAATGCTATAAATTATTTATAAATTATTTTAAAAATGTTTTTATCTCATTAAAATTAAATAAAAAGTTCATATGAAATTTTCAAGTAGGGCCCCCCTCCTTTGAGATATTCGCCCCTTAGATGAAAAATTAAAATCAAATCTAAGGAGCGAATACCTCAAAGGAGGGGGGCCCTAGTCGAAAATTTCATATTACATTACATGTTTGTTTAACCTCGTACAATTCTACTTAATTAAGCATCGCCTAAGTCCAGGACTTGTGTGGGCTAGTAGTAGAGAGAACCACCGGCTTATACTGACGTTCGAACCAGTTTTTACAGGGTGTGTACTATGTATTATGAAAATTAATAAATTAATAACATTCTACCCCTAATTAGGAATTTTTAAGGTAGCGAGCATTTTAGTTAAAATCACTTCGAGCCCACCCTGGATAAGTAGCCAAAACTTGCACCTTCGTGAGGGAGTGGTAAATATACTCCAATATTTTTTATTTTTTTTGTGGGATATTAACTCATCAAAATGATCTTTATTCTCCATGAGCAGCAAAAAAATCCAACTTTTTTTGTTTTTAACCCCCTTCATACGTGTACGCTTCACTTACCCCTTCGCCAAATTTCAATTATTAACTGAAAAAGGCAAATCGGCGCCAGTGAGAATCGAATTCACGCTAGTTGTCTAGTAGACGGGTTAGACCACTACACCAATCCTCCCATATGAACTTTTTATTCCATTTTAATGAGATAAAAAATTTTAAAATATATTATAGCATTTTTGAAATAATATAAACATATTTTTTTCGGTGCTCCTGCCTGCGGATTAAAAAAGTGCCTTTTTCTTGGAAACGCTTCATTTTATCAAATTTTGCGTAGAGTACTTTTTTGATCAAAATTGCTCACAAAATGTAAAAAGAGTAATCAAAAGTCTAAAATTTGTAATCCTAAAAACTTACGGGTTTTGGGACCAAAATGGAAGTCCGCCCCTGACTTTTCTGATAACTTTCAAAACTTCTGTTAAAGTAATTCGATGAGCATTCATTTTCTACATTAAAATGTAAAAATGGTTATACAAAAAAAAATTCTATTTATTCATTTAATTTCATTTATTCATTTCATTTTATCCATTTATTTGTTTATTATCGTTTTGAGACCTACTAATAGGTAGTTTATATCGTCGATACAAGTAAAAGGCACTAAGTCACTTTTTTGCAAAAATGGGATTTTAATGATACTGTAATTCATTTTTTATGATCTATGCAGAGGTAAACCGAACTAACTTCTAGGTGGACTGCCATTGATTAAAATTTTATCTGGCAATAGGCACTAAGTCACTTAGTGAACTTAGTACGTTTTACTTGTAGATTATTTCAAATGTTTCTGCACTAAGCGACTTTCTAAAAAGAGTTCATTTATAAAAATATGCTTGAATCATTTATATGATATAATATCGCGTTATTTATTGTACTGACAAACGCATTCAAATTTTGCGATGTTAAAGTTGATGGAATAGAGACAGAACAGAGAAACAGAACTTTACCTGTAAAATGACAATGCTTTTTACGTATACTTTTGATGTGTAGGTAATAATTTAATTTTCATTTGCATTGGTTTTTTTTATTATCAGATAATATTTCAAAACTAAATTTGAAGCCTTCACACTAAGTTCAAAGTCTCGGTGCGTTTCTGAGGGGTGTTTTCCGAACTTGCAGCAAACTTTAGTTTTTCTTTATATTCTTATTATTTATGTAATAACCATTAATCGGAATAAATTCAGTTATGACACATCAACGTTGAAAATAAACACAGAAACATAGGCTTACGGAATAATTTTGCCGAATTATGAGGGAAATTTTTATAAAGGTCACTAAATCGAAACATTTGACGACTAATTTGTTACACACAACAATATTGAATATACATATTAACTATAAATATGTAAATATGTCGGTGTTTTTCGAAGAAAATAAAAATATAAATATTTAAAACCTCGCGTCAACGATAGAATAGACGCGGCGCCTATGAGAGTACTGGAAATTCGCCGATAACTGGTAATAACCAACGATTTAAGAGCAAAATTTAAAAACAAATCTATCGGTTAGTTTTTTTTTAATTTAGTTTTTTTTTATAAAAATCTTCAACTGTTTAATTATTTGTCTATATCTCAGCTATTTCTAATTATGTAATAAAAATATTATTAAAAATAAAATAAAGACTGCTTAATTTTCTACAAAAAAAGTAAATACCATTTTTTTTTAATCCTTTGCCGTTTTTTCACAATTCAAGTTTAAAGTAAAACAAAAAAGTATAAATTAATCTTTATATTTATTAAAAATTATCTAAGGAGGCTTATATTATTATTTTAATAAATATAAAGATGAACTTTTTAGTATTGTGACAAAACGGCAAAATAATTTTAAAAAATGGCATTTACTTTTTTGTAGAAAATTAAGCAATCTTTGTTATATTTATAATAATATTTTTATTATAATTAGAAATAGCCAAGATATAGACAAATAATTGAATAGGTGCAGATTTTTATAAAAAAATATAAATAAAAAAAAACGAACTGATAGATTTTTTTAATTTGGCTCTTAAATCCTTGGTTACTACATAAATAACAAGAATATAAAAAAAACTAAAATTCGCGACAAGTTCGGAATACAGCCCTTAGAATTGCACCGTGAAGTGTTTAATCATTAATAATGATTCATTATAATTATTTACTTTAGGAGATGCTTCTTTGCCGACACAGCCGATGGCCTCTGAAAACTGTCTTAGTTCTGGCATAGCAAGCAGTTTCATATAATTAATACTAATTAATTATCATTATTAATTTTGGAAACGTTCTTTAAACAATTAAAAAGTTCAAACCCTTCTTTTAAAAATCTAGTTTTTGAAAATTTATGTCAACATCTTGTTTTCTACTTTATACATTACGTTTAATTAATAGAAGGGTTTTAATTTTAAATAGTTGTTTTTTATATTATTTTATTGACTTAGTGCTTTTTACTTGTAAGGCGACGTCATGAGCCTACAAGCAAAAGGCACTAAGTCCATGTCTTTTTTCAAATTTAGTTGAATTAAACTACTTCAATTTTTCTTTTATTTAACTGCAAATGGGACATTATTATGTCCAAACATGTCATTGCAATTTGCGGTAGTTTTTTTCCAAAAACAATTATTACAAAAATTAAAAAACAACAATGAAAGTTAAATTTGTCAATATCTCAAAACCATGTTTTTGGACTTAATGCTCTTTACTTGTAAGCCGACGATATCATAATAGACAGTTTATAAAATAAATATTTTGCAGGTTCTTCAAACTTAGTTAAACCATTCCTTATAATTCCTTCGGTCTACTTTGTGTACCATCTTTCCACCACCATTACAGCAAAAGTAAGTAAAAGTCCTTTGTGTCAAACTGGGGGCAAATATCTCAGAGTAGGGGAGCAGAGGCCAAAAATTGTGGCATTATTTTGACGAAATCTGATCACCCTTAAGAGATTTTTAAAATATTCTGGGACACCAATTAATACATTTGGGTGGTTATTTTACGGGACGGGAGTTGAAGAGAGCTTTGTTAAATTGTTGAAATATTTTGGCACATACATATTACGTGTAAAAGTATTAAACTCAATGCCAGAGACTACAACGAGGCGGAAAACTTAATGTTAAAAATTGGTGCGGCTATATTTTTAAAGGCAAATTAGGTGGTGCATCAATCGCATACCGGGTAAATGGCGGGTAATTCAAATGCTTGTATCGTAGGTATTGCAGTATGAAAATTGAAAAGCCATGCTTCGTTCAAAATAAAATTAATTACAAAAATCAAAAATACTATTTTATATAAAATATATATAAGAAATATTTATTTAAATTTTTGTAATTAATTCTATTTTGACAGAAACATATACATTTTAAATTAATGAAATAATATTATATAAATTATGTTACAGCTTTGCCTTAAGGAGTTTTTAAAAAGTTATTTTTAAGTTATTAAAAGAATTTTATTTTATTACGAATTTATATTGATATGTTACTAGTTAAAATAATGATTACAGATTGATACAAAGAAAGTAAAATACTGCATAGGTAAACTATGTTTATAAAACAATATACGTAATATACTATAAACAATAAATTGCTGAGTAGCATGACTCCGGTCATGTAACTCCTCCCTCCTTAAAATGAAGCATCCCTTGGGAGGTTGAGGTTCCTTCCGGGGGGGAGTGGTTGAAGTTCCTCTTCCTGTGGGATGGGTTCCCTCTTTTTCTCCTGCATTCGGCTTCTGATGACTTTTAGTCCGAAATATGTTTACGCCATGACGATTGCCACGTAGAGTGAAATGGTCATGATGCTTGGGGTGAAAATATTCTGTTGATTTTTCCCCATTGGTATAACTGCATTTTCCGAAATTTCGTTTAGTTTAAGCGTTTTTAGTTTAATTTTTAAATTTTGGATTTGACGGTCCTCTATTGCAAAGTTTAAGTTAAAGTTATTTACCAGGGCAGGCTTTCCAGATAATTTTTCTTTGAAAAATAGCTAGTTTTGATTAAAGAAAATTTCGCAGTTTTCTTCTTTGATGAGGTAAATTTCCCGAAGTGACTTGGTTTCGCTTTCTTCGTCGCATTTTATGTGAAGTTTTTCTTCTTTGGGAAATACTCCGAGAAACTGGTTAATTTCCGGGATGGCTTCCATGTGGTTCCCGGTAATTTCAAGTTTTATATACGAGCATGAGTGTGAGTTTTCCTGTAGGATTATATTCTTCTCGCAAGTCACATCCTGACTTGCTTGGAGGTAGTTTGCGCATTGAAACCTTTTGCCCTTTTTACAAATGTACATTCAATGGTACAAATTCATTATCTTTTGACTTTAATAAATATTTAGTTTTTGGAATTATAGTCACAAACTCTGATTTGAACAGGGTAGGGATTGGTATGAGGCGGTATAATTCAAAATCGGTTTCGTAATTTATTGGGAGGGATAGGAAATATGTTATTCTTGTAGGTTCAATTTGACAGTTAATTTGAATAAAGTTCCAAAATGTTTTCGTACTTTAACTCCACTGGGAGTTGGTTTTTATAGTGTTCGGCGATTTTTCTAATTTCGAAAAATAATTCGTCTGTTTTTATTATACTAGGGTGCATTGTTTTCAACTTGCAAAATGTTATCGAATTTTCGATATCCGTTAGAATACTTAAAATTGTGTTATAATTAAAATTATTAGGTCTTGTGCAAACAACATAAAAATTTGGCTCTGAACTTTTTCATTCGTTAAGTTATTTAATTGTAAAATTTTATTTTTCAAAATATTTTCATTGTGCTGTATCATTAAAATTTTGTATAAGTTGTGTAGATTTAAATGTGACTGGAAGTTATCATTTTTCTTGCGAATATCGGTTAAAATATTGTAGATTTTTTCACCGTCATTTGCATCTAAATTTCCGGTTATGCCCTTAATTATTGTTCCAAAACCATTAATAAGGCCCCTTTTGTTTCTTGTGAAACTTTCATTAAACCCTAAGTTAATATTATTAATTTTTTCATAAATTTTTCCCTGTGTATAGTTAATAATTTTCTTATAATTATCTAATTCTCTACTATAAAAAGTTTTATTAATCTTAAGTAAATCTAGCCTATTATATTCTAAGTTAAGTTTTTTGAATTGGTCGTAAAGTGGTTGTAATTCATAGTAGTGGACAAAAATATGGTCAGTACGCTGCAATTTTGCAGGGCCAAATATATAGGGAGTTTACCAAGATTTTTTGTTATGTTGCGGATGTCCGCTGCCCGTCCCCATGTGAGCAACCTGGAATAGATAAATCTTGTTGAGTTTTTGAGTTACTGTTTTTTCTAGGGCGTTTTATATTCGAAAGGTGAATTTTATCTATTGTATTAAAATGGGTTGGGTCAATTTTTGCTGTTTTTAATTTCCAATTTATATTTTTAATTTTTTCTTTTTTAAATTTATTTTTTGTTTTTGATTGTTTTTGTTTATTTTTTACAAATACTTTTTCGGGTATACTTTTGGGAATATCTTCACGTTTTTCATTTAATTTTTTCTTTAGTCTTTTGTGCGTCCTCGTTAATTTTTTGATATAAATTTTTTGTTTTTTCTTTGTGGTTAAATATATAGTTATTCAATTATTGTTTGTTTAATTCTAAGTTAAAGGGTGAATCTGTGCCTATGTATTGTATTATTATAGGCTAATATTGGATAATTTACTTTTGTTTCAATTGGCTCGCTCTTAAAAATATTTTGGTTATTAAGTAACCTTATGTGCTCGATTAGGGTGGAGTGAAATCTTTCTACTGGAGAATTTGAATCGGGGTGTTGCGAACTTATGAAGTGAATTTTGATTTTATGGAGTTCTAGTAACTCCTTTAACATACCGCTATTAAACTCACCACCATTGTCCGATACGATTTGTTCGGGGATGGAATGGTGCGTAAAATATTTTATGAGGTTATTTACTACTTCTATGCTTGAGGCGGCACTTAGTTTATATGCTTGGCTATATTTTGAGAAGGTGTCGATTATTGTAAGGAACTTAGATTTTTCTAGGGTGATACTGTCCATGTGTAAAATTTGGAATGGTCTAGTCGCTGTCGGTGTTAAGTTAAATTTTAAGTTTAGGGGGTTTCTGTCGTCTTTCGTAAGTTGGCAAATTTCACAGTTATTTATGTATGTTTGAATCACACGTCGTTGATTTGGAAAATAATAGGACTCTTTTATTCGTTTTTCGGTTTCTTCTATTCCCCGGTGGTGCGTTTTTCCCTCGTGATAATTTTTTATAATTTCTTTTATTTCTTCCTCCCCTATTACGTCTGTAAGGAACTTTGTACACCTGATTAAATTAATTTGTCCATTTTTAAAATATGTTTGTAATACGGCACAAAATTGTTCATAGATTGGATCCTCGAAAAATACATAATACTTAATTTTTGGGGCGATATATTCTTTCATAATTTTTATTACATCTTGTTCAAAATTATTTTTTGACAGTTGAACAAGCAACGAAAATGTAAATGAAGATATTGAAATGGGGGAGTATATGACTGCGACATCTCAAGATTTGCCATTTGACTATAATGAAATTCATTTGTTAGAGCAAGATGACCTGGATAGTTTGGTGCGAGAATTGGGATTATGTAAAGAAAAATCTTAACTTTTGGGTTCAAGGCTAAGAAGCCTTCAATTCCTATTGCGTATTCTACAAATATGAAAGAATAATATGAAAATATGAAAATAGTTCTGGATGAAATTAAGTATGAAGAACACAAATGGCAGATTTGTGGGGATTTGAAAATGGTAGCAATTTTGTTAGGAATGCAAGGTGGGTTTACTAAATATTCTTGTTTTTTGTGCTTATGGGATAGCCGAGCTGTAAAAAAGCATTACAAAATTACAGCAGGTTGTAATAATGTTATGAACTAGTTGACCCAAAAAAAAATCTATTACCCCCTCTACATATTAAAATGGGGCTAATGAAAAATTTCGTAAAGGCATTGAAACAGGAAGGAGAACCATTTTTGTACCTAAAAGAAAAGTTCCCGAAGCTGTCAGAAGCCAAAATTAAAGCGGGCGTATTTGTAGGACCACAAATCAGAAAAATTGTTAAAGGAATTTTGAGTAAAAACTTTTAAAGACTGATAAGTTGGCCTAGCATTCATTTAAACTTGGGTTTTTGGGTAATAAAAGGAAAAAGAATTATGTAGCTCGGATGTAGAATGTCCCTTAAAATACATTTTCTACATTCACATCTGGATTACTTTCCACCTAATCTCGGCGCCGTCAGTAAGGAGCAAGGTGAAAGATTTCACCAACAAATTGCGAATATGGAAAAGCGATATCAGGGAAAAGGAATTCCTGCTATGATGGGTGATTACTGTTGGTTCGTAGTAGAAGTTGATAGAACTGCATACAAAAGAAAAAAAAAGGTAAGAAACATTTACATTATTTTTAGGTTAAGATATATATTTGTTGACGCAAGCCATTAAGGCTGGTAGATAAAATTAAGCTAAATATATTTTTTTTGTATAATCATTTATTTAATAAACGAATACTGTATATTTTATAGTTTAAACACCTACGACTAGCTACGTACTGCTCCGGCTCGCTGAATAGCGCTCATACCGGTGTTAAAATTTCCGTCTTGACGCACTTAAAATTGATGTAGCGCCACTTCTGGAAGCTCCCTATTAAAAATTCAAAAAGCAAAATAAAGCCAGATAAATGCAAAATGTTTTAATTGGGGTTACGAAAAAAAAATCCATCTTTTGAAAATTTGTCAGCAAAAAAAATATTTTTTTTCAGTGTAAAAAAAAATGGGGGTCGATATTTAAAAAAAATATTTCAAAGTCTTAAAAGCACATCCTTTTTTTATAAGTGACCCGAATTTGATTAAAAAATATTCATAAAAATAAATTCTACAGTCATTTGGAAAAAGGTGTTTTTTTTTTTTTCTAAAACACTCTGTATATAAAAATTGTGCGGTCGTAGCCCAAATTTGAAAAAAGATTCAGAATCAGGAGAAAAAATGCTTTAAGATAGGCTATGTTAGAAAAAAAGTATGCTTCAAAAATTTCGTTTTGTGGGATAGTGTTATAGACATATTGTCTGAGTCTTTATTCGAGGAAAAGCTGTCGTTAAACTTTTGCATATAACCTAAGGGTTCATTAATATTGTCCGTGATGTCAGGTTTGTCATTTGTCAACTCTTCGCAGAATTCATCTATAAAGCTGGAAATAGCACTTTTATTATTTTCGTGGTTAGTAACGTTAATTTCAACTTTTTGGGGTGGGTCAATATTGTAAATAAGTATTTTAATTTTTGAGTTTTTAAATATAATTTTAATTAAATTAAATATGATATCCCATTTTAGGTTATCTAGGCCGGATCCACTTTTCGGCATAGCTACAGTAAAATCTTGTAGCTCTAAACATAACCTTTTAAGGTTTATCAAGGCGGAAATTATAGTAGTGTAGGTGGGTTTGTCCCTAAATATCTTTTTGGTAATTAAATAGTAAATATTTCTTGTAGGAAGTTTTAAATATGCAACTTCACCTACAGGTTTGTTTTGTGCTTTTAGTTTGTTTACGCAATTAAATTTTTCGCTGAATTTACGTGCAATTTCTTTTTTCATGCTAAAACACTGAGAGACGCAATGAGCGAGGGATACATACTCGTCACAATCAAATAAATTATTGTCGATTATTTTTACATTATTATTAATTATATTAAGGTTATTATAAATTATTTGAAGAAGAGTTTCGTTTTTATTAACGGCCTCTGAGAGTTCATTTAAATTTATTTCATATTTGGGAATAGATTCGCGTAAATTGTCATCGTAATTTGATACTTCCTTATATTTGAAACTCGTACGTGACTTTATGCTATTTTGTAGAGGTGAATTACGTATAGTATTTTTATTGTAATTATTACTTAAAACTTGAGCATATGTTAAGTCAGTGGCGTTACCGATTTTTTTTATTTCTGAGGTTTTGTTTGTGGGATTTTGTAGGTCGGGATTTTTGGGCATATCGGTTTCTGGGTTTATTACAATGCGTGACAAGGCATCTGCATTACTATTAAGGACACCTTTTTTATAAATGATTTCATAATCATACTCTTCTAAGTACAACCGCCACCTACATAATTTGGAGTTAGGTTCTTTAAGGGAGAACAACCACTGCAAGGGTTTGTGGTCAGATACTATTGTGAATTTTCGGCCATATAAGTAAGGCCTAAAGTATTTAACAGCCCAAACGATTGCTAGAAGTTCCCTTTCGATTGTACTTAGGTTACATTCTGATTCGTTAAGGGTGCGACTTGCGTAGGCTACTGGTAAATCAGACCCTATTTTTCCCTGCGATAATACTGATCCTAAGGCAAGTTAAAATAAAGGGTTGATTAAAATCTGGATACTGTAGTATGGGTTGGTTAATCAACAAATTTTTACAATGTTTAAAACATTTTACATATTCGGAGTCTTTAATATTAATTTTGTTATTCTTTTTCAGACAGATGGTCATTGGTTTAGTTATTTTCGCAAAATCTTTTATGAACTTGCGATAATAACCCAATAGTCCCAAAAAAGCCTTAATTTGTCGGGTAGTTTTAGGAATAGGATAGTTCTGAACAGCTTTAATTTTTTCAGGATTCGGTTTAACGCCCTGGGGTGTCACTTATGACCTAAAAACGCTACTTCCTTTTGCAAAAATTCGCATTTATCAACTTGTAATTTAAGGTTAGCAGATCGCAATCTATCAACAATCTCTTTAAGATTATTTATATGTTCTTGGAAACTTGTACTAAAACAAATGATATCGTCAAGAAATACGCAGCATTTTTTATTTAATATACCCCTTAACAGGTTGTCCATAACCCTCTGAAATGTAGCTGGGGCTATTTTAAGGCCAAAGGGCATGCGCAGGAATTCATAATGACCATTTTCTGTGCTGAAAGCAGTTTTTTGAATATCCTCCCAGCCATTTCCAGCTGGTGATAACCACTCGCTAAATCCATTGTACTAAAGTATAAACAACGCCCCAACTTGTCCAATAAGTCCGTAATGTTCGGCAATGGGTATCGGTCATCAATAGTTTTTTCGTTTAATTTCCGATAGTCAACTACTATGCGCCATTTGCGTTTGGCAAAAGGGGCACTTTTCTTGGGGACCACCCAAATTGGCGAACTCCACGGGCTATAAGAGGGTCTTATAATTTTTTGTTCCAACATTTTTTTTATTTGTTTATCTACCTCTTGTTTATGGACATTTGGAAAACGTTAGGACTTTGAGTACACTGGTACTTCATCTTTAGTAATTATTTTATGTTTAATTTTATGTGTAAAAGTTAAAGGTTTTCCTTCTGAATGAAAAATATCAGGGTACTCACTTAAAAGACTTAAAATTGCTTCTTTTTCCTCCGCATTCGTGTGATTTATTTTAATTTTTGACAGATCAATTGGCGAGTTATCGCAATATGTATTAATCTTATTAAAACTATAAGCTGTGTGGTATTCGTATTCGTCGAACCTTTGCACAGTTATTGGGTTTATTTTAGCAGAAATGTCCCTATCTGTAGGGTTAACAATACTACAATATGTAGAAAAATCTTTTACACTGGCTACGCTTTCTATTATTTCTAGATCACCAGCTTTCATGTGAGGAATTATTACGTCACCATTTTTAACATTTTTAATTTTTATTTTAATAATTTGTTCTGTCTTGGCAGGGACGACTATGCTGTCGGCCCCCTTAGATAACTCAAGGTAGTGTATTTTAATTCTGCGTGATGGTGTAATTAATACATCATTATCCAGGTCGACAATCGCTTTTAATTTCTTTAAGTTATCTAAGCCTAGTAGACAGTCCAATTGTTTATGAAAGTTGAACATGTGAAATTTAAGATTAATATTATTTTTAAACAATTTGCCACACGGTATTTTTGTACTGTACTCTTCCAATGAAGTACCGTGTGCACTAGATATTAAAAATGGGTCATGTATAATATTCCTAGAAAAAAATTTATTTGCGATGTCATGTTTAACAAACGACTTTGTGCTACCACTATCTAATAAAATTTTTAAATTTAAATCTGGGTAAATTACATAGCATAATTGACTTTTTTCGTTTGTTAAACTCATTATATCAATTCTCTAAAAAAGATAAGTCATTTTCGTTTTTGTTTAAATTTTCATCCGGAAATTCCACTTTTGGCGCATTGTGCAAGTTGAAAACTTCCTCTATTTGTTAATAAGGCGTTCTAATCTGGTTACCGTTATTAGGATTATTTCGATTATTAAAATTTTGCCTAGCATGAGACATATTAGTGTTTCGCGTAGAGACACTCATTGGGGTTGGTCTCGGTAACCTTACATTAGGGTTTGGCCTAAACACATCATTTCTAGAGCTAGGCCCTGGCTGATTTTGAAAATTTGTATTAGGACTATTATTATTAAACCCATTTGGCCTTGGCTGGAAATTTTGTTGGTAATTTGTTAGTTGCAATTGCATTTGGTAATTGCTGCCTCCCTTGTGTAAAGTTCCGATTATTATTAAAGTTTGATTTTTGTCTAGGATTTTGGCTATAAGAGTTTCTAATTATTTGGTCATTTATTTCTAATTGAAATCGTTCGTTAGCATATTTAACGCAGAGTTCAGATCCTCCGGGTTTTTGGTTCGCATTAAGGATACTATTGGGTCTCGAAGGCCCCTCAATAAAACTCTTAAGGCATATTTTCTTAGATATGCTGTTAAGGTTCCGACCTCTTGTGCATTACCATGATGCACCGTTAAATATGCTATCTGTAGATTAAGTAGCATAAGTATACTATTATAAAAATCGAAAACTGACTGTTTAAGCCCTTGCAAGCTGAAAACTTCGCGTTTATCGCTATATGTATTTGGAGCGCTGTTTTTAAATCATTCCAGTTATTCAGAATGCATGAGGAAATCTTTGTTGCGGCATCGCTCTTTATTTTAGCCAAAATACTAGACATTAGATATTCATTCTGAAAGTCCGCTGGGTCATTGAGGTTGTAAAATTTATTAACCAATTTTTCACATATATCGATGAATCTAGGAAGGAGTTCTGACTCGCCCCTAAATTCAGGGATCATGTTCAGGTAATCGGCTTTCAAAACGTTGGCCATGTTTAAATTAAAATTATTTATTTCGGGAATGGGGTTGTTTGATTCTATTATGGTAAGTTCTAGTTCAGAGTTTGTTTCGGACTCGGAACTAGACTCGGAATCGATTAAAGTATTTTGAAAATTGAATCTGTATTCACTAAATGACATAGGTACTTACAGGCAAATGGTCGCTACTACGATGTTCTTCATGTGTGATGTGCACTCACACTCGAAGAAAACTTTTTGTAGTTACTTTTGCTTAGGAACTACCAGGTTCTATCACCAATAAAACGTCGAAACGAATCAATTTTTTGCTAAATTGACTGGTGAAAACTGCCGACTGCGCCAATTACGTTACAGCTTTGCCGTAAGGAGTTTTTAAAAAGTTATTTTTAAGTTATTAAAAGAATTTTACTTTATTACGAATTTATATTGATATGTTACTAGTTAAAATAATGATTACAGATTGATACAAAGAAATTAAAATACTGTATAGGTAAACTATGTTTATAAAACAATATACGTAATATAGTATAAACAATAAATTGCTGAGTAGCATGACTCCGGTCATGTAATTTATATCATGTGATAAAATAAAAATACATGTTTTTATAGTTTTTTTTAATTAATATTTATATGTTTTTTCGGTATATTTTAATAACAATAATAAAGTAAAAAACTAATTTCAGTACATGTCCACTCCCTCTTTAACTTTTGAACAGCTTAAGATATCATGATATCAAATTGCAACTTAAAATTTGAAACGCATAAATAACATTACCAAATAATCTTTTGGTATATACTTTATATAGTTTCAGACTAATCCCTGAAGATGTCTCTAGTAGTAAGAGACGAAACGTCATAAAGTGAAAATCCATTAACACGGTCGAAACCCGAAAGTGAAAGTTCTTTATATACTTTATATGTTTAGGGGGCACAATGGTGGCAGGGGAGACATCTTTTTTTAATGGAAAGGGGAGTCGTGTGATACATTTTCTTAGAGCTTAGTAAATTCTCCATTCGCCCACATATTTTGTAATTTCTTCGGACAATTTTTGGGAGTTTAAAATAGGTATCAGCATAATCCTGTATATTAAAATGACGATTACATATTCTCTAATTTCTCATGGAGATACCAGAATATTTCACTCCGAGTGCTTCTAGCCATAACTTGCACCTAAAAATTAGTTAATTTAAACAAAAACTCTACTTATATTCAAACAGCCTTTAAGGCAAATTTATACCTAATAATAATTATTATGAATTATATAATAATTATTATATAATTATTATAACAATAATAGTACATTATTCAACGAGCGTATAATAATTGATATTAATCAGTGAGGTTGAATTTTGGGACACGAGCCGATAGGCGAGTGAAATAATCACCCGAATGATTAATAGATATTATACGCGAGTAGAATACTATATTGTATCCACGGCCGTTTTGGATTTTAAACGGTTTATTTTTATAGACCCGTGATTATAGGCCTATTAATTACGGCCGTGGATAAAATATTATATCTTATTGGGTGTCCCAGGACACAGCTATTTAAAAATTACTACATATGAAATTCTGCAGGGCCGTAACCAGAAAAAAAATCTAGGAAGGACTCAGCCCCAGGGTAAAAAAAAGAAAAAATACCTTCATGAAAAAAGGCAGGGGCGCCCCTGCGAAAAAGCTTTGTTTGTCCCTGACGGTTTCTACCAAACTTGGCGCCACTGCACAAAGAAGTATTGTCGCCCCAAAAATACCTTTACTAAGAAAGGCTTTTGTCCCTGGCGGTTTCTGCCAAACTTGGCGCCCCTGAAAAAAAGAATTGTCCCCAAAAATTTCTTTTACGAAAAAAAGCTTTACCCCTGACGATATCTACCGAACTTGGCGCCCCTACAAAAAAAAATTGGCTTCCCAAAAATTACCCAGGGAAAAAAGCTTTTTTCCTGACGGTTTCTACCAAGGGGGGCTTAGGTAATAAAAAAACATAGTTTTATATAGCTTTCAAATAGCATATGTACTATTTACTTGTCAGGATTACGTGGAAGGTAATGCATTTTTTTAACCGACTTCCAAAAAGGAGGTTTTGACTTTTTGGAGTTTAGGTTATCAATTCGACGTGTGACTTTTTTGTACTTCAAGTTCACTGTAACCTCATATTAAAATAAATAACTTTTTATTAAACTGGAGTTTTTCAATTTAAACTTAAAACACAAGTTATAAACCACATCTGAAGAATGTCGAACATAAAATGAAGTCATCCGTCCGTCCATCGTCTTGAATGGGGCGCTCCGGGTCAAGGCGTAAGCTCTCTTGCCCTTGATTGATTTAGTTTTTTGTCTTGAGTATAAAGGTGGTGAAAATTCCATGTTAGGCAATCTGAATTTTTTCTTCGGGTGGAGAACGCGTTTGGTCGCAGACAACAAAATCACAAAAACGATATTTCAGTTTTTTTTTTTTTTTTAATTTTTAATTTAACTTTGATATAAATAATTTTTCCTAAATAATAATGATTAACCTAGGTGGAGAGGGATATGTGGGGAAAGGGAGAGTGGGATGATTAAACTTAACTTAAGTATACATAGATGTAGATAAATAAATAAATAAATAAATAAATAAATAAATAGGTGGACTATAACAAGGGTGATTACAGGAAGGGAGTAATTAAAATTTGAATAGACATTGAAAATTGGTTGACTAAAAAGAGAAGAAAAATAAATTAACAAATAAATAAACAAACAAGTAAATAAACAAATAAATAAATAAATAAAATAAATAAATAAAAAGACAAAAAGAAAAGAAAGTTGAAAAGACATATTAAAATTGAATAAATTAGGAACATTGGAGGACAATACGGATTAAAATGAGCTAAAATAAATAAAGATAAATAAATAGTTTACTATAGGTTATAACAGAGGGATTTAACCCACAACCCTCCAATCAGAACTGTTCAGGGGGGATCTTGCAGAAGGATTTTGGGCCTTCTGTAGACTTGTCTCGGGTCAGGGACATAATCTAGGGCTGCTCTTACCATTTCGTTGGGATGGTTCAGGGCTCTGTTGAGTTGAGAGACTGCCATAGTTTTGAGGTACTCGACCACCGGGGGTAGATTTAAATCTCTCCTCAGGGTTTCGTTTCGGACATACCACGGTGCTCCAACCGCCGTTCTCATGGCCAGATTTTGGACAGCCTCCAGGCGCCTCAGGTAGCTGGGCGCGGCGTAACCCCAGACGGAACAGGCGTACAGGAGTACCGGCCTGATGAGTTGCCTAATGCAAAGTACCTTGGTTTGGAGGTTCATAGTTGGCCCTGAAAGAAGGGAGCGTAGTTGATTAACCAGCGCCCTCCCTTTGCTGGCGTTGTTTTTAATGTGTCTTTCCCATGTCAGGGACTTATCGAGTGTGACTCCAAGGTACTTTACATTATCGCTCCATGGTATGGTTTCACCAATCAGGACCAGTGACTCCGGCATCCTGAACCGTCTACGCCGTGTGAAAATGATTGATTGGGTTTTGGTAGGATTAAGTTTGGCTCTCCAAAAGTCGCACCAATCTGACATCGCGTTCAGCTGTTCCTGGAGCGCCCTTCTGACAAGTGCCGGGTCCCTAGAAGTGACGGCGAAGGAGGTGTCATCCGCAAACTGGCCATTTTCAACTTTTGGAGTTGGTGGCAGATCCGAAAAGAAAATGAGGAAGATTAGTGGGGCGAGAACCGAGCCCTGAGCTACGCCGGCGAGTATGTCCCTGATCAGAGACAATATGTCTTTGATCCTCACCCTGAATTTTCTTTCCGTGAGGAAAGACCATACAAGTTTTACTATTCTGATCGGCTCTGTTTATGTTTTAGGAGTTTGTAAATGACTCCAGGGTGCCACACCCCATCGAACGCTTGTTGAACGTCGAGTAGGATGAGCCCCGTGAAGTCTTTGTGGTTAAATCCCTCTGTTATTTTTTCCACCGTGCTTAGGAGCAGATCGTGAGTGCTGTGTTCCGCTCTAAAACCAAATTGACTTTGGGGCAATACCTCGTATTGTATAGCGTGGGCCAAGATCCTATTTGAAAACACTTTTTCAGCCACTTTCGATAGGGAGGGGAGGAGGCTTATAGGTCGGTAACTCGAGGGTAGGGATAGGTTTTTTTGAGGTTTGGGGATTAGGATTATTTCCGCTAGTTTCCAGGGGGCTGGGAAGTGGGATAACCTAAGGGAGGCGTTTATGTAGGATGTGAGGGCGACGATGATCTTATCGGGGAGGGATTTTAGGGCTGAGTTTGTGATCCCATCGAATCCAGGTGCTTTGCGTTTTTTAGTGAGTTATGATGGTTTTTATTTCGCTGACTGTGGCTGGATCGAAGGGATCAGGGTCATTTCTAGCGAGAGCTTGATTGACGGTTTCGTCCACCTCCTGGAAATGGGCGAAAAGATCATCGTGGGGTGGGAAAGGGGTAAATTGGCTGGAGAGGGAGTCGGCAAAGGCTTCAGCCTTTTCCTTGTTTGTGTGAGCCGTGCCGTTAGGGGTATTTAGGGGGGGATATCGGGTGTTTTCCTGGTTAAGGATCTGGTCATTTTCCAGACTGAACCGTCCTCCGGTTTAAGCTCAGAGAGCTTGTTTTGCCACATTTGGTTTTGTGTCTCGTTCAAGGTATCTTTAACGACCTTATTAAGGCGGTTATATGTGTTTTTGTCCGTCTGTAGTCTTGTCCTTTGGGCTATTGTTTTTGCTCGCCTCCTTTTGGTGATGAGCATTTTTATATGTTGGGGGATGGCGTATGGGTGTTTTATGAAGTGGGTTGTAGTCGTACTGGCGGTTTTGAGGGCGTTTGTGATACTGGTTTGGAGATGTTCGACAGCGCCATCAAGGTCAACAGTGTTGTTTACCTTTCTGACGCTGCCGAAATTCTCCAATAGTGCCCTCTGGAAGGTAGGCCAGTGTGTTCTAGTCCGTTCGTAAATGTCAGGTTGCATATCCCCTTTAAGGGTTATAAGGATGGGGTTGTGGTCTAATGAAAAAAGTTCGTCAAGGGTTTCTATGGAAATGGGATTTACAATGTTTACGTAAAGGGCAATATCCAGGACATCGGGTCTATATTGGAGGTTTCGTGGGAAGTGGGTTACGTCTGTGGGGCCAAGCACTGACCAGCTTTTAATCTCCGATAGTCTTTTTAAATTCGACCCATATGAATTTATGGCTCGGGAGTACCAGTCGTGGTGCTTGGCGTTTAGGTCTCCCGCTATTAAAGTGGGGTTGGGGCAATCAAGTATTTTGAGGTAGTCGCTTGCATGGAATACACGTGAGGGTGGGTAATACCCTGCGACTATCTTGATAGTCGCCCCTGGTTGTTCGAACCATGACAGACGTATATTCAAGGATAGTGGTGGTTTCGGGGCTTAAGGAATGATGTTGGATATTGGATTTGATAAGGGGGTCCTTGGCGGTTAGTGACGTAAACATTGTAATTTGGGGGTTGTGGTTGTTTTCGAGCAGGGTGCTTAGGGCATTCCCTGTACGAGGCGGTGTGACTACCCCCGCAGTTTGCGCTGCGCATGTGGGGGGGATTTCCAGGGTTTTCTTGCATTCGGAGGTGAGGGCACATTTTACGCAAACTGGTTTCGCATTGCACCTGTGCTGTGAGTGACCGAATTTCTGGCATCGGTAGCATTGACCAATACCAGATTTTCGTCGAAGTTCTTCAACCCTAATGGATAAGTCTAGGAGGTGGGTAATTTGGAAAATCTTTTCCTTTTCGGATTTGGGGAGGGTGACAAGGATTAGGGGCATGGCAATTTTCTCCGTGCCTTTGGTCATTCGATAAACTGAGGAGGGGTGGAAACCCACCCTCTCCAGTTCATCTTTGACCTCCGACACGTCGATGTTTAGAGGGATGCCTCTAAGGACGCAGTTTAGTTGTTTTTCACTCGGTAACGTGTACGTGAAAAACTCGAGGTTTTTTTCTAAAAAGAATTTGGTCATAGCCCGAAAGTCGTCAGGGGTTGAGGGATGAATTCTATAGGCACCATAGGTATATTGTACCTTTGAGTACCTTAGGTTTTTCACCCCCAACTCCTTCAAAAATTCTGACCATTTTCCCTCTAGTTTGAGGTTAATGGGGGGAATTTTACCCTCAGTGATGTCTTGGGTTTTTGTTACTTGAGTGAATTGTCCTTGAGGCTTAGGTGGGGGTTTCCATGTGAAGGTTGAAGGGGGGTTAGGGTTGAAAGGTGGTGGGAAATCTTGTTTTTGGTTTGGGCTTTTTCACCCCCAACTTCTTCGAAAATTCTGACCATTTTCCCTCTAGTTTGAGGTTAATGGGGGGAATTTTACCCTCATCGATGTCTTGGGTTTTTGTTACTTGAGTGAATTGTCCTTGAGGCTTAGGTGGGGGTTTCCATGTGAAGGTTGAAGGGGGGTTAGGGTTGAAAGGTGGTGGGAAATCTTGTTTTTGGTGTTTAGGGGATGGTGAAAGCATGATAACATCTTGAACCGGGGCGTTGGATGATTGAGCGGTGGGGTTAGATGTATCGGGCGGGAAAAAGTAGGTGTCCTTTCTGACGATGTTTTTACCCTTGGCGGGGTTTGGTTTTATGACCTTGGGATTTTTAAGGGATGTGACTTCTCCATCGGGGTCGAAGTCAGGTGCACTGCGTTTGCGGGAGGTAGGGAGGGGTCGTCTTCTTCGTCGTCATCGATGTCTTGAATGCTTATATAACTTAGGCTTTTACCAGTTTTTGTCTTAAGGACGTCTGCTAGTTTTTTAATTAGTAGTAAAATAGGGACTCTAGGTCCAGATCTGGGAGTTTGGATTTTTTCTTTGTTTGGGATTTTGGGGGTTTTTTTGTCTTGAAGGTTATTTTTGGAGGGAGGGGAATGGAGGTTTTCGGGATTTCGGGCTGAACTATTTGGGGGTTGTCGGGTTGTTTTTCTTGGGTATTTTTTTTGTTTGAGAGGCTTTCGAAATTGTTTATCGCTGTGGATACGCGAGATTCTTTGGTTTTTGGTGAGGCTGTGCTTTTTCCGGAGGAATGAGGGGATTTGCCGACCTTTTCCCCAGGTTTGGGGGGAGGGGGCTTGGGTGGGGTTTTTTTGGGAGGGTTGGAGACCATCGCTTGCCTTGGTCCTACTAGGTTGCCGTAATAGAAAAAGACACGATGGGGGTGCTATTTAGGGGCGTCTATGCCAAGGGAACAGTGTTCCGTTGGCCGACGAGCCAAAATAGGGGTAAAAGAGGGTAGGAGGCTCGGAAATGGCTTAAAAAGTGCTAGAAAATTTAGAATAAAAAATAAAATAATTTTCGGGGTTTGTCAAGCTATTTCACCCGCACCCCAGTCCGGGCACCCCAAGGTCTAAGAGACTATGGGAACTCCCTAGACTGCAGCCCGTGTAGAAAAATAACTTGACCAACCCGTACTTGATAAAAAATGAAAATTTGAAAATTTGTCGGTGGACCCCGCCGAGGCTTGAACCACCGACGCCAGAGTTGGATTTGAAGTCAACTATAGGATCCAGCGCTTGGTATTGCCTCTAGCAAACGATTGAATATCGATGCGATGAGTTCACGCATGTTGGACCTTTGACCCCGGCGGTGTACAGTAGTCGATCGGTAGATCTTACTTAATTCAGAACTACGTAAGATAGACCACTGTAGACAATCGGGGTACACTTGAGCAAAACACTAGGAACTCACCACCAATATTCGCACGACGAGCGGCCACTGCACTATACGAGTGTTGTTTATTTATCACGACCGGCGCGAAAATAAACAAACTAAGCGATAAGATACGATACGATAAGGTACGATACGATACGACTGCTCCACAGCGCGATCATCGAATATGAATGAATGAAGTCATAATGAAACACAGGTTATTATATAGTCTTAACTAATCATTTAATGCTTATTAAGGGATAGTTATAATTGAAACAATTTAAAACTAATTTAAATACGGGTTACAACAATGTCATGTCGGATTATAAACAAGGGCACGTGGTTAATCCGTTGTTGCCGACCTAATTATTACCTGTTTTTTCTTCGGTTTTAATAACATTTTCTTTTAAAACAAGAAACTACAAACAGATTTAATATAAACTATAGAATGATTTAAACACATTTTATTTGGATATTTGTATTTAAAATATAATTTTTTTATTTTTTATCAAAAGAAATAAAATATTTCTAGTGAAATAAATTCAATCGTGACAACGCTGTAGGTACATAAACGCAAAATTTTCTAGTAGCAACATCTAGACGTGCCTTTAAGTGAAAAGAGAGAGTGAGCTTTATTCATCGAAGAACAAGCTTAAAAAGGACAGAAAATTGTGCTAAAACCGAACCAAAATTCCTATCTAGATAACTATCTCGGTTTATCTCTGTCAATGCCTACTTTTATAAATAGTTTCTGAAGCCAAAACAAACTTTCGTTGTTGACTATTGGACCTCTATCGGACATTTTTTGCTCTAACTTCTACAAATGTAAAATACTTTTTCCAATGTTTTATATGCATACTCCACCACTATATATGAGTTCCCTGACAAAAAATAAAAAAAATCGAAGGGATGTATTTTGGGGATAGCATTTTTAAATTTGACATGTTGCATCTAGTAGGCCGCCATATTGAAATGAAATTGGTGGGAAATTTTTTTCTTGGTTAAGAGCGAAATTTAATGTTCTTTTCATATCTGGCAAAAATATGTTTTTATCTTTTACACAAGTCCTGATATTTAGATTTATGTAAATCATGTTTTAGAAGTTTTAAAAAAGGTAAAAAATGAGCCAGACTAATCTATCTCCAAATCTAGTCGTTTTCTAGCAAAATCCTTTCGGTCTAGTAATCTAGACCCTATTTGATGAGGGTGTGTCAAATTTGAGCAAAATCGGAGAGATGAAGGTCCGGCACCGTGTTGATCTGACGAAGAAAGCTCCTACTATTATTTGGCATTCAAATAAAGCTCATTTATAGTAAAAGTATCGCAATTTATTATTGTCCTAGAAAGGGCAAAGATGAGGAGTATTGGATAAACATATACAGGGTGTACAGAGTTATTCAGAAGTAAATTCGAGAATTTTAAGGGGGTGATTCTACATTAAAAAATATGAAAAAAAGTTTTTATAAACATAAGTCGTAAGAGAGCTATGCCCTTTTAAAAGGGATTAAAAAAATGGTTTTTATTTAATAACTCACAAACCCTTTGAGATATAACAACGAGTTTTTGCATGTCAACTAATCTTAATAAGGCAAATCTTGCTAGTTATTTTCGTGTATTATTTTGACCAGAGGCGTGCGAAACGGGGGGGCCTTATCCGTTTTTTGCCCCAAACTTTGTTCTGTTTAACTTTTTTGTAATTTTATTAGTGGAACATGATTTATAAACTATCATCTAATGCTATTCAATCAGTTATCTTAAGAAGGCGCATACAAAACGGATATGGCAGGTCTAAAATGGAAGGTCTAAAGCATAATTAATCTTAAGAATTTTTTTTATGACATCTGGAGTGCGCACACAAACTCTTAGTTCATAGTGCACTATAAAATGTATATTGGTTTATATTTTGTACAAATACTGTACAGTGTTTTAGCTTATTCTGTATAGATTTTGATCAGAGAATTTTAGATTTTGATCAGAGAATTTCAATCCATTCACAGAAACGGTTTATTGATTTCCATTTCAAAAAAAAGTATCACTGATTTTTTTGCATCTTATTTTCTCAAAAAATATGCATATAAGTGTATCGATTAATGACAAATTATTTGTCAAACACTTATTATTCTGAATTATTGTTTTGACACATTATGACAAATATTTAATAATAATAATAATAAAGAATTTATTGAGTCATTCGAATTTAAAAAGATTTATTACAGGCTCTTCCTGTATAGAGATCACATATATTTAATTTTAGATTGCTTATAATATATTAATTAATTAATACACTGGACGACATTTTTTAGAAAATAACCTACCAAATACATCTGCAATTTTTTTTTTCGGAATTGAGAATTGATAGACTATTTATGTGAAAGGATTTAAAATCTCTGACCAAAATTTATATAGAATATTCTAAAACAGTATAAAGTTTTATGGTAATTTTTAAGGAAAAAAAGTCCATTATCTACCGAAACCCAGCACCTTAGATTCTACTGTTAATAATTTTATAATGTGTAAACCTCCTGCTAGAAAAGTTAACTCTTGGTTTGCGTTGGCAAATCATTAAAACTTAATTTGTATTTAAGATTAGGGTGCTATGTCAACATAATCTAATCTAAAATGTTTTCCATATCACTGTCATCATCTCTGACATGTGCAGCTGACTTCTTTCTTTGATTCTTGTGTTTGCATGTCCAAACCAGTTGCATGCCGTGCGTTTAAATATTTCCTCTGTACGTTTGGGATACTCTCTTTGAACCACAGCTAAAATATTAAATTAATAGTTAGTTCTGCATCGAAAGTTCGGTGGACAGGTGGTTATAATAGGGACACTATATCAGTAAAGACATAAACACAAAAAACCTAGTCTGTATTATAAATGGGGGGTTTTAATTTAAGATTTTAAAGTTGGCGTGGTTGGACCCTGAAGATGTTTCTAAGAATATTCTTTCCTTCTTAGAATGTTCTAAGAATATTCGTAGAACAAAGTGTGCTATTAGACGAGATAAGAGGTAAAACATACAGGCCAATTTCCAAAATATTAGCTCCATTTTGTTTTCGTTGGGCCGTATAAATATATTTAATATAAAATTTTATTCTATATTATTTTAACATTTTGTAACATTTAGGTCTGAATATAATATAACCACTTATTTCATGTAGCATCAGGGGGCTCCCCCAATTATTTTGAACATCAAAGTGGTCACTAGATTTTTTCACCCCTCTCCCAACATTTTTTATACCCACGCTGTGGAAAGTGACCACAGGTTTTGCAAATTAAGATTTCCTGATCAAAATTCGGAGTTTTTCCTGATTTTAGTACACACAAAGTTTTTAAAACCAATATGCGCAAAAAAAAAGAATCAGAATCATCGGTAAAGAAATACAATTATATTATTATTTATTATGTTTTAATTATACTATTCACATCGCATAGAGCTAGAAAAGTATTATACGCATAGATGCCGACTTAGGGGGGCCCGGGGGCCATGGCCCCCGGACTCTTAACAGGAGGGGCCTCTTGGAATATTGTCTATACTTTTAAATATTATAAAATCTTCACAAATTTTAAATATATGTATTTTTAGTCGTATTTTCATACTTTATAACTTTTATGTATTTTTTGTTTACTTTAAAAAATGTTGGGCTTCCCTTGGAATTTTGAAAAATGGGGACCTGAAGTCAATTTTGTGGAGCACATGGTTATAAAGTTCGACAAATTTCCTTTAAAACGGTGTATAACACTTTCGATTTTATGCACTGGAAGCCGTGGAATTAAATAAAAAAAGAATTTCTGACGTTACTGCCGCGGTGCCAGATCTTTTTTTTCAACCTTCCCCTATTGGGGCTCAAAGTGGCTGACTTTTTGAATGCGTTTTTAAGTGCAAGTTGGTTTTCTGCGAGTGCAAGATGAGTAGACTAGCTAGCGAAACGTTCATGCATTGTTTTTGCCCTTTACTATGGAAAAGACAAAGACAGAACTATACGTCGTCCGATATTTCTCGACGCAGGCGCAGAGAGTACCACAGATCGTCTCGATCGGCCACTTGATGTCACCTTAAGAAAGTTAGGTTATAATAAATAGGACTTTTTGAAGAAAAATGTGAAATTTGAGTATATTTTTAAAAGCACGCCATGATCGAGCAAATGTTTGTTGAAAACTACCCCCCAGCACGATCACAAAATAATAGGTAGGTATATAATATATACTAATATTATAGTTTATATTTTCAAAATCAAGATTTATAACATCTATATTTGTAAAACTAAAGTGTCTTTATCTATATTTTAGAGTTCTATAATACTTGTAATGTTGACGAGAATGCAAAACATTGATTTTTACAAAATTGAAGTAGATACAATTTATATAAAATTTAAATAAAAACTATGGAGGAAAAGAAGACATAATATTATAACATTTAATTTTGAAAATGGAATGGTATGAAATACAAAATTTGAGTGAAAACCAATGTAGAATAGATACCACTTCCCAGAAAAGTATTGTTGGTATTACTGTTGTCATAATATGACACCTAGGCGTCATAAAAGCATAGAGAACTTTCATAGCTCAGAAAAATTGTGTTTTCATTTCAAAATAAAGTGATTTTGGTCTTGTGCTACATAAAAGTTTTGGAAGTTTGACTGGGAACTAAGTGCATACCATAAATATAATCAAAAGTAAGTTTTACATTCTTTTTTTTTATTCTGAAAGATCATTTTGTACAGATACTTTCATTACAATAAAGGGGTTGGAAAACGGGAATTTTAAATTATTTCTAATTTTTGGTGAGTTTATTTAATATATACCTATGCCGAATAAGATTATATGTCTGCCCTGCTGAAAATGACGGGTCTGTGCGGATATAAATATTTGCGGCAAAACCGGATATGCGCGGACTTTTTGATACGTTTCAAGTCCGGTCTTTGCACCCGCGTCACAAGTCTGCCCAAATCCGCCCAGACCTGCAAATCTATGCCGGCCCAAGTCCGCAGAAATACGTTCTTGTCGGGTTATGTCTGCCCAAGTCCGCATAACACCGCAAAATCTAAATCCGCACAAGTCTGTTTTGATACGTTTTAAGTCCGGTCTATGCACCCGCGTCACAAGCCCGCACAAATCCGCCTAGACCTGCAAATCTATACCAGCCCAAGTCTGCATAAATACGTTATTTACCTGCAAATAGTTATACCGGCCCAAGTCGGCACAACAGCGCACAAGCCAAATCCGCACAAGTCTGTTTTAATACGTTTTAAGTCCGCAGTTTGCGCCCGCGTCACAAGTCCGCCCAAATCCGCCCAGACCTGCAAATCTATGCCGGCCGAAGTCCGCAGAAATACGTTCTTGTCGGGTTATGTCTGCCCAAGTCTGCATAACACTGCAAAAGCTAAATCCGCACAAGTCCGTTTTGATACGTTTTAAGTCCGGTTTTTGCACCCGCGTCACAAGTCCGCATAAATCCGCCCAGACCTGCAAATATATGCCGGCCCAAGTCCGCAGAAATACGTTCTTGTCGGGTTATGTCTGCCCAAGCCCGCACAAATCCGCCCAGACCTGCAAATCTATACCGGCCCAAGTCTGCATTAATACGTTATTTGCCTGCAAATAGTTATACCGGCCCAAGTCGGCACAACACCGCACAAGCCAAATCCGCACAAGTCTGTTTTAATACGTTTTAAGTCCGCAGTTTGCGCCCGCGTCACAAGTCCGCACAAATCCGCCCAGACCTGCAAATCTATGCTGGCCCAAGTCCGCAGAAATACGTTCTTGTCTGCCCAAGCCCGCACAAATCCGCCCAGACCTGCAAATCTATACCGGCCCAAGTCTGCACAACACCGCACAAGCCAAATCCGCACAAGTCTGTTTTAATACGTTTTAAGTCCGCAGTTTGCGCCCGCGTCACAAGTCCGCCCAAATCCGCCCAGACCTGCAAATTTATGCCGGCCGAAGTCCGCAGAAATACGTTCTTGTCGGGTTATGTTTGCCCAAGTCCGCATAACACCGCAAAAGCTAAATCCGCACAAGTCTGTTTTGATACGTTTTAAGTCCGGTCTTTGCACCCGCGTCACAAGTCCGCACAAATCCGCCCAGATCTGCAAATCTATGCCGGCCCAAGTCCGCAGAAATACGTTCTTGTCGGGTTATGTCTGCCCAAGCCCGCACAAATCCGCCCAGACCTGCAAATCTATACCGGCCCATGTCTGCATAAATACGTTATTTGCCTGCAAATAGTTATACCGGCCCAAGTCGGCACAACACCGCACAAGCCAAATCCGCACAAGTCTGTTTTAATACGTTTTAAGTCCGCAGTTTGCGCCCGCGTCACAAGTCCGCCCAAATCCGCCCAGACCTACAAATCTATGCCGGCCGGAGTCCGCAGAAATACGTTCTTGTCGGGTTATGTCTGCCCAAGCCCGCACAAATCCGCCCAGACCTGCAAATCTATACCGGCCCAAGTCTGCATAAATACGTTATTTTCCTGCAAATAGTTATACCGGCCCAAGTCGGCACAACACCGCACAAGCCAAATCCGCACAAGTCTGTTTTAATACGTTTTAAGTCCGCAGTTTGCGCCCGCGTCACAAGTCCGCACAAATCCGCCCAGACCTGCAAATCTATGCCGGCCTAAGTCTCAGAAATACGTTCTTGTCGGATTATGTCTGCCCAAGTCTGCATAACACCGCACAAGCCAAATTCGCACCAGTCTGTTTTAAGTCCGGTAAGGCACTTAATGGCCGTAATGCTTATTACGTTTTTCGCACGATCCACATAAACATCAATAAGATTTATAAAAGTAAAATTAAAACGTAAAATTTATTGTATTGTAAAAATCAAGTCAGTACCTCAACAACGGGTTGCTACGTATAGTAAACAATGCTAAATTCCTAATTTTGTTTGATATTTTTGTAAAAAAAGCATTTTTTGTAAAAAAAGCATTTTTTTAAAAAATGCGTCAAGATGACAATTTTGAGCTTTAAGGTGCGAGGAATATAAGATGTTTTGCAATTATATCCGAAAAATACAAAGATCAGTATGAAAATAGTTGAAAAAATTTTACATGGTGCAGTAAAAAAAATATGTGAAAACTTTTCGTTGAATTTGGCCCCTAATTTTAAAATTTACAGTTTTCTCGTTTCTAGTAAAAGTTGTAACCTATCATATAAATGCTCTAAACCATTTAACAGTAAATAAAAACGTCCTTTTAACATAATATGTTAAAACGTTTAAAAACAATAAGGGACTTAATGCCGTAAAACTAGGACCTCAAGACGAGGACTTAACTGGAATTTTTTTTATTATTAAAATATAAATAATAAAAAGTAACTTTTTTAAAAAACTATTTTAATTTACAAAATTAATAAATTGCATACTCGTAAGGGGCCTACGCCCTAGGTAGGGCCCTAAGAGACCAAATCGCTAAAACAATGCTATAAATTATAAATGGACGAAGCTTTTATAGGATTATGAAATTTAGGAAAATTAAAATTATATGCTTTGCTTAGAAAAAACCTAGGATACTATTATTTTTTTATATTTTGACGTTCTCCTTTTCTGATAAGCTTTAAGTTAATAGAATAAGGGTTAAAACCTTTACGCATAGCTGATATTTGGCTCAAACACGAATTGGTTTGATTAAAAATGATATCAGATGTACAAAAAGGTTCTAACCCTTACTGTATACATACATGTATTGAGTTAAAGCTTATTAGAAAAGGAAAATAAGGTCAAAATATAAAAAAAATATATACTGAGTTTTTCCTCAGCAATGCATATAATCTAAATATTACCTTAATAATAGTAATATAAATAATAATGTCAATAATAACGGTAACTATACTCGTATAAATCTGAGAATGCGACTCTGATGTCATGGGTAATTGGCCCTTATTTCTTAACATTTAATAAATTATTTTTGTTTATATACATTTTCTATATGTATTATTAAGATCAGTTTAAATTTTATGTAATATATAAATAAGAATAACTACTAAATTATGTAAAATATTTTATTCTTGATAACATAAAATATTTAATAAGTTATAATGAAATATATGTGGAAAATTTCCTAAAGTGCCAATAATTGGGGGTTTTACCCTATTTAATAAGTTATAATGAAATATATGTGGAAAATTTCTTAAAATGCCAATAATTGGGGGTTTTACCCTAGCTGATCCCATTTTTTACTTCATCCTCCTCTATGTTTTCTATATGGATTATCTAAAAGAAGAAAAGACTAGTTGTGCTGCCTGCTTACTACAGGTTGGGTTGGGTTATTTTAATACTATTAATTAAAAACTTCCCTATTAAAAATGACAGGTCTGGGCGGGTATAAATGGTGCACAAACCGGACCTGAGCGGGTGAATTCCATCCGCGCAAGTCCGGTTTGTGCATCATTTATACCCGCGCAGACGCGTCGTTTTCAACAGGGTTGTTTTGAAATTTCTAATAAAATGTTTTTTTTGTTTGTAATTAAAAAAAAAATTAAAACATCTAAAGTGTTTTCTCTTATAGAATCCCTTGAACTAAACCACAAAACAGTGTGGCAAAGTTGATTATAAATGAAATATTACCTTTTTATCTTTTCTAATTCTGTTTAAAATGTTCAGAAATTTTTGTAGAGATGTAACAGGAAATTTTATTGAGTTACAGTCCCAAACAGTCGTACTTATTCCTCTTGTTAATAAAAAAATGTTCATAAATGCCTAAAAAACAATTATGTTTCTTAGAGTATAATATATTCCATAACTAGTATGGAATAGACAATATTCCGAGCGGGCGGAAAGTTTGTCCCGCGAGCGCGGAATGACTATTCCATACGTGTTGTAGACTATAATTTTTCTTTGACTGCAAATATGATATGTAATTTTAAGTTGGTAATTTTATCCAGGGATGTGCAAAATTAAACAACTAAAACAGTAAAACAATTAAAATTTTTTTTCAACCAAGAAAAAGTCCAAAAAAATTTGAAAAAAATACGTTTTTATTGAGGTCTTCATTTTCTCAAAAAAGGGAAAAATTAAAAAAAGGTTTTTGCCTTCTGTGACTGGGTCAGAAACGGTAAAAACTAGATAAAGATACCACATTTTCTCATATTTATACCTCCCTGGGGCTTAACCCATTGACCTCGGGATTTTTTTTTCAGCATAAAAGTCCAGTGCCAAGTATTTTTCTTTTCAAAATACAAATTTTGGAATATGGAAAATTTAGGGGAAATTTTCATATCTCAAGAACCAATATGGCACAAATAAAACTAATAGTGACACAAACGTTCACATAAGACCCCTTTTCCGATAAACACAAAATATTCGTTTGTTTGCAATGCGGGATTAGAGGCGGGAACTTCTCACTGCCATAGGTTGCATTTAGAAATAAAGGAAACTAAAATTATTTTACTTACATTTATGGGAAAGCAAATATTTGAAGGGTCATCTGTTTCCGACTCCAAATATTTTATAGGTTTCTTTTTTGGTCTTGAATTTTCGATTAATTCTTTCAAATTTTCCAAAGTATCTGAAAAAATAATACTTAATTACTGTTCAAAATTGTTATTATACATAAAATACATTGATTTAAAATTTAGACAACAAGTGACCATCATGAGTGCCTATAATTTTACAAACAAAATTGTTTTTATTTTATAGAAGGCGCTGCAATCAATTTTTCTTAAAAGAATACCTTTTTAGAGAGCCAAATTCTATAGGGGGCAACGATCAGGGCCGTAGCGAAGAGGCTTTCGGGGGGGAGGGGAGAAGATACAAAATTCATAACTTTTTTTTAGCCTAAAAATACAACTTTTTTCTTCGACAAAAAAGGGAATGACCAAAAAAAAAAACGGTCCTCACCTCCAAAAAATATACAACTTTTCTATTTTGAATCCATAAAATATACAACTTTTGTTTTGGATCAATGAAATATACAATATATGGGGCTAGGTGTTAAAAGTTGTGGTTATGTATGCTTATTAGGGTGCCCAGCACCTACACAATTGTTTGGGTCCCACCCCTTAAAAGTCGTGCCCGGTGCTTTTTTGAATAGAAAATCATGTGAAGGGTTTTTATTTTTTTAAAAGATGGGATGGGATAAAAATGCTAAAAATTGACACGTGGTTAATAAAAGCTAGAAAAAAATGAACTTTTTCCAAAGAGTTCTTGGTTTGGTTCTTCAGTATGTGCGAATTCAGGAATTATATGTTTTGAAAAAAAAGTACAGGGTGTTCAATTTAAAATCAAGTTAGTAATTATCTTATTAATAATGCTGCAGCCTATCAAAACTGACCCCAAGGTGGGCACTGAGAAACACAGCTAAGTCTATTTTAAATTTATTAACATACAAATATTAAGTTGAAAGTGTACAGCTATCGTGCATAACATGATACAGATGCAGGAGTAAAACAGTACGTTTAATCTCACAAAAGAAAGAATAAAATAACATTTAAGTCCCAGCCATGCAAAAAACTCATTTATTTACTGTAGTATCATGAGTGAACACTTACCCGCCATGTATAGAATTATGGCATAATACACATACGAATTCTCCTCTGGCCATAAGACTAGATATTTTTTATTTAGATTAACTTCCTGAGGGGTGGGTGGAGGTTGATTCTTAAAATGTTTGCTTTCCAAAGTTTGGTAGGATTTGTCGTCTGTATATTGTACGTAGTAAAACATCTAAAAAAAGCCTAATGAAAGTACAATATATTGTTGTATGCCTTGACATACAGACAAAGTTTTTAAAAAGGTTTTTCTGACACCAGGTTATAAGTTACCAACTTGTAAGTCAAAAGGTTTTTCATTAACTTAGAAAGTTCTTTATTAGGTAAATAAGTCACTTGAATGGTTATTACAACTTTAATTATAACTTTAAATAAACCTACAGAGTAACGTGCTCTATGATTGCTAGATTCAAACTAAGGAATAGCACCAAAGCGAATTGCTTATATAGAAAAATATACATTGCTTAGATAAGGGAAAAGTAAATAACAAAGGGGGGCTCTGTTATAGGGGGTGCCAACACCTCCGGAGTGTTTGAGATTTTTGTTAAGGTTTGAAAATTTTTGAACAAAAATTGAAAATTGAAAAGAAAAATCTTAGTAGAAAAATATAAATATTACTTAAGATATTTCAAAAAATGTAAACTAAATTATAATATAGTAGAATAAAATATGTATAAAATGTATAAGTATAAAACTAAAATTAAATCACTTTAAAAAGTCTTTAATCAGTTAATATTTTCTTCTTAGAAATTCTTGTAGAACATCTAAGGGATGAAACTGAAGACGTTGATGCCTGGGAAGGTTCTTGGACTTGTCGTTCTGGTTGCGTGTAGGACACTGCGGGGTAGTCTAGACACTGTGTTTCAGAGTCGTAGTGGATGAAAGTTGGATTTTCAATCGGTTCTTTATGACATTGATTGAAAATTTGAAGACATGGTGTATTGGAACATGATTTGCTGGAGCTAAAACACTTTGATAAAAGATTGATAATATTTCAGAAGTTTGTACAAGAGAAGTAGTGCAATAATGCCACAGATTATTGAAAGAATTGATGTGTACCAAAAAGTTTGTTTAACTATGAACGGTTTGTTCAATTGTTGTTGAAGCTGCTCATCAAATTTGGAGAGTTTTTGTTGAGCATATTTGAGTTTGTGAAGGTCCAAATTTGTAAGTTTAATGGGTTCCATATGGATAGAGTTTATTGTAAGATTTTTCTTTAATCTCTTACAACAATCGTCTTCTGTTATGTCGGTTAAAGGAATCTCATTGGTGACATTTTGGGTTGAGAGTATATTCTGTGTTTGTAGAGTGACTTGATTTGTGTAAGCCTGACAGTTTGCTTGTAGACTTAAAATGCCAGAATTATGAATTACATCTGTTTGACTATTTTGATTATTACAGATGATTGATATTTGAAGTGGTTTTGACGTGACAAAGAACCATTGATTATTTTGTAGCTGATGCCAAATTTCCATATCTGCAATCAGATTTCTGGTTTTGCAGGTGGGAGGAATTTTCGTTGTGGTTTTCATTAGTAGCTGGATTTCTCATTCGGCTGATGTGGATTTTCTTAGTGTAGGCATGTTTTTGCAGAGCCATCTCGAAGGTACGTATTGGTTGCAATTTACAAGATCCTCAATCAATATGAAGAAAGTTCTAGTAGAGGATAGAAGGATATAGGGTTTTGATGTTTCAATGTATGGAAATAGGGTAGCATCATTTTTATGTGGATTCGGCAATGAAAAGATTTGATAAAGATCGTATTCGTTTGACAGAACTATGGGTATTTCGAATGAAATTACCAATAATTTATCTCTAATAAATGATTTTAAACTAATAATTTTATAATATAAATAAATGTTTTCGATTGACAAAGGAATTGGTAAATTAAATTTTGTAGAAATTTTCTGTAACTCCTTGTATAATGTTTCTGGAGCTAAGATTCGATAATTAATTATGCCATGTTGTATAAGTGATACATCATTTACATAATTTTCGAGAGTATTTTGAATTTCATCGGTCATTTCGATTAACAATATCATGTGATTTGATATTTCAAGTTCAAAATCTAATTGTTTTTTATAATCTTTTACTTCGTTAGTAAAATTATTAAAATATTGTAAATTTTTATTTAGCGTTAGAATATTTTCATTCATCTTAACAATAGAATTATTGAAGTTTGTAATAGTTTGTGAAATAATAGAAACTTGTTGCTGCATAAGTACGTCTGTTTGTTTTTCATTATTAATTATTTGATTTATGGAATCGGTATAAAATTGCGCGTCTTCTGCGTCTGGGGTTCCAAATAACCATTTAAATGCGTCGCCTACTAAATTTACTAAGCCGCGTTTCTTTGTGGATAGAATATTAATTTCGTGAGAAATTATTTTGTAAGATTCTCGAATAGAAAGAAACTTTGTATTTATGTACCTTAATTGATTTCTACAATCTAAAGAAATATGATCCGACAATGCTAAATTACAAATATCTAAAGATAATGAATAATAATTATATATTTTATTTATATGTATATCTAACTGCGATAAGTTATAATAGGTTAATAAAGCATGTCTGTCATTTGATATATGTGCTTTACCTAGGTTATTGTATAATAAACCTGACGTTGTATTAAATTGTTTTATCTCATAATTTAGAAGTGCTTGGTTGAGGTTCGTCAAGGTTAGGATTAGGAAAAATACTGGAATGACTGTTGTCATCGTTTTCAACTTCATAACCCTGCTATTGTTTTCATCTGAAACAATAGTATAAGGTTTTAGTTTATCAAAATTATGAGTTTTAAAGTTTGAAGGTTTTATTTCTAATAAAGCAGTATTGTTGTCATTTATTTCTATAATTTTATAAGGTCCTTTATAATTTTTTGCTAACTTTTTATTTTTTACTTTTGAGAGGCTATCGTATAATAGTACCGATTGTCCTACGTGGAATTTGTATCCCCTGTTATGTGATGGATCAAAATACGTTTTAGAGTTTTGTTTGGATTGTAATTGACTTTCTTTAGCTGATTCACGAATTATTTTTAATTTATTAACAATATCATTTGCTAGGTCTGAATAATTTAGTTTTGGTTTAGGGGTAGTTATAAAATTAGGTATTCTTGCTCTTTGACCAAAGACTAACTCATATGGGGTTTTATGAATATTCGAATTATAAGTAAAGATAGCTAAATTTAGAAATTCGTCTCAATTATTTGTGTCCTTGTTGACGTAACATTTTAAATAATCCTTAAGGGTTAAATGAGTCCGTTCTAGGCTACCATTTGTCATAGGCCTATATGGACTTGCCATTTTATGTTTAATTGTTAAAATTTTATTCATTTCTTTAAATGTATTGGAAGTAAACTCCTTTCCTTGATCTGTTAAGATATAGGTAGGAAAACCGAATTGGGTGCAAAATTTAAGAAAATGTATAGCTGTGGTAGCAGCTTCATGATTTGGCATTGCAAAGGCTTGGATAAATTTTGTCAAATCGTCTTGTAAAGTCAGAATAAATCGATTTCCGTTTTGAGTTTCCGGGATTGGACCGACAATATCGAGTGCCACTTGTTCCATAAATTTGGAAGAACTAGTAGTAATTATCATTGGGCTTTTGTTATGCTTAAAATCGGTTTTTGATTTTTGACAGATTGGACAGCTTTTTATATATTCCCGAATTTGAGATTTCATATTATCCCAATAAAATTGGTCTTTAATTTTTTCATATGTTCTTTCAAAACCTTGATGTCCACCGGTAGGTAGATCATGATTTTCCTTTAAAACAAGTTTAATTAAGTCCGGGTCTGTAAGAGTTATTCTTACATCCTGTATAATTTCGTATTTAAATTCCTTAAAAAGAAAGTAAAGTAAACTATGAAAAGTGTCTTGTTGAATTATTGTATTATCGATAGAGATATCAGGAATAGCAAAACAAAGTGTGCTATTATGCTGTAATAAAATTCTTAAATTGTATAAAGTATCAAAAAGATCTTCATACAAGGCTGATTCGTCTATGAAAGGTTTTATAAATGCAATGTAAATTGATTGCTGTGGAAGCCTTTTTGTATTTATTTCTTTAATATTTGGTTTTTGAGGAAGTGTTAAATTATTTTTATAAATATACTCGATATATTTATTATTATTTGAAAGATCGCAAGACATAGGTATTACAATATTTTTTATTTTATTTAGGGGAGAGTTAGTTATTTTTGGTTTTGGAACACGTATTTCCCTTCGATGGAAATTTTTGAAATTTTCAAAGGTTAATTCGTCATTATCTATATCTATGAAATTTATTTGATGACTAGGGGTTGGTTTTGTATAAATATTAATTTGAATTTGCGAATCTTTGAATGCTAATTTAATTAAATTTAGTACTATGTCCCAGTCTAGTTTATCTAGTCCAGAACTTATTTTTGGTATTGAGATTTCATTTTCTTTGTTTTTATAACACAAAAGTTTTAAGTTTTCAAGAGCTGAATTAAGAGATTTGTACGTAGGTTTGTCATAGAATTTTTCTTTTGTAATTAAATAATAGATATTTCTGTTATCTATTTCAATATGTGCAACATCGCCTATTTGCTTATTTTGCCGTTTTAGTTTATCTATTGAATTAAATTTATTTTTAAATTCCAAGGCTATGCCTTTGTTCATGTAAAAGTCTTTAGAAACGCAATGAGCTAGAGAATTTTTTGAGTTAAATAAATCGTCTGAAATTATTTTTAAATTATCGTTTTCGATTTGTAAATTATTATTTACAATTTCTTCGAATAAGTTTTGATTATGACCTAAACGTGATAAAGCATCGCAATTTGAGTTTTCACGACCTTTTTTATATTTGATTTCGTACTGATAGTCCATTAATTTTAATCGCCACCGTAGAAGACGACTACATGGATCTTTACAATTACACAGCCCCACAAAAAAAAAAGTCCGGATCTCTAGACCAGACATGTGTATCCTTATGTATTTTGGCCCGCTGAATCCGAATCCGAGGTCAGAAAAAGCCCTAAACCCCAGGAATTGGCCCCAGAGGCCGAAAATGGCCGCTGATAGGTGTGAAACGGGAATTCCGGCATGACGGATGCTCAGGGCAGGTTGAGATTGCATTCTCAAGGCAAAGTCGAATTAGTGGGTAACCGAGCTTAGATCCGACAAGCATCGCGGCCCCTGAGGCCGGAAAATGGGCCCCTGGGGGCCGAAAAATCGAGATTTTCAGGTCGGGATCGCAGCACTTCGATTTCCTTGTAACTTCAAACTGCAGCAACGTAAAGAGGCTGGAACCTCTTCCAGGCCCATTGAAATTCACACCCAGGGTCCGAAAAACGGGCCCTCAGGGCGGGAAAATCAAGATTTCCACGTCGTCATCACGGCACTCAAATTTCTATGGACTCTAAAACTCACGGAAACACTGGCAATGTAGCAACATTTCGAGGCCCATTGTAATTCATGCCCGGGCCCAGAAAATGGACCCTTAGGACCAGAAAATCAAAATTTCATGCCGGCATCACGGCGCTCGGGTTTCTACGGACTTTTAAACTTGAGAAACACCCAAGATGGTGGAACGGTTCAAAGCCCATCGGAAGTCATGCCCAGGGTCCGGAAAATGGGAGCTCGGTGGCCGCAAACCGATATCCCTACGTCTGAATCACGGTACTCGAATTTCCATGAACTTTTAAACTCCAGAAACGCAAACGACAGTGGGACAGTCCGAGGCCCATTGAAATTCATGCCCGGAGTTTTTTCCGGACCCCGAGTTCCCGTTTTCTGGACCCTAGGCTTGACTTACAATGGGCCTCGACCTGTTCCACCATCGTAGGTGGTTCTCAAGTTTGAAACTCCATAAAAATTCGACTGCCGTGATTCCGACATCTCGATTTTCCAGGCCTTAAGGACCATTTTCTTTGCACCGGGCATGAATTCCAATGGGCCTGAAGTTGTTCCAACATCTTCAGTGTTTCCTGAGTTTGAAAGTCCATATAAACTTGAGTGCCGTGATTCTGCCATGGGATTCTCGATTTCCGGCCCTTCAGGCCCATTTTCTGGGCCTCGGGCATACATTCCAATGAGCCACGAATTGTTCCAACATCGTCAGTGTTTTCTGAGTTTGAAAGTCCATAGAAACGTCAATGCCGTGATGACGACGTGGAAATCTTGATTTTCCTGCCCTGAGGGCCCATTTTCCGGACCCTGGGCGTGAATTTCAATGGGCCTGGAAGAGTTTCCAGCCTCTTTACGTAGCTGCAGTTTGAAGTTTCAAGAAAATCCAAGTACTGCGATCCCGACGTGAAAATCTCGATTTTTCGGGCCCCAAGGGCCCATTTTCCGGCCTCAGGGGCCGCGATGCCTGTCGGATCTAACCACCGTTAGCCACTAATTCGACTTTGCCTTGAGAATGCAATCTCAACCTGCCCTGAGCATCCGTCATGCCGGAATTCCCGTTTCACACCTTTCAGCGGCCTATTTCGGCCTCTGGGGCCAATTCCTGGGGTGTAGGGCTTTTTCTGACCTCGGATTCAGATTCAGCAGGCAAAAATACATAAGGATACACATGTCTGGTCTAGAGATCCAGACTTTTTTTTTTGTGGGGCTGTGTTATTTAACCATACTAGATTAGATTAAGATTAAATTAATGTTTATTGTTTTTAAAAAATTTATAATTTTTACAACAACTGTGCATAAAACACAAATATATCATTCATTAATGATAAACGATCTTAGTCTAATTACATTAGCTATATAAGAATATATTAATTTGATTTTTGCTGAGTTTAAAGTACTGAGAGCATATACTAAGCCATTTAAATCTCTCAGGCCACTTATATAAGCATATCTGAGAGGTTCATATATGGGACATTTAAAGAATAAGTGCGACAAATTTTCAACTTCATTTTTATTACAGAGGGAACAAATTTCTTCCAAATTTATTAGGTAGCAGGAACCACGGTAGACGAGTTTTAATGACTTGATATTACAGGTTCTAATCTGTACAATTATTCTTATGAGCCCGATATGCTCCCGCAGTTGTAAATAATGGGAGCTATTTGGACGTAGGAATTGATACAGTTGGCAGAAAGTACCGGAACTAAGTTTCTCTAAATCTTGATTAGTTAAATAAGTTTTATATTCTTCTAGGAATAGTTGAAAATTTTGTTTGAGGTGTCGATAAGTTAGGTTTTCTAAAATATTAGGTCGATTTATTTTAACAAAGATATTTCGAATATTTGAAAGCCAGTTGTAGCGATCAGGTAGGTTTTGTTTTTCAGTCTTATAAAACAGATTTTGGGGTAGCGATCGTTATCCATTGATAATATTTTTAGAGTCCATGAGAGTGTTAGCTTAAATATCGTATGCATTAAGTGAGTAGAGTTAGTTTCAAGACGGACAATGTAATCAGGTGTATTTGATGATGATGTATTGATTTTCAGGTATGATTTTATTGTCGTCACACCATTGCGTTAGTCGTTGAAGTAGGATGGAGGTAAAAAGTTTTAGCGTGCAATTTGCAAGAGCAATACCGCGGTGGGTCATTGGTTGGACCTTTTTTATAGACCATGGTCAGGATTATTTCTGACCAACTACTAGGTAATATTTCGTTATAGAGGATTGAGTTAAACATTTTCAGAAGGTAAGTAATCCAATTATTTGGTAGATTTTTAAAAAATTCATATGACAAACCATCCATTCCAGCTGATTTGTTATTTTTGGATTTTGAAAGGATTGTGCGTAGTTCAGTTTCTGTTATTGATGAGTCTAAATAGGGATCTAGGGTGCCAAAGTATATTGTATTATCACACAATTTTTCCTTAAAAATGGAGGAGTAATAAGTTTCCCAGGAATTTATGTTTAAATTGAAATTTTGTTTGTGAGATCTATACTGTTTGATAGTTTTCCAAAAAAAGGTGCTATTTTTAACATTACTGAGTTTTTCTAGTATTGTTTTTTCATGAGTGTATTTTTTGAGAGAAATTAATTTTTTATACCCTTTTAGCATTTAGAAAAATTGTTTTATAAGGATCTGTAAAATAATTATTTTTAGCATTTTTTAAATTAGATTTAAGGGCTTTTTTAGCATGGCGACAATCACAGTCAAACCAAGGTTTATTCGTAAAAACATATTCCTTACTAAAATTTATATTTTTTGTTAGACCTATATTATTAGAGATATTTTTAATAGCGGACAGCATGTTGTTGTAATCATTTTCAATGTTATTAGAAAACTGTATGTCAGTAGATTCCAGAGCATTCATATATTGAAGGGAAAGAGATGGGTCCCATTTTAAGATTTTAAAGTATTTTTTATGAAATGTGGTGTTGATATTGCACTTTTGTGTTGGCTGCCTTATAGTTATTTTAACTGGAAAGTGGGGAGATGAAGTAACTAAGTAGTTCATAACTTGCATATCAATTACTCTGTGTAGGCTATTTGAGGTTACCCATGCAAGATCAATTGCGCTACTACCTAGGGTACTAATATAAGTAAAGCTACCGGGATAGTCTGAAGTGGTTCTGCCATTTAATAATATAAATGAATTTTCAGTCATAAAGTTTAATAATTGCACACCTCTACCGTCATGAGTTTTATCAGCACTTATTCTAGAGTCATGCAGAAGTGTTGAATCAAACAAATCTTTTTCAAGAATATCAAAATTGCCCATTCGACAATTAAAATCACCACAAATGCATATTAATGTGTCATTATAAACCTCCAAAATATCATTTAAAGTGTCTTGGAACATATTCAAAAGGTATAAAATTTCTAGAGTTTTTTTAAAGTATACAAAGCAAATAATTAAACTATTATTATCACAGGTTTTATTTAAACAAATAACCCACCATGGGGTAGAGTCTAGGGTAGTTACCTTATAGTCTTTGGAGATAAAGACTGCCAGACCACCACTTGCACGTCCTTTGGTTTTGTCTTTAATAGCACATGAGTAGATAACATTGAAATTATTAAGGGCTTGTGGAACTTGAACCTCCCCAGTTAACCAAGTTTCACACAGACATATAACTTTAATATCACAGCTTATATTTTTATATATATCTTCTAAATTTTTCATACCCTCACAATTCCAAAAAATAATGTTGGCTAGATTTTCCGAGATATTTTTATTTAGGTTGGATCGTTCTGAGGCTGACTTTGTTTTAAATTTCGAGGATATTTATATCTCTTTACAAGGAAACCAGGGGGCCAAAAGTCTGGTTTGCATAGTTCTTCGAAGCAAGAAGGTGGGACACAAACCTTAAATGATGCCACTTCAGTGTTTCTAGTTGTAATTTTAGTTACTTGATACCTTAGTGTTTTATTATATTCATTTAAACAGTCAATTATAATATCTGTTCCTGCTTCAGGGATTAGGTTTGAGATAAATATTGTGGACGGTCTGCACATTTCAACAAGTTTTGCCTTCGCACCTGTGAGACTCTCTTGGTTTTTGGAAATAAATTTATCATATTCTCTACGCCGCTGGAAAGGTTTTGCTACCATATTTGCATAGCTTTGATTTTGTTTTATTGTAGGAGTGATCGGATTGTTATTGTTATTTGTTAGGTTAGAATGCTGATTTGATGAAATCGATGTAGTAATTTAACCATACTAAAGGCCTATGGTGGTCACAAACTATATCAAAAGGGATTGTGCCAAAGAGATATGGCCTAAAATGCTTGCATGATTCTACGATTGCATAGAGTTCTTTATCCGTTGTCAAATATGCCCTTTGTGCTTTATTTAATGTTTTTGAAAAATAGGCAATAGGCAAATATTTACCTATTTCACCTTGGGATAAAACTCCCGAAATACCGTCATTAGATGCGTCTGTAGTTAGAATATATTTTTGACTAAATATTGGAAATTGTAGTATTGGTTCTTTAGTAAGAATAGTTTTTAAATATTCAAAGGATTCTTGATATTTATTTGTCCATACAAATTTTGTGTCCTTTTTTAATAATGAAGTAAGGGGTTTTGCAATAGAGGAAAAGTCCTTAATAAATTTTCGATAGTAGTTAACTAGTCCTAAAAATATTTTTATTTCTCTTTGAGTTTTGGGGGGTTGGATTTTTGTTATAGCTTCTACTTTTTCAGGATTAGGCTTTATACCTTTATCTGATACTATATGACCTAGGAATTTAATTTCGTGATGTAAAAATTCACATTTATCGGGCTGAACTTTAAGATTATGTTCACGTAAACGTTGAAAAATTAATTTAAGATTTTTAATGTGACTTTCTAAGTCAACTCCAAAAATAATTATATCGTCTAAATAACAAAAACAAGCTACGCCTAATAAATCTGATAAGACAAGCGTCATCATCCGGGCGAATGTATTCGGACTCGATTTGAGACCAAATGGCATCCTATTAAATTCATAATGACCTGTAGGGGTAGAAAAAGCAGTTTTGTGTTTATCTGATTCTTCCATTTCGATTTGATGGAAGCCAGATGAAAGATCTATAACTGTGAAATATTTTGCGTTGCCTAACTTGTCCAAAATATTTTCTATATTAGGAACGGGGTAAATATCACCAATTGTAATATCATTAAGTTTTCTATAATCAATTACGAGACGCCACTTCCTTTTTCCGGAAGCGTCTAGTTTTTTAGGAACGACCCATAAGTTACTAGAGTAAGGAGATTTTGAATTTCGTATAATATTTTGATCTAGCATTTCTTTTATTTGATTATTGACTTCATCTTCATGAATTCTAGGATATCTATATTGTTTACAAGAAATTGGAACGTCGTTTTTTGTATTAATAGAATGTTTAATTATATTGGTAGTAGTTAAGTATTCACCTTTTATATGAAATAAATCAGAAAATTCTTTACAAACTTTAAGAATAGAATCTTTTTCTTTATTAGTTAAATGATTAGTGCGAAGTAATTCTATTAGTTTATTTTCTCTATCTCTAGAGTTCAAGTTTACCTTATCTGTTTGAATATTATTTATCTCAGCAAAAGTCGCGATGTCTACTAATTCTACTGTGGGTATATCAATTGTTACTTCTTTTTGATTTAGATTCATAATAGGAACAACTGCTATTTGGTTATCATTATTTAACAAAATATCAGGTATAAAGGTATTTTTAAAAATTTCTTGTTTTTTTATAAGACCTGATTTTGAATTACTTGAAATATTAATTTGAGCTAAATAATGACAATTAGCAGGAATTTTGAGTTTACCAGTAGAATTTGCAGTAGTTTCCAATGAGTTTTCTATGATATTTTTCATAGAAGTCTCACTTGAATTTTTATTATTTAAAAGAATATCTTCTGAGTTATTAAATTTTATTTTTTGATTATTTATAATTATTAAGTCATTACTAAAATCAATTAACACATTATGTTTTTTCAAAAAATCATTTCCTAATATTCCATCATAAATACTTTGAATTTCTAGTCCATTGACTACGTGACTTTTGTGTGGAATATTAAGATTATTAATACTGAATTCTAGATCTGCTGACCCAAATGAATAAATAGGTGTATACGGAACAATACCGTTGATTTCAATGACATCATTTTTATCTAAAGGAGTTAAGTGAGGAATAAGAGACGTTGACTTGACAATTGTTGAGGTAGATCCAGTATCAATTAAAAATGTAATTTTATTGTTTATTGCATTTGACATATAAAATGTTATTGTTTTTAAGTTAGACTTTGAGTTATCGGTTAGATTTAAGCTTATTGTTTTGACGGAAATGCCGCTGTGTTGGTTCCTTGAGACTGTGGGACATTGGACGCAGTCGGAACTTGCGAGTTTAAAGAACTATTATTCAGTTGATTTGTATTAATATGATTTACTCTTGGATTTTGTATATTTCGTTGGTTATTATTAAATTGTCGCTTACGACATTCATTTATTAAATGACCTTTGTTTTTGAAGTAACTGCAAAATTTTTGATTGTAGTTATTGTATTGATTTGAGCTAGGATTATAATTTGTATTTGAGTTAGCTGCAGGAGGTGGTCTATAAGGACCACGAGATTTGCGACAGTTTTGAGTTATGTGTGTATTACTTTTGCAGTTTTTACAATAGATATTTGTATTAGAATGAGGTTTATTTTTAGTGTAGTTTATAATTTTTCTTCTTGAAGCGCTAGATTTTACGCATCATTTAAGGTAACGATTTCGCGTGCCCTAAGCATTTGGCTTATTTCAGGCTTGCAATGGATTATGAATCGACGCAGTGCGGTCCTTTGAATTGCCCTTTTTAATCCGGGCAAGTCTTCAGGAGACTCACAGCTGTTAACCTCTGACTGTATGCAACAATTTTTTACCTTTTCCAGTTATTGATTCATTGGCAAATTGCTTTATGGTTTCCTGTTCTTCGTGTGCCTGAACTGGATGTTTTGATTGCCCATAGTATTGTTTCAATTTAGTTTTCAATTGATACCAAGAATCAATTTCCGACATTTCGATCTCGTTTACTACATTATTAGAAATTTGTGATACTATATATAAAAATAAACTATCAGTTTGATTTTCCGTCGCTAATAAAAATGCACTGTTGGTATTTTGAATGAAAGTATTCAACTGTAATCGATCGCCTGTAAACGGCTGTATAAATTTGAATAGAACCGTTAATGGTAATTCAATCCGTTGCCTCCCGAAGGAGTCGACAGATTCATTATCTGCATAATGATTTTGATTTGGAATAGATGTAGGACCTTGAGGTTTAAAACCGTAAGGATGAGGACATTGTTGTCCTTGACTTTGAAGACCAAGTGGTTGTTGTGAACCACAAGGATGAGGACTATTTTGCCCTTGAGTTTGAAGACCAAGTGGTTGTTGTGAACCACAAGGATGAGATTCTTTAGAATCTTGAAATAGATTTAAGTTGTCTTGTGACATTTTGATGCAGCAGATATAGTAGATATAGTAGATATAGTAGATATAGTAGATATAGTAGATATAGTAGATTTAGACTTTGAATTTGTAATACTTATTTAGAGTTATCGTGACTTATTTGAGTTTGAATATCGGTTTATTGATGCAGAGTTTGTATAGGAGATGGAATTAGAAAAAATGGGAAGAACTTTCCTATATTAACAGAAAAACTTGAAAAATTGACTTACCAAAAAAAATATACGTTTAGCGATGTAAATTAATCCATTATTGGAAGTCGTCGGATAGCTATGCATCCTCGTTCCAGTCGAACTTCACTTCACCAAACAATCAGGAGAAAGGCGTGATGAAGCCGTCACCGTCAAGAGTTGAAACTCACGTTGAAATGTCACTTTTAATTCGGAGTATCCCACTTCTGACACCAAATTATGTTGTATGCCTTGACATAACAACAGTACGAAATTATTCTCCTCGAGTAGTACGAAATTATTTACCTCTGATTAAAAGTAAAATATTTTTGAAAATAGCTTAAAATAATTGTTGTAAAAGCGCATACGGGTGTATATTAATCGATAGTGTTGTAAAATAGTTAAATAATTACTGAAATAGTTAAATTAAAGTGATTTGACGAACTTTTTAAAGTGTAAACAAACATTTATCTATTATTCCATCAATCTATTTGTCTACATCTAGAAATAGATGGCGCACAAGTCTACATCAATCTAATGGCTATATTCCTTTTGCGAGTAAAGTCTAAAAACGTTTTCTTAATCAGCGTGCAGAGTTGACTCTTGGTACTGAAAAGGGGCCAGCAGCCCGAAACTGTCAGTCTACCAATATCACTCTGTACGATGATTGAAAAATAGATTGATGGAATAATAAATTAATATTTTTATAATTTTGTTTAAAATTAAAAATTTCTGTCCTTACTAAACATTTATCGTTAGTGATAAGGACGCGATATTAAAAACCCTTAGAAACCAACGTGAACATTTTAAGTGAAGTACTTCATTAAATAAAATGTCTGTTACAAATAGGCATAAAACAATATTTTCGTGCTGTGATAAGCAATTTTTGCACTATATCTGCATAGGTTGTCATAATGTCTACCACAAATGCTGCATACCCAAGATTAGGAAAAATATACAGTTTTTAAAAGAAAATAGGATAAGATGCTGTGAGGAACAAAATGAAATAGAAAATGCGGAAATCGATACAAGCGTTTTTGAAAAAACCATTACGGAACTCTCAGAAGACTGCTCTAAAATCAAAATATATTGATAAACTAGGAGTTCAAAATAATTTATTACTTGAGGAAGCATCTGCGCGGGAAGAAGAACTGTTAATACAAATTGAACAACAAAGAAAACAAATTAATACACTGAATAAAAGTTTAAAATCTTGTATGACTTCAAGGAATGTTACTGTTGCTAGTACACAAACTGACACTGTAAATGTAAATTACATAGAAAATTTGACAGATATCAATAAAACTTGTTTGAAATGCGACGATCTTAAGGAGGAGTTGGAGTTATGCCGCCAAGATATTCAGAATTTTTGCAATTTAAATGACGAATTTTTAAATAGAATTGAGGATCTCCAAAAGGATCAAAATGAAGCAAAAGAGATTCTAGATAAATTGTCCAGTTATATAGAAGATTCCCTACCTATGAATAAGTCTCAAAATTGCTTAGTTAGTTATAATGTTACTGATAAGAATAAAGCTAGTTATAATGTTACTAACAGGGATAAAGTTTTACACAAAATTTTGATCATTGGTGACGAATCTGCCCGCGATATAAATAACATTTTAACTGATCTTATTTGTAAAAAAACGGTAACTATTCAATCTATTTTAAAACCTGGGGCAACTATGTATCATTTACTTGAAAATTTAGAGTATCTTGTTAAAGATTTTACTTTAAATGATTGTGTCATAATATTGGGTGGGAAAAATGATATAAAAGATGAAAATATCCTCTTTTTAGTAACATCATAAAAACTTTAAAATCATGTAGTAATACAAATTTCTTAATGTTTTCGATTCCTATGATTAAATGCTATAAAGAAAATATATTAAAATTTAATTTTGCGCTGGAAGATGTACTATTTAAGATGTGTGATACTTCAGGTAGCAAAGGAAAAATACAATTTGCAGAAATTAATGGTAAGTGCTCTGTACTGTCTAAATTACAAATTGTAAAAAGAATTGTAACTTCTTTGTCCTTTCTACCGTATTTTAATATTAATTCTAACAAATTTGTTACTAAAGCAACTACTTCTAAACATTTTTTACCCAAAAACCATTATTTTTACCAAATTCAGACGAGAGTTACAACTCGAATTTAAATTTTAATAAAATCAGTCTCTTTCACGTAAATGTACAAGGAATTATTTACAATATAGATTTTTTAGAATTATTTTTAGACCAAAACAACGTAGATATTTTATTAGTTACAGAACATTGGATAAGTGATAATGATATTCAAAATTTTTGTTTGCCTAATTATAAAGTAATATCCCATTTCTCTAGAATAAATCACATACGTGGAGGATCTGTAATTTTTATAAAAGACAGTGCTAAAAACTTAAAAGCAGATGAAATATTGTATATTAAACGTCTGTCTATAGAAATGCATGTGGAAATTTGTGGTTTATTTATTGTTGGTAATAATTATGAAAAAATTGCTGTTATTACTGTTTACAGACCCCCAGATGGTAACATTGATTTATTTTTTAATCAATTGGACCAGGCACTAAATTATGCTTTTCAAAAGACAAAGTACGTAATTTTGGGTGGTGATCTTAACATATATTATACCGATAATTCTAAAAACACAAAACTTCTGCTTGATTTATTAAATTCGTTTCAGTTTGCCATATCGCCCAAGGAGTATACACGAGTTTTTACAAATATTAATGGACACACTAGCAAATCTTCTATAGACTATATGGCTTGGACTGTGACACCCTTCTCTAATTGCTCATTGGTTAACCCAAATATAGCAGATCATTTTGGGCACTTGTTAAGTTTTTGCATACCTACCCAAGATAGTAAAGTTTTAGAAAAGCAATGTTTAAATAAGCGTTTAATTAATCCAAATTCAATTGATAACTTTAAGACTGATATTTTAGAAACGGATTGGAATAATTTATTAGATTTAAATACTAACGAAGGCTTTGAATATTTTTTAAATACAATTAAATTAAGTTATAGTAAGTGTTGCCCTATAAGAAAAATTAAAACAAAAACTATCTCAACAAAAAAATCCTGGTTAACTGATGAGATAATACAGGAAAGTAATAATTTAAAAAACTTATTTTGGTTAGTAACGGATAGTAGGTCTGAAAATTTAAAAAATATGTATAAAATAAAAAAAAATCAACGAAATATTCGCCTGGCAAAAATAAGTTTTAACGAAGGTAAAATTAATAAAGCACACAATAAGGTAAAGGAAACGTGGAAAATTGTCAATCAAAAATTGGGAAGGGTGTAAAAAAGTTAAATTTAAAATTAAATGTTGACAATGAGACGATAGTTGATGATCAAAGCTTAGCTAACTTGTTCGCAGAATTTTTTGCATCTGCAGTAGCTAAGGAAATGAGAGCTCATTTTGGCGAAAATGTTTCATTGCCTTGTACTTACGGTCACAATAATCCTACAGTTAGTTTTAATTTAAGTCCTATTACTGAAATCGAAGCTCTTAATGCCTTTAATAAATTAAAAAGCAAAAATTCATGTGGAATAGACGGTCTTTCTGTATCAACTTTAAGTCATATTTTTAAAGGTATTGTCAAACCCTTTGTGTTGCTTGCAAATCAGTCTATTTCTAGTGGTGTATTTCCGGACGTTTTTAAGACAGCTTTAGTTGTTCCTCTTTTTAAAAAATTATATTTGATAGAATATTCAAATATTTGAATGCAAATAATATTCTTTCAAGTGCCCAACATGGTTTTCGGATGAGAAAATCAACAGAGACTGCAACATTTGAATTTTTAACATATGTTTATGAAAAATTGGATTCTGGCCACTATGTTATATCTTTACTATTCGATCTCACAAAGGCCTTTGACACAGTTAAACCAGAGTTTTTAATTACAAAAATGGGTGAAATGGGTTTTCCATTAGTTTTAATAAATTGGATAAAATCATACATGAGTGCTAGATCTCTTATTGTATCTGTGGGTGATTCAAAATCAAGCTCGTATAATATACATGCGGGCGTCCCTCAAGGAAAGAAGCCACTTTGCATAATTAGGACTGATTTCCCTACTGGCAACATGGCGTACAATGAAGAAGATTGTGTTAGTGATCTCTCAAAGCTAAAAAAGGAATATTTAGTCGAAATTATTCTAAAACAGTGTGTTCCTGAGAATATTCCAGCTAGTGTCGAACTACGTAAATATATCGAAAAAAGTTTTGCTAAATCTAAGAGCAAAAATCCACAAGAAACCAGTTCTAACCTACAAAACAACGTTGACATAATCAACCTGAAAAATGAAGTTCAAATATATAAAGTCGAACTTGATTACTCAAAACGACTAATAAACAATCTTCAGAGAACGGTGAGTGATAAAGAAATTATTATATCGCTATTAAATAAAAATAATCAAGGTAAATTAGCGGGCGAAAATCGCAGCGTTGCCGATACCAACAATAAATCTCCCCAGGCTAATTTACAACAAAACAAAACTATTTCAACTGAAAAAACATTACTTGCTAATCCTACGTCATCTTCAATTGCACAAGATCAACGAAAAAAAATGCAGGAAATTATAAATTTGGAGAACGGACAGGCTGACATGGATGGTTTTCAAAAATATACCAGTCGTAGAAAAAGTAATAGGGATAAACCAAAAATGTTAAAAACTGATAACAAAAATAAAGAAATCATATTTGGAAATTGTAAAGACAATCAAACCGAGGCTACAGGACAAGAATCACCTGAAGTGTCCGTCCCAAGGAAGCACTGGCTGTTTGTTAGTCGATACCATAAGTCGTACACTGCGGAACAACTAAAACAATACCTATCGAAGAAATGCCCAGGTAGTTCCTCATATATTTGTGAAAAAGTTGACTACAGTAACGAATACAATTGTTTTAAAGTTGGTGTTGACTTAACTCTAAAGGAAAAAATCAGTGATCCATCAATATGGCCAAATGGCATAGAAGCGAGGAAATATCTTTTTCGAAGAAAAGTCAACCGATATTAATCTAACCTCCCTCAACATCCAAAGTATACGTACCAAACTTAGCGCAGTTGAAGTTATGCTAGAGGCTAATGACACTGATATATTTTGTATATGTGAGACGAGACTGAAATCATACGAATCATCACTTCTATATCTAAATGGCTACAGGACAGTATCCCAGGCTTGTCGCCCATCCGGGTATGGCGGTGTTGCAATTGTTCATAAAAACAATATAATAATGAAGGAAATCAAATTTAAAACAAAAATAATTGAACAAGTTTTTGAATATTGTGCGTCTTCCTTTGTGCTTGGCGGAAAAAGGTATGTAATTGTTTGCATGTATCATTCTCCTAAAGTAAATGACGACTTATTCCTGGCTTGTCTAGAGAGGTTACTTGCCGAGGCCAGTGGCTCATACGACCTTTTAATACTCTCAGGCGACTTCAATATAAATATTAATCATTTGAATAGAATTTCACGAGAATTTTGTGACATTCTGTACTCCTTTAACCTAGTACCTAATATTTTAACCCCTACAAGGGTAGTGGGAACCTCTGCTACAACCATCGACAATATATTTACTAACTTCAAGCCTTCATCGGCTAACACTTTTGAAACGGGATTTTCAGATCATCTAGCATGTCAAATTAACATACCTAACGTACCTTTTTGTAGGTCACAAAGTAAAAAATATATACTTAAACGCTTTTTTACATCAGAAAATATATTAAAATTTCAAACAAAATTAAAACAGAAGTTATGGGAAGAGGTATACAACTTAAATGATACCAATGCCGCCTTTGATACATTTTATAGTATTTTTATGGAAAATTTCGATTTGGCATTTCCTATTGAAAATGTAAAACTTAAATCCAATAATGAAAATAAAAAACCGTGGCTGACACCAGAAATTTCTCGCCTGTCTGCCGAGCTAAAAAACTTAAACTGGCTAAAGAAAAACATACCATCTGATAAAATAAAAAATCAATATAAAAAACTTCAAAATAAATTAAAGAATACAGTCACAGCAGCAAAACGTATGAATAACGATAACCTCATTGAAAATTCAAAAAATCCGTCAAAGGCGGTATGGGGCATTTTACGCGATAAAAACACAAAAAACGCTAAAGATAATGAATTAACTTTGGAATATGATGGGAAAAAGTCGCTTGATCCAAAAAAAAATAAGTGATATTTTCAATAAAAATTTTACATATAGTCCTCCTAAAAATATTTCAGCAGAGTGTTCAAAAATAAAATACACCGAAAAATCGCTTTTTTTGAGCCCGGCAACAATTGAAGAGATCCTTTCAGCCCTTTTCGAAGTTTCAAAAAAGCCATCCTCGGGAGCAGATGAAATTCCTTGCAGCCTACTGAGAGAAGTTGGTGCTTTAATTACAGAGCCCTTAATTTATATTTTAAACCTCTCTTTAAGTCAAGGTCAATTTCCCAATGCTTTAAAAATATCACGTGTGATACCAATCCACAAAAAAGGATGCAGTACAGACCCCAATAACTATCGGCCTGTATCCACCCTTTCAGTATTCTCAAAGTTTTTTGAAAAAATATTTTATAATAGAATGACAGATTTTTTAATAAAACAAAATTTCTTTAGTACAAGCCAACACGGTTTTGTTAAGGGGAAATCCACTGATACAGCTATTTTTGATGCATGGATGAAAATACTTGAGGGGTTGGATGCTCGCCGATCAGTTATTGGAATCTATTTCGATCTCTCTAAGGCATTTGACTTAGTGTGTCATACGCGGCTATTAAAAAAATGTGAAGCCATAGGAATTCGAGGAGTTGCCCTTGAATGGCTAAAATCATTTATTACAGGACGAAAACAATTTGTAGAGATTAGGGGGAAAAATGGCGAGGCATTGAATTTTAAATTCCAGTCTAGTGAAAATAATATTCAGTGTGGCACTCCACAAGGTTCTATCCTTTCCCCACTACTTTTTTTAATTTACTGCAATGATCTTCAAAATTTTCTAAAAATAAGCAACGACGTTATTATTACGCAATTCGCGGATGATACATCTATCATAATATTTGGTAATAATTTAAAGGAAGGTATAAGACTTGCAAACTTGGTGGTGGAAAGGATGGTCTTGTGGTGTGCCCACAACGGACTTCTACTCAACCATGATAAAACCCAGTTAATTCATTATCAAATTAAAGAAAATAATACGTCTCCGTGCAGTGTACTTGTTAAACTAAATAGAAAATCGATTAAACAAAACAGCCAGACAAAATTTCTAGGTACTTTCTTGTCGGAAACCTGCTCATGGAATTTTCATATTGATTTTATATTCAAAAAAATGTGTAGTGCAAGATTTGCACTATATAACCTAAAAGATACAGTTAGCCAAGGTTCCCTACTCCTGTTCTATAATGCGTTTGTTCATTCGCGTTTATCATATTCAATTTTATTTTGGGGTAGTTCTTTTGAGGTTCAAAGGCTATTTACTTTACAAAAAAAAATAGTACGGTTAATATGTGGTGCTGAATACTTCAGTCACTGCCGTCCATTATTCAGGGAATGTGGAGTAATGACCGTTTATTCAGTATATCTTTATAAACTTTGTTTATACATAAAACAAAATTCTCATGATTTTCTACGCAATAATCAAATATATGGGACGATGGGAACACGGCACGGCAATGACTTTTCTATACCCGTCCACCGCACGAACCTCTACAAAACTGGACCACGATACATGGCAATCCGTGCATACAATAAGTTGCCGCCAAGCATAAGGAAAATCGACAATATAAATAAATTCAAAAAACAAATAAAACGCTTTTTTAATGATAAGGCTCTTTATAATTTAAAGGAATATTTTAATGATTTTTAAACTGTTCTGTTCAAAATAGGTATTTGTAATTTTTCATGTTTTTTTTATACTTTGTCTTTTATATTTTATTCTGTTTGACTTGTCCATAGACTTATACGTATGTATTTTTATAGTCTCGAAGGAAGGTTCTATATTAGGACCTCTTTTATTTCTTTTATTTATAAATGATCTTCCCCTTTTTTTATTGTTTGGTAAGTTAATATTGTTTGCAGATGACTCCAATATACTTCTTTCGTCCAAAAACTTGAGCAAACTACAACGACTTGTTGCTTATGTCATTGATCAGTTTAGTGTCTGGTTCCAAAGAAATGGTTTGATCCTTAACTCTCGTAAAACAATGGCAATAAACTTTTTTAATAGAAAAGAATTACCTTCGACTTTTCAACTTCCAGATAACTTGAAATTTGTCAATTTTGTAAATTTTTTGGGTATATCAATAGATCAAACGTTAAGTTTTGAAACACATATTAATAATGTTTGTAAAAAACTAAATAAAGCCTATTTTGCTATTCTTCAACTTAAAAACGCGTTAAATCTAAGTGGAATTCTAAATGTTTATTATGCTCTTGCGTATTCACATTTAAATTACAATATTTTAGTTTGGGGTTCTTCTGTGCATTTACTTAGAGTTTTTGTTTTGCAAAAGAGAATAGTAAGATTAATTTTTAATTTAAAATATAGAGAAAGCTGTCGAAATACTTTCAAATCTAATGATATGCTAACCGTTCCAAGTGTTTTTATTTTTAAAAGTGTACTATTTGTTAGGAAAAATTTACAGTTATTTACAACTAATTCACAAATTCATAATTTTAATACTCGTTGTAGGGAAAATATAATGGTACCTAGTCATAATACAGCTAAATTTGAAAAATCTCCTTACTATAATTGTTTGTCACTATACAATGCTTTACCATACGAAATTAAAAATATCGATAAAACTAATGTGTTTAAAAAAAAAAGTTAAAAATATTCTAGTCAAAGGGTGTTTTTACACCTTTCTTACAATTTTAATATGTGATCTTTTTGCATCTTTTTTATAGTTATTCAGTGATATTTTTTTAATTTTTATATTTATTTATTTATAACTTACTATTATTGTATATTTTTATTGTATATATTTATGTGTGTGGTTTTTTTTTAACTTTTACTTGCTATGTGTATATTAGATATATGTTTTTTTATTTTTTTTTTCTCAGCTATGCTGTTTTGTTTTTTTTTACATTCTTTTTATTTCTTAGGAAATTAAAATGATTCTATTATACAACGTAGCAAGTATGTATAGTTCTACTTCATTTATGACGAGCCATATGTACAACTTGTATCTAATGTGGTTAATAAATTTCTTTATTCTTTATTCTTTATTCTTTATTCTTTATTCTTTATTCTTTATTCTTTATTCTTTATTCTTTATTCTTTATTCTTTATTCTTTATTCTTTATTCTTTATTCTTTATTCTTTATTCTTTATTCTTTATTCTTTATTCTTTATTCTTTATTCTTTATTCTTTATTCTTTATTCTTTATTCTTTATTCTTTATTCTTTATTCTTTATTCTTTATTCTTTATTCTTTATTCTTTATTCTTTATTCTTTATTCTTTATTCTTTATTCTTTATTCTTTATTCTTTATTCTTTATTCTTTATTCTTTATTCTTTATTCTTTATTCTTTATTCTTTATTCTTTATTCTTTATTCTTTATTCTTTATTCTTTATTCTTTATTCTTTATTCTTTATTCTTTATTCTTTATTCTTTATTCTTTATTCTTTATTCTTTATTCTTTATTCTTTATTCTTTATTCTTTATTCTTTATTCTTTATTCTTTATTCTTTATTCTTTATTCTTTATTCTTTATTCTTTATTCTTTATTCTTTATTCTTTATTCTTTATTCTTTATTCTTTATTCTTTATTCTTTATTCTTTATTCTTTATTCTTTATTCTTTATTCTTTATTCTTTATTCTTTATTCTTTATTCTTTATTCTTTATTCTTTATTCTTTATTCTTTATTCTTTATTCTTTATTCTTTATTCTTTATTCTTTATTCTTTATTCATATAGACAAAGTTTTTAAAAAGGTTTTTCTGACACCAGGTTATAAGTTACAAACTTGTAAGTCAAAAGGTTTTTCATTAACTTAGAAAGTTCTTTATTAGGTAAATAAGTCACTTGAATGGTTATTACAACTTTAATTATAACTTTTAAATCAACCTACAGAGTAACGTGCTCTATGATTGCTAGATTCAAACTAAGGAATAGCACCAAAGCGAATTGCTTATATAGAAAAATATACATTGCTTAGATAAGGGAAAAGTAAATAACAAAGGGGGGCTCTGTTATAGGGGGTGCCAACAATATATTTTACTTACCATGTACTTATGTGCCATAAATAAATCATATTCCTTACTTTACAAACTGCACAATCACAAAACGCAAAAGTCCAAACCGATTGAACGACGCGTTTTTTTTAACCGTTTTTTCCAATGTTTACTACGACAGAAAAACGTAAACAAACACGATTTGTACGCAATACACTGTTGCCAAGAGTGCTAGCAAACTTAAATGTAGACCAAAGTAATCCCTAAGGGCTACTTGAACCAACGATGTTTTAACTTTAAACTTGGTTTAAATTTAAACCATGTTTAAAGTTAAAACATCGTCAATTAATTGACAGTCAACCAATCAGAACACAGCATTTTTAACTTGAACTTAGTTTAGTCGAGACAATCCCCAGCTTAAGAGTTGGCAATTCTTAGTTGAAGTATACAACTATACAACTCTGAGTTGCCTAAGACCCAGACAGCACATGATATCTTAAAGATATATTTTTTAGATCTTAATTATGTCTGGACGCCTAAAGACATAAAAAGGATATCTTGTGGACTTCTTTTTAGGGATGTTTAAAATTTTAAATATCTTAATAATCTTTGATTATGATATCTATAAGATGTCTTTTAAGTACAAGACGTCTTAACTTCGATACTAATCGCTAAAAATAAACTAACCACAATCTATTAAAAAAATTATTTCTTTTTATTTTCTTTTTACGAAAAACGAAAAAATTAAAAAAAAAATCAAAAAAGAAATTTTCAAAAAAAAACTGGAAAAAAAATAAGTTCAAAAAAAAAATTAAAAAAAAAACACATTTTTTTAAGATCTTTTTTTGACAAACAAATTACCTCTCATTCTAATTCTTATTACGCTTTATCAATACAACCGTAACTAGCACCGTAAATGGGAAGGGGTATTATGTTGTAAAGTCGCCTGTGCAAGGCGTCAGTAGGGCGTCTTAAAAAAGATGTCTTAAAGACGTTACCTTTTGTAACATACGACGTCGTTAAGACATCTTTAAGATACATATACGGCGAAAACCGACGTTCTTAAGGTCTTGAATGACGAGCTACATCTTTAAGATCTCTTTAAGTAATCTTTGTGCTGTCTGGGAGGCCACTTGCACCAATGATGGTTTAACTTTAAACGTGGATTAAATTGAAGTTTGGAATTTTTTATTTTTTTTTTTAATTGACAGTCAACCAATCAGAACGCAGCATTTTTAACTTAAACTCGGTTTAGTTAAGATAATCCCAGACCAAAAGTTGGTGCAAGTGGCCCTTAGAGCCACTTGCACCAACGATGGTTTAACTTTAAACTTGGATTAAATTGAACATATATAGGCACCAAACTTATATATAACCAATTTTTTGTGCTTCTAGCGCCGGTTAACCTGTGTATGTCTTTCTCTGTTTAAACTTCAATTACAAGCGACTAAGGGCCACTTGCAGCAATAATAATAACTTGATAATGATAATAACTTTAAACTTGGATTAAATTGACAGCCAAAGGTGCAAAGACCGGACTTAAAACGTATTAAAACAGACTTGTGCGGATTTGGCTTGTGCGGTGTTGTGCGCTTGGACCGGTATAACTATTTGCAGGTAAATAACGTATTTGTACAGACATGGGCCGGTACAGATTTGCAGGTCTAGGCGGATTTGGGCGGACTTGTGACGCGGGTGCAAAGACCGGACTTAAAACGTATTAAAACAGACTTGTGCGGATTTGGCTCGTGCGGTGTTGTGCAGACTTAGGCCGGTATAACTATTTGCAGGTAAATAACATATTTATGCAGACTTGGGCCGGTATACATTTACAAGTCTAGGCGGATTTGGGCGGACTTATGACGCGGGTGCAAAGACCGGACTTAAAACGTATTAAAACAGACTTGTGCGGATTTGGCTTGTGCGGTGTTGTGCAGACTTGGGCCGGTATGACTATTTGCAGGTAAATAACATATTTATGCAGACTTGGGCCGGTATAGATTTGCAGGTCTAGGCGGATTTGGGCTGATTTATGACGCGGGTGTAAAGACCGGACTTAAAACGTATTAAAACAGACTTGTGCGGATTTGGCATGTGCGGTGTTGTGCAGACTTGGGCCGGTATAACTATTTGCAGGTAAATAACATATTTATGCAGACTTGGGCCGGTATAGATTTGCAGGTCTAGGCGGATTTGGGCGGACTTATGACGCGGATGCCAAGACCGGACTTAAAACGTATTAAAACAGACTTGTGCGGATTTGGCATGTGCGGTGTTGTGCAGACTTGGGCCGGTATAACTATTTGCAAGTAAATAACATATTTATGCAGACTTGGGCCGGTATAGATTTGCAGGTCTAGGCGGATTTGGGCGGACTTATGACGCGGGTGCAAAGACCGGACTTAAAACCAATCGTAGATGGCGCTGTGCGAATAACACACAATTAAATCGCTCCGTGTTAAAAGTCGTTTAAAACGGTGTAAAACCTTCAAAATAATTTCAAATTTTAAACAAATCCGTGATATAGTGTTGTGAAATTGATTGGTAATAAAATGCCGCTCACTCAATCACAAATAAGTGATATAAAAGACCTAATTAAATCTGTTATAAAGGAAACCTTAGTGAACGACATAAATACCTTCAAAATAATTTCAAATTTTAAACAAATCCGTGATATAGTGTTGTGAAATTGATTGGTAATAAAATGCCGCTCACTCAATCACAAATAAGTGATATAAAAGACCTAATTAAATCTGTTATAAAGGAAACCTTAGTGAACGACATAAATTTGTCAATCATCGCCGACAAGGTCGCTGAAAAAATAGCCGTCAAAAAAACATTTGAAGAACATGAAAACAAAATAAAAACACTAACTGTGGAGAACAATAAATTAAAATCTAAAATAAACACTATGGAACAATATTCCCGTAGGAAAAATATAAGGATTTACGGTATTCCTGAAAATAATAACGAACCTAGTTTAATTAATATCATAAAAAGTACCACTAATCTGGACTTTTCCGAAGATAACACTGATTCTGTTTATCGCATAGGTAAACCTAAACAAAATGTTTGCAGAGCCGTATTTCTGAAATTTAAAAGTGAATATTCCAAACAAAAAATTATGCAAAAATGTAATACGTTAAAAGGAACAAGAATAACTATTATGGATGACCTCACTAAACAAAATCATGAAACCTTAAAAGCTGCGATTGAAAAATGTGGGAAGAAAAACGTTTGGTGTAGGGGTGGTAAAATTCATATAAACTTGGGCAACAAGAAAATAACAATTCACTGTTTGGATGTCCTAAATAAACTTACAAACAAGGATGAAGAAAGGATACATGGCGAAGGAAATGAGGAAAATTATGATTTAAAACTTATACTAGAGCGATAGTTACGTAACGATAAATTTTTGATATTGTTTGAACTTTATTTAAATTTATTAAAGTTTTTTTTTTCTCTTCTTTTTTAGTGTTAAGGTATGTCAAGTGAGTTAATTAATACCCTGGATAGAAGTGAAATAAAAACGAACATTTATGATAATCTCTCGGATTGCGTAAGGGAAAAGGTTGGTCTAACATGTATTCACTTTAATGTTAGGAGCATTAATGCGAATTTTGATCAGCTTCTTGTTTACCTAAATCCTTTTATAAAAAATATCGACGTAATTGTATTATCTGAAACCTGGATTTTGAATAATGTAAGTATTTATAACATACCAGATTTTGACATATTTTATAATAATTCTAAAATAAACCAGAATGACGGTTTAATTATGTACATAAAAAAAGATTTAGCTGCCAATGTTGAGATTATTAACTTCACTGAAACAAAACTTTTGCGCGCAACTTTTAAATTTAATAACATAACTGTTGGTATTTTAGGCTCATACAGACCTCCCTCTATTGATGTGAATTCTTATATTAAAAATCTTGAAAATTTACTTCCAACGTGCAATAATAGGATAGAATTTTTTTTAGGTGATATTAACATCGATTTAAAAAACTTAAATAAAACAGAGGTCAATGATTATCTTGATTTGTTAAATGGAAATGGGTTTGAATCCTACATAAACGAAATAACTAGAATAGCAAATAAAACCGTAATAGATCATATTTTTATTAGAAATAAATCTAATTTTAATTTAAGTTCCGCTGTAGTTAAAACAAATTTATCGGACCACTAAAATACATTTTTATCTGTTTTAAGTAAAAACTGTGAAGTTGAAGTTTTAGGCGCAAAAATTAAGAATGTTATTTATTACAATAAACTTAATAATTTCTTAAATAACGAGTCTTGGAATGAAGTTTTAAATAAAGATTGTAGTCAACAAGCCCTTAATTCGTTTTTAATTATACTAAATAAATATATAGAAAAATCAACAAAAATAATTAATGTTAGCAAAAAGGAACATAAAAAAATTAAACCCTGGATTACACAGGATCTGATTATTGCTATTCACGATAGAGACAAATTAAAAAAAAGACTTTTAAAAAATCCTAATAACATCCATTTGAATGAAGAGTACCGCGTTTTCCGTAATTCAGTAAATAATTTAATAAAGTCGACTAAATATAATTACTATAAAAACAAAATCAGTGAGGCTAAAGGTAACCAAAAAAAGGTATGGGAATTTATTAATGACGCCACAAATTCTTCCTATAGAAAGAAAGATATTAGTAGTATAAGTATTGAACATGGTGGTAGATCAGTAAGGGATAATGTCGAAAAATGCAACATATTTAATAATTTTTTTATTAATGTCGGTAAAATTATGTCGGATAAAATAAATAATTGTGATATGTAGGAAGATAATATATGCGAACCTCAAATAGCGCAGGAGTCTATTTATTTTGAGCCAGTTACAGAAAATGAGTTAACTTTAATTATTAGCAAATTAAAAAACAAATCGGCCCCAGGACCAGACGGCTTCTCTAATATTTTAATTAAAAGAATTCATAGTAAAATATTAACGCCCCTATGTCACATCATAAATATATCTATAGATTCTGGAATAATTCCAAGGCAATGGAAAGAATCCACCGTGATTCCAATTTTTAAAAATGGAAATTCCTCTAATCCCAATAATTATAGGCCAATATCACTTATAAGTAATTTTGCAAAGGTCTTCGAGCACTGTGTCAAAAATAGGCTGTTAAAATTTTTTGTTAGACACAAAATCCTTACCAGTAGGCAATTTGGTTTCAGAGAAAAAAAGAGTACTGAAGATGCAATTTTAGATTTATTTTCATATTTAATGGAAAATCTTAAAATGGACAAAAAATGTATTGCTATATTTTTAGATTTGGCAAAAGCTTTTGACACAGTGTCTCACAAGATTTTGTTAAAAAGGCTCTATAAACTTGGGATTAGAGGAATTGCTTACGAACTAATAAAAAATTATTTAACAAGTAGATTTCAAAATGTAAAAATTGGAAATTGTTTTAGTAGTAAGTCAGAGATTATTATGGGAGTCCCACAGGGCACGGTCCTGGGCCCGATTCTGTTTTTAATTTATATAAATTCCATAGCTAGCATAAAAAATATGTCTGGTCATATTGTGTCTTTTGCGAATGATACTGCAATGGTTTTTTCTGAAAATAGTTGGGAGGGTGTTAGAAATAAAGCGGAAAATGAACTTTCCTTAGTCTGTAACTGGCTCAAAATAAGCAAACTCTCTCTAAATGTAAGTAAAAGTAACTTTTTAGCTTTTTCACCATATATTAACGGTCAACCCGATTTCAATTTTCTATATATTCACAGTAATGACTGCACTAAAAATAATTGTCAGTGCCCAAAAATTGAAAAGACATACCAAGTTAAATATATAGGTTTGTTATTAGATCAACATTTATGTTGGGACAAACATATACATTACCTTTCGAATAAAATTAGACAAACCTTACCTAAATTTTATATTCTTAGAAATATTTTAAAACTAAATGAATTAATTCTTATATATAAGGCTCTTGTTGAATCTATTATTAGTTATTGTGTTTCAATTTGGGGTGCGCTTCATAAAAATTCTCTTATTAATCTACAAACTACGCAGAATACAATTCTTAAAGTTATCCTTCATAAAGTAAAGTAAAAAAGTTATTTAACACTGAATTGCTCTATAATGAAGCTAAAGTACTTACTATTCAAAAATTGTACATTTTTAAGTGTCTTATATGGGCATTTAAAAACAGGATCCCCTATTGCCCTACTACCAACACCAGATTCACATTTAATAATTTAGCGATTCCTTTATTTAAAAAATGTTTTACTCAAAGGTTTATATTATACGCAGCTTCCAAGTTGTATAATCAATTGCCCGATATTATAAAAGAAATTAAAACAATTAAACTTTTTAAAACTAACGTAAAAAATATAATTCTAAATGATATTATTAACTTTAAATATCCATTCTAAGATCCCCTTTTCCCTGTACGCTCGTTTTTGCTTTACTTTTGCCCTTATCTCTTTTTTATCTCACTTAACTAATGTTATTTTATTTTTATGTCTATACCTTAACACTGGTCAGTAGAAGTAGAATTAAGTCAATTATTTACTTAGATTAATTTTTAGTACTTAGTATTACGTATAAATTAAGATTATTTTTTGTACATATTCATACAAGCATTATGTTGCTTAGGTTATTGTATGAAAAATGTAAAAAAATTGTACATCTACAATAAATTATTATTATTAATTATTATTATTATTAAAACGTATTAAAACAGACTTGTGCAGGTTTAAATTAAATCTGAAATTGCGGGTCTAAAACGCTGTGATGGGTGAAAGCCGACTTGACGGGTATTAAACATACTAAACCGGATTTGATTTTATACCCGCACAGACCCGCACAGACCCGTACATTTTCAGCAGGGTGTACACAGACTAAGAATGTTATTCGGCATAGGTATGTATTAAAGAAACTCACCAAAAGTTAAAAATAATTTAAAATTCCTGTTGTCCGACCCTGTTATCAAGCTTAGCTTATCAAAATTTTCGTTAAAGTAACCAGTTGTAATACAGTTCCATACATTAAAAAAAAATGATTTTGTGCAAAAAGACTGCAAAATATTTGTATTTTTAGCATAATATACTTCACTATAAAACTATTATTTTTTATGAAAATTTAATGGCAAAGGCACTAAACAATAACAAAAAAAAGTTCCCTAGATGGGGCAGGTTGAAGTTATTTTATTGTGTAATCAAGGCTGAACATATAAGATACCCACCTACCCTAACACACATAACTATCTAGTTCTCTAACTGGGGAGATGATTATATGCACTGATATTCTCTTTAAGGAAAATGTTGGCCCCTGTCATACTTATGGTGGCTTAGTTAACACCATGGGAACTATATTTTAAGTTCATGTACTATTTATCTATCTATCTCTGTTTACAGAACGCGATAAACAGAGATAGGTAGATAAAAAGTAACTGAACTTAAAATATAGTCCCTATGGTGTAAACTAAGCCAGTGTTTTTGCGGATTTATTATTTAGAATTTTATATTTTTGCAGGTTTGGACTTTTCATTAGATAAATTATTCAACAAACCGATGTGTCAAAAAACCGGACTACGAAAAAATTTTAAGGAAAATAAAAAAGCCAAATTGTTGGTTAATCAAAAGCCATTTTTAAATTAATTACTGACTAATATGAATGCTATGATACAGAATTTATAATAAAAATCTCTTGATTTAACTGATTTTCCGTTAAATTGAATAAAATAAAAATCAAACTTTTCTTGCAGATTTATTATAAAGAAAATTGAATAAAAAAAAGTTTTTTAGATAACTATAGAGGAATGTACAGATTTTCGTAAAAATGCAAAACAAGGCGCAAGCCAAGTGTGGAAATGGACATTTCCACACAAGTATGGAAAACACTTTCCTTTCGAGTAATCTATTCATATGAACAATAAATACAATATAATTACATTTATTTGATTAATATAAATAATATTTTTATATGATATTTTAAAACGTTTTTTTTTTATAAAGGTGTATTACATTCAGTTTTTATTTTATTTATATTTAAATTTGTATTACCGGTTTGGCCACATGTCAGGAAAGTCAGGGAATTTAATTTGTCAGGAAATTTTATTTAAAAATCAGGGAATTTTATTGAAAAACCTGGAATTTTATTTTTTTATTTTATACCTTTTTTGTTTCATATATTTTTTACCTAAAAAACAAAAAAGTCAGTGAAAATATGAAAATTTGTCAGGGAACTTTTTTTCAAAATCGGGTAAAAGTCAGGGAATTTTCCAAATAAAATTCTGTGGCCACCCTGATTACAGAAGTAGTTTTTAACTATAGGATTTTTATTTGGGGGACTAAGCCAGGGATGGCCAAATAATTTTTTATAGGGTGAAAAACTTATAGGCTTTTTAACATTACTGATAAATAGTTTTTGACAAGGGCATAGCCAGACCTTTTTACATTGGTGGTAATTAAATTTAGCGCCGCAGATTTTTTTTTTAATTTTTAAGGTCCTGCATTGTTACAGAATTTTTTAAAAAAATTAAAAAAAAACAATTTATTAAAAAAAAATAAACAGACAGAAGAAGCTTTGTAAAATGCACATTTAGCGTTGCAGCTGATTTTTTTAGAAATTTTATGTTCTCGCACCTCAGAACTTTAGATGCAAATTTTAGAAAATTCAGTATTTAAAATTGTAATTGCAATCAAGTTTAGCGCTTTTAGCGTTTAAATAAACAGACAGAAGAAGCTTTGTAAAATGCACATTTAGCGTTGCAGCTGATTTTTTTAGAAATTTTATGTTCTCGCACCTCAGAACTTTAGATGCAAATTTTAGAAAATTCAGTATTTAAAATTGTAATTGTAATCAAGTTTAGCGCCGCAGGCGAAAATTTTTAAAGTTTTTCAGGACATGTGATTTATATGAATTCAAAAGGCATTTTTGATGTTAAAGTGTCAAATGACAAACTAATTAAAATAAAAAATGAAACTATTAAAGACAAAGGTTTAGCTGATTTAAAACATATAATAAAAACAGGTTTTCCAGAAAATAAAAAAGATTTAAATGACAATTTAAAAATGTATTGGAATTTTAGACAAGATTTAAGTTTTTCAGATAATTTAATTTTTAAAAATAATAGAATTTTGATTCCACAAAGTTTAAGAAAAGAAATGTTAACATATATCCATTTAGGTCATTTGGGCCAAGAAAAATGTAAATTGAGAGCTATCGAACTTCTATTTTGGCCTGGCATGTCAAATGATATTGATAATGTTATTTCCAGTTGTGAAATTTGTAACAAATATAAAAAGTCAAATCCAAAAGAATCTTTAATGCCTCATAAAGTACCAAGTCGTCCTTGGAAAAAGTAGGTGTAGACCTAGCATACATAAAAGGAAACGATTATTTAATACTAATTGATTATTTTTCAAAATTTGTTGAAATTGCTTATTGTTTTTCCTTGACTAGTAAAATTATCATTTTGCAAATGAAAAATATCTTTTCTAGGCAAGGAATTTCAAAGATTGTTTGCTCTGACAATGGACCTTGTTTTAATAGTCAAGAATTTAAAAATTTTGCAAAATTTTATAATTTTCAACATATCACTAGCAGTCCGGGTCATAGTCAGAGTAATGGTCAAATTGAGCGGGTAATTCAAGATGTTAAAAAATTACTTTTAAAAGCTCATGAGAGTAATGATGATCCTTATTTATGTATGCTAGAGTTTCGCAACACTCCTATTTCAGCTAAAATACCGAGCCCAGCTCAAATATTAAATTCAAGACGACTAAGAGGTATTTTACCAGTAAAAGATAAACTGCTTAAACCTAAAGTTCAAAATTTAAATAAAATTAAAAACTCCTTGCAAGAAAAGAAAAGTTTAGAAAAATATTATTATGACCAAAAAAGTAGAGATTTGCCAGATTTAAAAGTAGGTGATCAAATTATGATTCAAAATTTTAATAAAAAAGAATGGAAGCAAGGTGTTGTGCTAGAAGTTGTAGCTCCTAGAACTTATAAATGTAAAAAATATGAAAATAATAAAATATTAACTTGAAATAAAAAATATCTAAATAAAATAAATAAAAACAACAAATAAATATAAATATTAAAAATGACTGTGATATAAATGTTTATAAAGATATTAAAATAAATAGTGATTTAGGAAACTTTGAGACTAATAAAATTTTCTATAATGTAAAAATTTAAAATCAAAATGTAAGCAATGAGATTGTTGTTAACAATGAAATTGTTGGTAATAACACCGTTGATGATCCTAGGATTGTTGACGAGGTTATTGTTAACGAAGTTGTTAATGACGATATCGTTGGTAGTAGTTTACAAAGTTCAAATGACGAATTAGTTTCAAATAATTTAACTTATGAAAATGTTTCAAGGTATGGTAGGGTAATAAAACTACGGAATATTTTAGACTTATAAAAGACTGATTTTAGAAGTGTGTTGACAATGTAATGTTATATGTTTTTATGTAAAAAGGTAAATGTGAATTTTTATGTAAAAATGTAAATGTAAATTTTATGTTAAAATGTAAATGTTAATTTGTGTACATTTTTGTAAATAATTTTTATATATTTATTATTGTTATTATTATTGTATATATACTAGATAGTAAAAGAAGGGGATGTCATGAGTTTATATTTATAATATTATTGTAACAGTTGCCGTGTTTTTAGACACATCCATAAAATGTATAAAAGCTGAAAATATATCTATCTCTTTCTTCTTCCATCTAAATCTGTGTTTAATTGACAACCTACGTCTACGCTCCGTAACACTTAAGTAAAACTCATTATTATTTATAACAATAATTGATTTAAATAATAAATGAGACATTCCTTTTCTATCCAAGCTAGTCAAAAACCGCGTGGCTACTAGGAAGAAGCCGAGCCACGATCAGCCAACTCACAGGGATCCTTACGGTTCACTGTGGACTAAGAAGGCACCTGTTCAAGATTAAGGTGGATAACGACCCCGTCTGTTCGGGTTGCGGGATAGACGAAGAATCGCCCTTCCATTTCCTAGGACAATGCGATCGGTTCGGCAGAATACGACAGGAGATCTTCGGAGTGGCAACGTTCCGAAGAGAGGAGTTGCGTACCCTTGTCTGGACAGATATCGCGACCTTTATAAGGAGGTCCGGCAGCTTTACTGGGCTATCGCCGCTGTTCCTCGAAAAATACATATGTATGTTGGGCGCATTGCAGCTAATACCACCTTAGACAAAATGAAGCGCTATATTAATCAGACATTTCCGAAAAAACATATCGAAGTTGAATCTCTTCCCAAATGGAAAAATTCTAAATCAGAAGCATTTAAAATTACAGCTAATTACAACATGTTACCTCTTATGTTAAATGCGAATAACTGGCCTGAGGGGTGATTAGTTAAAAAATTCAAATTCTTTCGAGACGATACAACTGTCAGAAACTAAGCCTATAATACCCGTACATGGCCCTCCGCATAATACTACATTAAAATTTTTTTACCAAAATGTCAGAGGTTTAAATACAAAAATAAATACTGTCTATGCTGCCGTGTCGGATAGCGATGCAGATATATTATGCCTATCTAAAACTTGGATTCACTCGGACGTAGAGTCATCGGAATTATTTGGTGAGATGTATAATGTTTTTCGCTGCGACCGACGATATGGCGGAGTTCTAATAGCAACAAAACCTGAACTTAATGTACTACAATTGGACCTGTCATTTATAACAAATAACTATCATAAAAATAATATTGAAATCGTAGGCTGTAAAATAGATTTTGGTAATTTGTATTTAGTAATAATTTGTATTTATATTGCACATGATATACTTCATGATGATTTCGAGGATTTTTTTAATTTATTATCTATTAGTGAATGTCTTTACAACACAAATGTAATTTTTCTAGGAGATTTTAATATTACTCGTTTTAATAATCCTAATCTACACGATATGGCGGAGTTCTAATAGCAACAAAACCTGAACTTAATGTACTACAATTGGACCTGTCATTTATAACAAATAACTATCATAAAAATAATATTGAAATCGTAGGCTGTAAAATAGATTTTGGTAATTTGTATTTAGTAATAATTTGTATTTATATTGCACATGATATACTTCATGATGATTTCGAGGATTTTTTTAATTTATTATCTATTAGTGAATGTCTTTACAACACAAATGTAATTTTTCTAGGAGATTTTAATATTACTCGTTTTAATTTAATAATCCTGATCTACACGACAGTTATTGTAACACTTTTTTAAATTTATTATCTAATACTGAATTATCTCAATTTAATACAGTGCCAAATGCACTAAATAGATTATTAGATTTAGTTTTATAAATGTTAAATGTGAGGTTGTCGAGTCGGATGGCATAGTTCATACAGATTCACACCATCCACCATTAGATGTATTTCTAGAGGTTACTAGATCAAAACCGAATAATTTTGTAAATAATAATAACGAGAAATCATATAACTTTAAAAAAGCAAATTTCTTAGGTTTATATAATCATCTTGGAAACATTAACTGGTCTGAGCTTGATAAATTTGCTGATATTAACGAAGCATGTACATATTTTTACCGAATATTAGAATATGCCTTTGACCAGTATGTACCTCTATATAAACCTAAAGGCAAATCTGCAAGAAAATACCCATCTTGGTTTACAATGGACATTATAAAAAAAATCCGTAAAAAAGAGACGGCTTTTAGACATTACAGAAACACCCATAGTTTATACTCCCTCAACAAATTTAAACGACTACCTTCCGAAATAAAATATGATATATCCCAAGCACATACAAGTTATTTAAGAACAGTTGAAGAGTCACTTCAAACTGACCCTAGTAAATTTTGGTCATATATAAACTCTAAGAAGAAATCTACTCGCATTCCTGGTAAAATGAAATTCGATGATAAAGTATATGAGAACCCCCAGTCTATAGTAGATGGATTTGCAGAATATTTCTCTAGTGTATACAAGCAATCGTCTCCAAATAACAACTTTGATTTTAACAATAGTGAGAATTTAACTATTAATCTTTCACGTATATCAGAAAAAGACATTTTATTAGCGTGTAAAAAACTTAAGAATAGTATGACATCGGGTGTCGATAAAGTTCCTAGTATTATTTAATCTTATGTTAAAGTCGAGTACTTTTCCTGATTTGTGGAAGATATCGAGGGTTTGTCCTGTGTTAAAGTCAGGTGATCCTGGCAATGTTGGTAATTACCGCCCTATTTCAATTATATGAAATTTCGCAAAAGTATTTGAAAGTGTTCTTTACAAGTATATTTATAACGATGTAAAGAGTATGTTATCACCTAACAGCATGGTTTCATGCAAAAAAGGTCTACTGTTACCAACCTTGCCAGTTTCAATGACATTGTTATAGAAAATGTTGACAGGGGTAGACAAGTGGACGTCATATACACAGACATAATGAAAGCATTCGATCAAATCGATCATTATGTACTGTTACATACTCTAAAATGCATAGGGTTTAGCCCGATGTTACTTCTTCTATTTGAGTCTTACTTGCTTAATAGGTTACAATTTGTGCACTATAACGGCATTAATTCAATTTTAATTTCACCTACATCTGGTATCCACAAGGGTCTAACTTGGGCCCTTTGTTGTTTTTAATATTTATAAATAATCTGCTGTTGATTTTGGTTTGTTTCAAGCTTATGTTTGCTGATGACTTAAAAATATTTTGTGTTATTTCAAATATTATAGATTGTTTTAATCTTCAACAAGAATTAGATAAGATTAATTCTTGTTGTAATGCAAATAGACTAAAATGGTACGTGGTAACTCAAGTCAAGTAGGCATATTTTCTATCTCTTCTGACAGGACTAATATTCTTTACAAATCTCCGGTGTATATCATGTGCAATAATTTCAATTGCTTAAGCAATTATATTGATATTAATTTTAGTGGTCTAGGTCAAATTCTTTATAGTGAAAATTCTAATCCCGCATAATATTTTTTATTAATATTTTATTTGTATTTATTGATAGATATATTTTGTATTTTTGCAATTCAAAAATTTATTTATGTGTATATTTTGTATCATATTTATAGATATTTATATATACTTGTCCTGTCATTGGTGTATACCGTTGGTCAATAAAGATTATTATTATTATTATTATTATTATTTAGGCAGGGTGTAGAGTAGATATGTGGCTGGTACAGCTCGGGGCTGGCAAAAAGTTCCATAATGGCCTAGTTGCCTGGCTTGTAGCCTCCCCACCCTTACTACTACTACTACTACTACCTATTTTGGCAAAAATATCAATTGATATTAGATTTTGTGTTTACTTTTTTACCTATTTTGTTGCTTGGGTAGACCCTTTGAAAGGGAACGTTCAAGTATTACGTAACGCTCTAGGGGGGGGTTCTCAAAAACGTTACGCTGTGTTATAGAGGGGGGGGTATCAGTAAAAATGTTACGTAACACAAATGTTTATTGGATCAAGTTTTTAACAATGATCTAGGCTAAGTTACGGATTCGTTGCAAATTTTATTTCACAAGGCGTTCACTAAACAAAAAAAAATAGAGATGGAAAACTATAGGCAATAACCGGTGTTCGGTTAACAGGTTGCGGAAATTACCTCAGACAGGTTTTTGGTTAAAACACGCAAGCAATAACCGGTTAAGAACCGGTTTTAAACTTAAAGCAAAATTTCCTTTAAAGGAGGGTATCGCATTTTGGGCTAAATCGCCTGCAACGATAAGACTTTACATGCTTATAGATACATAAAAAATAAATACTTAGCCAAAATTTCAGCCTTTTTTACATCCCGGAACATACTTTAATTAATTATTTTAATTAAGAATTTGACATCTGTCAATATACGATTTGGCAACATTGCACGTCAAAATAAAAATAACTTTGCACGTTAACTACAGTGGGGCCAAAGGAAAGGGTCTGTGTTGTGTTCACTGCTCTCGACTATAATATTAAAATATTTTGTTGTGTTTTATTAGTTTTCACGAATTCAATATACTGTAATTCAATGTGTAATTAGGCTTGACTTATGTGACTAGTTTCTTATGTTTCAGTACGATTATGGAATTATTTTTGAGGTATTTATACTATAATAACACTGTAAGCAAACCAGCTGTTTCAGCGATAACCCAAAGCATGTAGTTCCTTGGGACAGTGTTACCCAAGACAAGTAATTTAATGTGGCTTTCAACATGTTAAATTACTTTATTTCCATGATATGATTCAAAACTAGATTACAACAAATAGACTTTTAACTTTTAATATTAATTAAATATACTTATTTAAAAATAGATATATTTAATTATTATTGTGTTGTTTTTATTATACATTCTACCTAAATGTGATTATGTTGGTTTTAGACAAACAAAAACTATTGCTTTTTTTCAATATGATATCACATTTAGCGCAAGAATAATGCGATGTTGTTGTTGATGTAAAAATGGCCAAATTTTGCGTTAGGTAATACTTGAACGTTCCCAAAGTAGCTAAAATAGGTATTTGGTTTTTATTTAATGAGTCAGAAAACTTTTTTATTTATTTTTACTTGAAGGCTTTTCGTATTAGTTACCAAAGTGGCGATTATGGTTATGATTGGTGATAGATTGGTTCAAATAATAACCAAATGCTATAACCGCTCTCAAAGCACGGTCACAGATTTTAATACCAATTGGATTAACCGCACGTAACCAAAGCATACCGAAATCAAACGGTAAATACTAAACCTATGACCAAAATTACAAAAAAAAATACACAGAAAAAAGTTTGCGACAAAAAACTGACCATTCCCCTTAATTAGGTATTGTTTATACAGGACTATGTATGTAAAAATACTTACAACAATTAACTTAGTAGTTATTTTAATTGTTTTTGTAGATTTTATCAGCTATAACTGCTATCAAATGTCTAGATTTCCTTTTTAGGAACCATCCCAGACGCTAAAAAAAAGAAAAAGTATAATGAACCTTTGTAGGTCTGTTCAAACTGTTTAAACTTACCCCTTTTGACAACAAACACTTATGCTAAAAAATAGATTAGAATCATAGTAAAGAATTACGCCAATTTCAACTTTTAAGCACAAACGAATCACCTTTTTTGTCAAAAATAATTTAAATGTCAAAATATTCTAGCTCTATTTTAAAAACACTGACAATCTCCCGAAGTACATTGAAAAACTGTTCCCAACTCAAATTATTTTAAACCTGGATACCCTGCCCTCCTTAGGATGAACGCGGCAAACCAAGATAACAATACAGTCGATATTTCTGTGACCGCTTATGTAAAAGTCGACTGTATTAATACAGTCGATTTTAGCAATTGCTATCTGGATTTGCTGCGTTCATCCTAAGGCGGGCAGTACCTAGGCAGGTACATGCTTGTTCGTAAACTTAAACATAAATCTACAGGTACAGTTGCAACATAATACCTTATACCTTTTAGTTAAAGTTAAAAGTAGGGTTTCCAACTCTGAGGGCCACTTGCAACAAGTTTTGGTCTGGGATGTCAGCTAAACCGGGTTTAAGTTAAAAATGCTAGGTTCATTATACGCACAGCCCGGATCAAAGTAGCCATTTACCAGGGGCATGCAAAAATTATTATTTAAAAAAACTTCTTTTTCAAGTAAATATACACTTTAAACTATTATTCACCAAGCGGACTGTCATGTCGACGCTGTTAATACTCATTAAAGTTAAATTAGTCACTTGTTCATGATCCATGACTCATGGAGAAAGTCTTATTTTTTTTTGGAAATTGTTTTCCCTTTTCAAAAAACCAATAATTAATAAAAAAAACACAACATTTTTGTATTAACTATTCGTTTTTTGAAAAGAGAAACAATTTTCAAAAAAAAAAGTCTTTCGCCATGAGTCATAAACCATGACCAAGTGACTCACTGAGTATTAACAGCGTCGAAATTACATTCCGCTTGGTGAACAATAGTTTAAAGTGTCTATTTACTTGAAAAAATAGTTTTTTAACATTCTAATTTTTGCATGCCCCTGGTAAATGGCTACTTCGATCCGGGCTTTTTTATAATTATAATAAGCAAAAACGAAAAAATAAAAAATATATATATATAAAAAAAAAAATATTTTTTCTAAGTTGTTTTTTTCGTAAAACGAAAAATGAATTAAACACATTTTTTTTTGAAAGAAATTGTTTTTACCCCATTTTACCACCTTACCCCAACCCGATTTTTACCACCTTACCCCAACTCGATTTTTACCAAAAACAATCTTATCCTAGAATTTTGGATAATTAACCTATGGTACAAATTTGAAGCCTTTAGCTCCCGGACCCACTGACTGACCGACAGACAGATTTTTACTTTCTCATAAAAGAAAGTATTGATTTGTTTGCTTAAATTATCTTACTTTTTTTTGAGGAAGGGAAATCGAGCGCAGCGTTGTACCAACTCCCTACCCAAAAGACAGAAGTAGAGAATAAAGGACTGTCCTTAGAAATAAATTACGGTTGGCAACCCTATAGTAAATATAATTGTTAAGGAAAGTTTGGACTTTACCCCTCACTTTGATTTTCCCAAATATATATGCAGGTACTAAATGTTTATAGCGTAAAGCAATTAGATAGTCTCTGGTTTAGATTTTATAAATACGTAAAGTTGAAATAAGCTCTAAATATTATGCTTTTTTTATAAAGTTTT
>OY294048.1:24101282-24160189 GCA_958510825.1 Brachypterus glaber | reverse complement strand
CTATAATATCGTCCTAACAAAACTCGCGGGGGAGGTTTTTAATCCATAAGGCATTCTATTAAATTCGTAATGTCCTGATGGAGTAGAAAAAGCAGTTTTGCACTTATCTGATTCTTCCACTTCAATTTGATGGAAAGCAGAGGATAAGTCTAGAACTGTGAAACATACAGCATTTCCGAGTTGATCTAAGATATTTTCAATATTAGGCAAAGGAAAAGAATCGCCTATAGTAATATCATTCAATTTCCGATAATCTATTACAAGTCACCATTTTCTTTTACCTGAGGAGTCTAGTTTTTTAGGAACAATCCATAGATTGCTAGAATAAGGTGATTTAGAATGTCTGATAATATTTTGTTCAAGCATTTGATTTATTTGAGAATTTATTTCCTGTTCATGTACTTTCGGATACCTGTAAGTTTTACAAGTTATAGGAGCGTCATGTTTTGTATGAATAGAATGTTTTAGAGTTTTTGTAGAAGTTAAATATTCACCAGGTAAGTGAAATAAATCTGAAAATTCTTCACAAATATTTAGAATGGCTTGATTTTCATCGGAAGTTAAGTGATCAGTATGAATTTTTTCTTTTAAAATTTTATTTCTATTAGTTTGATTATTATTTATTTTTAAATTAAAATAATTAATTTCTTCGAATTTATTTAAATCTACTAAATCTAAAGTAGGTTTTTCAATTAAAACTTCATTTTCATTCATATTTAAGATAGGTATGATTGCTTTATGATTATCATTATTAATTAAAATATCGGGAATAAAAACATTAGGATGATTTTTTTTTCTCAATGAGACCATATTTTAAATTATTCTGTGAAATATTTATTTCAGCAATAAATTCACAATAAGGCGGAATTTTTATTTTATTTTCTGATGTTTGTTATTTTTCCAATATTATTTCTTTCGGTGAAAGGGCATAGCCCAATTATATGGTGAAAAGTCCCCCCTCTGGGATTTTCACCGGATATAGGGCATTCGATTCGGTATCAAAAAAGACCAAGCCCCCTAAATTTTCAGCTCGCCAGGGCGCCTCTAGCGGCCGCTAGCGCAAAAAAAAACACTTTTTAGTATTTTTGAGATAACTCGGGCTCAAAATAATATTTTTACATGCAGTTTGCGGCATTCGAACGGGGTTTTAATGGAGTATATGTGTGATTTTTTTAGATTTTTTGGCTTCATAACCAAAAAATGGAGGCCATTTCAATATTTGCAACGTGATTTTCAGGACTTTTTCTCTTTCCGGCACAAAATTGAAAAATGGCATTTTATAACATTTTTCATTACCTTTCAGATGGTATATTGCGAATAAATTTTTAAGTGGTGCAAAAGGTCAAAAAACGGCAAATATCCGATTTTGGTCATTTCCGACCGATTTTTGACCGATTGCTGATCTTCTCGCGACGTTTTTGTGGGCAATGAGTCACTATCAAGTCCCTAAGACACTCAAACCCAAGTTTTAGTCCCTCAGGAAAGCTGCTCCTCGAAAACAGACCACTAAAATCGTTTTAGTACCGTCAAAAACCCCCAGTCCCACGTTCCGGCCTTCACAATTTTTCCATTATGATCCGTTCCGTCCAAAACCCACATTTCGACTTCATTTCTCACCGTCCAGAACATTTAAACAGCATCAGCATCCTGAAAACCCCCCAGCCCTTAGGATCCACGTCTATTTCCTTATATTTCTGGGATAGATAAAGACCGTTTCTAAAGGATAGGCATGTACTTATACTCCAACTAAATGATTTTGTCAACATGTTTGTTTAATAATTTTTATTTATTAGTATACTTGCAATTAATCTCTTATGTACAAATTCTAGAATTCTATTCAGTCTCTTCGAAAATATTATAATGATCTTAGAAAATGTTATTCATCGTCGTCTGAATCATCGTTGATGCACGCCACGACATTATCGTCCAAAAAATATTTTATTAAAATTTCGGCTGGTCTTACAATTCTATCTTCATATCGTCCGTTGGATAGATAATAAATAATTGCGGCCTCATGAGCTCAGCATCCTGCTGTCCGATTCCCATTCACACAATCACAACAGTACCTCAATATACCTCCAGGTCAAATTGAAAACAGACCTCGGATATCGTTTTAGCACCATCAAAAAGTCCCACTTCCTGGCCCTCGCAATTTTTCCATCATATCGGACTCTCTCTGCGCTCCACAACTCTCTTGAGAACTCGCAGCCGAGTGCTCCCGAACACTCTCTTGAGAACTTTTTATCATCATTGCTGGTACTTCAGACCGGAAGAAAAAAGTTTCCTTACTTTGTTTTGTTATAGTTTGTTTACCATTTAAACAACAAACAAATTATTTTTTCAAGGTAGGTTTTCGGACATTCACATAGAAAGCAGTAGTAACAAACTGCGCGGTGTAGGTTCTTTGCCGGCACTTGGCAGTTGCCTGAACTGCAAAATCCTGTCCGCGCGCACTATTGCTGTTGAAGGCTACAAAACTTCTTTACGCGCAATGTGAGCATGAGGCAAGAAAAGGATTTTGTTAATAAGATAATTGATAACACTCTGAGTCCGATATGATGGAAAAATTGCGAGGGCCAGGAAGTGATACTTTTTGATGGTGCTAAAACGATTTCCGAGGTCTGTTTTTAATTTGACCTGGAGGTATATTGAGGTACTGTTGTGATTGTGGGAATGGAAATCAGACAGTAGGATGCTGCGCTCATGTGGCCGCAATTATTTATTATCTATCCAACGGACGATATGAAGAATTGTAAGACCAGCCGAAATTTTAATAAAATATTTTTTGGACGATAATGTCGTGGCGTGCATCAACGATGATTCAGACGACGATGAATAACATTTTCTAAGATCATTATAATATTACAAAATATTTCTTGGACTGAATAGAATTCTAGAATTCTAGAATTTGTACATAAGAGATTAATTGCAAGTATACCTATAAATAAAAATTATTAAACAAACATGTTGACAAAATTATTTAGTTGGAGTATAAGTACATGCCTATCCTTTAGAAACGGTCTTTATCTATCCCAGGAATATAAGGAAATAGAGGTGGATCATATCAAGGGCTGGAGGTTTTCAGGACGCTGATGCTGTTCCTGGCATTACTTGCTTAATTAAATGTTCTGGACGGTGAGAAATTAAGTCGAAATGTGGGTTTGGACTTTTCGGACGGAATGGATCATAATGGAAAAATTATGAAGGCCGGAAAGTGGGACTTGAAGGTTTTTGACGGTGCTAAAACGATTTTAATGGTCTGTTTTCGAGGAGCAGCTTTCCTGAGGGACTAAAACTTGGGTTTGAGTGTCTTAGGGACTTGATAGTGACTCATTGCCCACAAAAACGTCGTAGAAGATCAGCAATCGGTCAAAAATCGGTCGAAAATGACCAAAATCGGATATTTGCCGTTTTTTTGACCTTTTGCACGGAATTATCATTTTGATTGCTTTGAAAATTGTTTAACTCTGTTTGATTATTGTTGGGAAAACTAACCAATTCCCTTTGGACTTCGTTCTTATCTGTTACTTCTAGTTCTCTAGGAATATATAAAACTTTTTCCTTATTAATATCAACATTTAATTGAGGATTAGTGTCAGAATTTATTTTTGTACTTTTATTTTCTAAAATTTGATTTAAATGTCTTTTCCAGACTAAATCTTCATTTTCTAACTTGCAGAAATAAATTCTATCACCTAGAACCTCGTCTATAATTGCAGGTACCCAACTCTTTCTATTTGGATTTCGGTAATCCCTAACATATACCTTATCCCCGATTGAAAAAGTTTTGTCCCTACCATTTAAATTTAATTTTTCTTTATCATGCTCTTTATTCATTAAATTAAAACGGGTTTTTACTTTATGTTTAAAGACTAGACTTGAAGGTGACACGCCTGTCGTGATGTGAATTGAATTTCTATAATGAAATAAAAATCTATTTAATAGCGTTTCGAAATTAACACCTTCATTATTATTATCTTTGAGTGCTTTTAATAAACCGTATTTAATGTTTTTTACAGAATTTTCGCAAAAAACATTGGTTGCTGGATGATATGGGGGTGAGGTCAAATGCTTAATACCGTTATTACATAAAAAGTTTGAAATTTCTAATGAGTTAAACGGTGGACCATTTTTGAAAGTACAAAACGTGCAAAGCACTGTCTAAAAATTTCAATAACGTTTTCAGCGGTAGTACTTTTTAGCACAAAGGCCTCAATCCATTTGGAATAAAAATCGGAAATTACTAAAATGGTTTTTCCTTTGAACGGCCCTAGAAAATCTGCATGAACACGTTAAAAAAACAGAATTTACTTTTTGAATAGAGATTACTGGAGCTTTTGGGGGATCAGACTTAAAAAATGAACAAGTTTTACAACTATTTAAGGTATTTTCAATTTCTTTATCTAGCGCAGGCCACCAAGAATAATGGGTATTATGTAACTCTTTTAACAATTGATTTCGTAGCTTGGTAGAAATTATAACCCTATATCCCCACATAATGATTCCCCTATCTAAAGTTATCTCCGTTTTTCGCAAAAAAAAGGTTTCATTAACTCGTCTTCACAATTTTCAGGAAAGCCATATCGCAAAAAATTAAAAACCTTACCTAAAACTGGATCTTTTCTATTTTCTGAAATAAGTTTGTACTTGTCAATAGGAATACATTTTTCTACGAAATTAAAATAATCGAAATCATTTTCTTCAGGTTGGCTGTCCAAACATTCTAAAGGTAATCTGCTTAAAGCATCCGCTCTGGTATTTTCAACACCTTTAATATGCTTAAAAGTATAATCAAATCCAGATAAAAATAAACACCATCTTTGTAGTCGACCTGCAGCCATTTGAGGTATAGTTTTTGATTCTCCAAAAATTGCCTCCAAAGGCTTATAATCTGAAACTAACTCAAATTTAGCACCAACCAAATACTGATACAATTTTTTAACCGACCAAAAAATACTTAAAGCTTCTTTATGAATCATAGAGTAATTAAGTTCCGATTTAGATAAAACCCTAGAAATAAAGCAAATGGGCTTATCTGATCCATCTGGCAATACGTAAGAAAGTACGCCACAATACCGTAAAAACTTGCATCACATATCAAACGTAAAGGCTTTGTTTGATCATAATGAATTAAAATTTTATCTGAAATTAACTCTTTTTTTAGAATTTCAAAAGATTTATTACATTCTTTACTCCAACAAAATTTAGTATTATTTTTTGTTAAATGATACAGAGGTTTTAATTTGAGTGAAATGTTTTCAATAAACCTGGAATAATATTTTATCAATCCAATAAATGCTTTTACTTGCGTTACGTTTTCCGGTACTCTACAATCGACGATTGCCTTTACTTTTTCCGTATCTTTTTATAGACCATTTTCGGAAATTTTATGACCTAAATAAGTTACTGAATCTTTAAAAAATTCACACTTGGAAAAATTTAGTCTAAACCCATACTGTAAAAGTCTTTGAAAAACTTGTTCCAAATTGTACAAATGTTCTTCATCTGTATTACCAGTTATGCAAACATCATCCTGAAAATTAACTACGCCACTGAGACCCTGTAGAACTTTTTCCACAATAAATTGAAAAATTTGGCTAGCAGGCTTGGTTCCATAAGGTAACCTTTTAACCCTAAAAATGCCATATGGTGTACTCCAAGTTAATAAATCGGACGTTTCATTATCTAAAATTAACTGATTGAATGCATTTAGAAAATCATGCTTGGAATATTTCTTTCCCCCTCGTAAAGCTGTAAATAATTGAATTGTGTGATTAAAGTTTTTTAAATATTTATTGACGGTAATTTTATAATTTGCACAAATTCTTATGTCTTTTCCATTCGGTTTCATAACCACAACGAGTGGTGTACCCCAATTAGAATTTGCAACTTTTTCAATTGACCCCTCACGTTGCAATCTTTCCAATTCAGCGAGAACTTTTCCCCTAAAAGCGAAAGGTACCTCTTTGGGTTTATGAAAAATTGGTTTAATATTGGGTTCAACATCTAAATGTATTTTTTCACCATTATAACCTCCTAACTCATTTTTAAATAAATCTGAATATTTTTTAATTAGATCTGATAATTTTTTTTGATTTTTATTAACCATTGACTCTAATAAATTTGTTTTATTATTATTATTTACGTTATAAATGGGAATTTTACCCTGGAAAATTTTAAAATTAAAAGTATTAAAAACATCCCTACCCATTAAGAATTTAGTTGCATTTACAAGAACCAAAACATTGCAAACTTTGGTCAGTCCATTTAATTCAATGCTTGCTTTAAAACTACCTCTCGGAAGCATTACTTGGTTATTATATTTTTTTAATTTAACACTCGTAGGCTGTAAATCAACGTTTTTAAAATGTTTATTAAAAATATTAAAAGGAATACAGGTGACTACCGCCCACGTATCAATTTCCATGGGCAAACCAACACCATTAATTTTTACTCTAATTTCAACCGGTTTAACAAAATTACATTTATTAACCGATTGATTATCATCATTTAACAATGACTCACAGTTAAACATTTCTAATGGATTTTTCTCAACATTGCATTGACTGGACTGATTGGGTTTAGGACATGCTGCCCTAATATGGCCCTTTTTGTGACATTTGTCACACTTGTAATTTTTATACTTACAAAATTTAAAAGAATGGTTACCTGCATTACAATGGTAACATTTACTAATACTTTCAGGTTTATCTTTAGAGTCATTTTTTACTTCTTTTTTTCTCGGAACGAACTTACTTGAATTTGTTGACACTACTTTATTCACACGTTCTGTTCTGTTTTCTTTCAACACTGTTTCTTTGTTTCTTGCAATCTCAACTAATTCTTGTAGAGTTTTTGTCGTTTCTTCCTCTAATAACCTTTCTCGAACAGGTCCTGGCTTCATACCACACACGAACTTGTCCTTAAGCCTATGAGCCAAGTTTGCACCAAATTCACAGTCTACTGCAGCTTTCTTGATTTTTATAAACCAATCATTAACGTTTTCTTCTTGTTTTAATTCTTCAAACTCAAGCCTTTTTCTGTAAACTGAAATCTTGACTTTGAATTGACTTTTTAAAAGTCCTACCAATTCGACATAAGTCTTGGTCTTCGGAAGTTCGGGATAACAAATACTTCTCTTATACGTATCTTCCGTTAAAAGCGTAATTAATAAGGCTATTTTTCGCTCAGGCAAAACTTCATTCACCAAAAAATATTGCTCTAACCTTTCTTCAAAAACTTCAAAGTCATCTCCTAATGCATACGGGTTAATCGACGCCGTAGTACTTCTTACGATGTTTGTTATTGTAACGTTCGGATTGTCGTTTGCCATTTCACTGTCGAAATTTTTCAACTAAATGCGGTAAAATCACGAAATGGACACTGTAAACTATTCTTTAACCGTTTCGTCGCCAAATATGAGGTGGATGGGTCCACTAAATAAGAAATAGTTTACTTAAAATGCTTTAATTCTAAGAACAATTATAATACCAACTGCACTTGTCAAGTTCACGAAGCTATAGAGAGAGAGATAGGGCTCTCAGTGTTACCAACCTTGATCTAGTGATATTTATAATACACTGCAGTTTTATAAATTTAAAAAGTATTATCAGATTAAATTTTAGCTACCACAAAAGTCCCATATATACCAATTTTTAAATTATTGTAAAAAATATTGTTTTACATAATTTTTGCACCCGAAATCATTTTTATGCCATATAGTGTTTTCAATTATACCTAATTAATTATAATTACCTATAGGTAATTTTAAGATTAGTATTTAAGTATAATATAATAAATAATATAAAGTCCAAACCAAACGATAAATAAACAAATATTTAAAAGTATTAGGTTATAAATGGGTTAGTTTATGTTAGAAAAAAGGTTAGAAATTGGTTAGATTAACGTTATGAAATAACGTTAGAAATTGGTTAGATTTATGTCAGGCAACAAACGTTAGATTTCTAACCAATTTCTAACCGTATAAAAACGTTAGGTTACTAACGTTAGATGTTAACGTTAGATTTGTGTATTTTAAAACGTTTTTGTATAACGTTAGGGACTTAACATAAAAATGTCACTAATCTAATGTTATGTTAAGTTAGATTTATGTACTTTTCTACCAGGGAATATAATTGTATTTTTTACCGATGATTCTGATTCTTTTTTTTTGCGCATATTGGTTTTAAAAACTTTGTGTGTACTAAAATCAGGAAAAACTCTGAATTTTGAAATCTTAATTTGCAAAACCTGTGGTCATTTTGCATAGCTTGGGTATATTCTTAGAAATATCTTAGAATATTCTTAGAATGTTTGTGCTATCAGGGTCCAACCACCCCAACTTTAAAATCTTAAATGAAAACCCCCCATTTATAATACAGGCTAAGTTTTTTGTGTTTATGTCTTTAGTTATATAGTGTCCCTAATATAACTAACTATTAATTTAATATTTTAGCTGTGGTTCGAAGAGAGCATCCCAAATTTACAACGAAAATATTTAAACGCACGGCATGCAACTGGTTTGGACATGCAAACACAAGAATCAAAGAAAGAAGTCAGCTGCACATGCCAGAGATGATGACAGTTGTCACTAGTGACATAGAAAATATTTTAGATTAGATTATGTTGACATAGCACGCTAATCTTAAATACAAATTAAGTTTTAATGATTTGCCAAAGCAAACCAAGAGTTAATTTTTCTAGTAGGAGGTCTACAAATTATAAAATTATTAACAGTAGAATCTGAGGTGCTCGGTTTCGGAAGATAATGGACTTTTTTTCCTTAAAGATTACCATAGCGGACTTGATAAAACTTTATTTTATACTGTTTTAAAATATTCTATATAAATTTTGGTCAGAGATTTTAAATCCGTTCACATAAATAGTCTATCAATTCTCAATTCAGAAAAAAAAATTGAGAATGTATTTGGTAGGTTATTTTCTAAAAAATGTCGTCCAGTGTATTAATTAATTAATATATTATAAGCAATCTAAAATTAAACATATGTGATATATGTAATGAATCTTTTTAAATTCGAATAACTCAATAAATTCTTTATTATTATTATTATTAAATATCTGTCATAATGTGTCAAAACAATAATTCAGTAATAATAAGTGTTTGACAAATAATTTGTCATTAATCGATACACAATCGATCACAAAATTAGAAAGGGTTATAGAATGCGCACCTCCGTGTGCGCAAGCGATGTGAAATGCAGACCAAAGAAAATATATATAAGAACTTTAGCTTCCGTGTTAAACGTAGGCAACACATATTACAAAAAGGTTGCTAGCGCCATCTAGCACGTAAATTTCGGACTATTGTCGGTATAGTCGGTTTCTGTAAAACCCCCTAGTGACATCTAGCGGAAATTTTAAGTAATGGAGATGGCGCCAATTTCCTTAATAAAATTGTTAATTAAAACGCGTTGAAGGACAATGACGCTGTCGAGCGGTTTGCCTGCGTTTTCGCAGACATACCGCTGGACAGCGTCATTGTCCTTCAGCGTGTTTTAATGATTACTTTGAATTCGATAAAAATCTCCATTCAAAGTAATAAAAGAATAAAATAAAAATTCAAAACAAAAATAAAACAATTTATTTCATTTAAAAAAAGTACATACAAGAATAATTCTTAATTACCTATACATAAAGAATAATTTTTTATCAAATCAATGAAAATATTTTACTTAACGAAATCCGAATTTTTTTTATCACCCTCAGCTTTTACAATATAAAAATAATTATGTTATTATATTATTAATAATATTATTATACACCGTTTTATGACAGAATATATTCTCGTATACGAATCGCACGTCACAGTGCGTAAACTAAATAGCACTCTGTATGGATTTTATTTTAAGGGGAGAAGGGGCATCCATAGGGAAAAAAATTGCGCATTCACCAAAAATATAACTTTGAATGTATTTCTATGCTAATATATCTCGCTGCGGGGGGGTCATGGGACCCTAAATCCGCCGGTGCGTCACAGTGCGTAAACTAAATAGCACTCTGTAGGGTAACTGGCATCTATTTCTTTTAACTTAATACATTATTTTTATATAGAAAATGTATATCTAAAAAAATCATTTATCAAGTCTTAAGAAATAAATGCCAATATTCATATAGAGTGCTATTTACCCAAAAAGCACATAATAACTATAAGATATCCAGGGGATATACTTTCTGGATATAGAGTATATCCAGCGGATAGCCTGGATTGCCAATAGATGCCCCATGGACATCCAAATGTCCGCTTATATCCAGATCCTGGCAGTATATCCACTGGATATCCACGAGATATCCAGTGGACATCTTTTTTTTTAACTCCCTAAAGTATATCCATTGGATATCCATTAAAGATCCATCATGGATATCTAGTGGATAAACTTTGGGGAGGTTAAAAAAATAGATGTCCACTGGATATCTCGTGGATATCCAGTGGATATCCTGCCAGGATCTGGATATAGGCGGACATTTGGACTATGGGTCCCATATCCCATAGTATGGGATATCTAATGGCAATCCAGGCTATCCACTGGATATACCTTATATCCAGAAAGTATATTCCCTGGATATCTAATAGTTATCATGTGCTGTCTGGGTAGTTTACGCACTGTGACGTGCGATTCGTATTCTCTCATAAAACGGTGTATACTGAAAATTTTTCATTTTCATTTAATAAAAATTTTAAACTTTTATGTATATTTTTCAAAAAAATTTGGCTCCTCACTGGGATTTTCAAAGGTCGGCGCCCATACTTATGGCGCTTTAGCCTTGAGTGCCCTCCCGCCCCATCTTAGAAACATTTTTTTATTATTATTAAAACTTAGTGCCTGTACCATTCCCAACTAACAATTAAAGTACTTTAATAGAACGTTCTATAAAGGTTGCCGAAACCTAAAAAGAACTTCCTGATAACACCTTTAGTAACCGACTCATGGTGACGGAAACCTTTACAATACCCTTATATGAGTCATATATATGACCTTTATAACACTACTAATTTGGAGAATTTTAACACCTAAAGTAACTTTTATTATAAGAGTATAAAAGTTATATATCACTTTTATAAAAACAAATATTACCTATATAGAAATTTAGGTATTTGTTACTCTTATAACACCTTTATAGAACTTAAGGTGTTAACAACACTACAAAATGCATGTTGGGTTAAATTTTGATAAAAAGAATGTTTTAAATATGGGGCAGGGTAAATTTATGTTAATCCGCACTGAAGTGCCATCAGATATCGGACTAGCACTTGTAAAAAAATAATGGGGTCCAAAATAATCTTATAGGCAAAATGTTATTTGAGGCTATCGATCCATGAATCCGTGCGCTATATAATTACTATTTATGTATTTATTATAAATACCGTATACCTAGGCCTAGGTAGTACCTAGAGCTAGTACTAATATCTCTTGGCACTTCAACCTTGAGTGTGATTTAACATAGCTCCACCCTGCCCCATCTTAAAAACATTATTTTTATTAAAATTTAATAACACTAGCACTAAATTTTAATAATAATAAAAAAATGTTCCCAAAATGGCGCTGGACAGAGTTATGTTAATACGCACAGAACACTGAAGCACCATGAGATATTTATTTTTTTAAACCCTTCTATTCACTTCAATACAATTTTATATATTTACCCGCAAGGGAACGTTCAAGTATTACGTAATGCAAATTGTACTAAAATTAATACACTTCATACACAGTTTCCAGCGTTATTAAAGGCTGTAGAGATTTTATACTTTCGCTACCCTTCCTAGCCAAAATATGAAATCTCTACAGCCTTTAATAACGCGAGAACCGGGGTATCAAGTGTATGAATTTTGGTACAACTTGCGTTACGTAAAACTTGAACGTTTCCCAACACACATGAGTTAAAACTAAAACCTCGACTAAAACTGGGGTACATACTCGTAATACTAATTGGATAATCGCCACTGACTGTTTCCAAAAACACTAAAAACACATGAAAGCATAATTAATATTTTGTTTTAATTGTTTTGTATATAAATTACTTACTTTTAAAAGCTTTGCTGAAAGAAACTTTCGACCCTCCTTAAGGGTGTGGCTCGTTGGTTAATAGCCACTGATTGGTTTCAAACACACTAAAAACACATGAATGGATCATTAATATTTGGTTTTAATTGTTACGTATGTATATTACTTACTTTTAAAAGCTTAAGGGAAAAAAACTTTTGACCCTCTTCAAAAGTGTGACCAATTGGTTAATCGCCACTGATTGGTTTCAAAAACACTAAAAACACATGAAAGCATCATTATTATTTAGTTTTAATTGTTATGTTGTATATTTATTCAAATAATTACCTTTTCAAAAGTTATTAAAATTTTTCGTCACACACCAATCCAAGATTTAGATTTTTTGAGGTTAGAAACACGGAAACCCCCGCTTTATATATATTTTTTTTCACAACAAAGTAATCCCTGGTAGAAAAGTACATAAATCTAACTTAACATAACATTAGATTATTGACATTTTTATGTAGAGTCCCTAACGTTTTACAAAAACGTTTTAAAATACACAAATCTAACGTTAAAATCTAACGTTAGTTAGCTAAGTAGCTAGTGTAATAGACTTAACATCATTAGATAAAATAAGTGGTATGCCGGAAGCTTCAACACAAGTTTCTTTTTTATAAGTAACTCTAAAGTTAAAAAAAATAGTGCTAAAATTGTAAAAAAAGTGGACTTTTGTGTCGTACACCAAAATGCTCAAAGTTTTAAAAACAAACTAGAAGATTTTGAATTGCTTATAGGGCAGGAAATGGTCGACGTTTTGTGTATTAGTGAATCCCATATGAAAAGTCATCAGCTCAACTTAGTCAACTTTAATAACTTCAACGTCGTGAGTAATTTCTGTAGGTCAAAAAATGAAAAAGGAGGTGTGTTAATTTTAAGTAGGAACTCATATCTTGCAAATGAACTAAGCAGTATTGTCGAACTTAGTGTAGAATTACATATTGAACTTTCTGCGGTGGAGATTAAAGTTGATAACGATCTAATTTGTATTATTTGTGTTTATAGGCCTCCTAAAGGTAAATTAGATGTTTTTATGTCTCAAATTGAATCATGTCTATTTACAATAACAAAGAAATACACAAAAATTATTGTATGTGGTGATATCAATATCAATATACTTGAAGTAGATAAAAAACTTCTAGCTATGATAGACCTTATGAACTCCTTTTGCTTAGAATCTATATTTAAAGAACCAACCAGAATAACTCAATTTTAAACAGGAAATAACTCAAAGTATAGTAATTCATAATGGTCTGTCAGATCACTCAGCTCAAAAAATCTGTTTCCCCGTTAAAAACATACCAGTGCAGAAAAATTTATGTACTTTTAGATCATATTCGAAAAATAATGTCAACACATTTTTATATTACTTGTCTAAAGAACCTTGGTCAGATGTATTTGTTGCTGAAAGTGTGAATGATAAATATTGTGCTTTTACAAAAATATTTAATTATTATTTTGATATTTCTTTTAGTGTGGTTAAAAGAACCAATGAAAAAGCGAGTGGTGGTAAGCAATGGTTAACCAAGGGTCTATTAGTATCTGGTGAACGACTGAAGAATCTGCATATAATGAACATTAATCGTCTTATTGACCCAGAGTTCTATTCAAACTACAAGCGCATATATCGAAAATTGTTACGGAATGCAAAAAAACTTTATAATAGTGAGATTATAAACAATTCAAACAATAAGCAAAAAACTGTTTGGAAACTTATAAATAGTAATACTAAGGGTAATAAGTCTAATAAAACTGAGCCAGCTATCAGAGTTAATAATATTGAAACAAAAAACCCAAGTCATATTGCAAATGGTTTTAATAATTTTTTTACCAACATACCTAAAAAATTAACATCCGAGATAAAAAATAATAATAACACTCACAAAACCTACACAAATAAAACTATTTTTTTAACCCCTGTAACTGAAACCGAATTACTTTCCATTATTAGCAACTTAAAAAATACAAATTCGTGTGGTGTTGATGGTTTTCCCTCAAAAATTATTAAACAAAGTGCAAATTGTTCCTGTATTATGTAATGTTATTAATGAATGTTTTAATCAAGGTGTATTTCCCGATTTACTAAAAATTTCAAAAATCATTCCTGTTTTCAAAAAAGGTAGCCCTAAAGAACTTACTAATTATAGGCCCATAGCTTTGCTGTCAATATTTTCAAAGATAATTGAAAAAGCAATAGCTAATCGCATTATAAATTTCTTAAACAACAACACGGATTTCGGCAAAAAAAATCTACTGTAACAGCTTTAGCTACATTATTAGATTACATATATAAAAACCTAGACAATAACGAAAAAATTATGGCTTTATTTATTGATTTGTCTAAAGCATTCGATTGTGTTCAACCGAATATTTTACTATTAAAGCTCAAAGCGTTTGGAATACGAGGGAAATGTTACGATTTAATTAAATCATATTTATCTCAAAGAAAACAGTTTGTTTATTATCAAGGGATAAATTCTGAACTATTGAATGTTGACATCGGCGTCCCACAAGGTAGTGTTTTAGGACCACTACTTTTTCTCATATATATTAATGATGTAATACATGCAATTTCTAATGAACTTGTTGGGTTTGCCGATGACATGACATTACTTTCAGTAGGTGAGAACTTTGTTCAAAGTCTCATATCTGATCTACAAAATCTTTTATCTTATCTAAATGATAACAAGCTAGTGTTTAATCAAGACAAAACCGTCACTATGCAGTTTTACACCAGAGAAAATCAGTACCAATCCAGTCCTTTAATAACTATTAATAACAAAAGTCTACAACAAGTTGCCTCTTATAAACTTCTTGGAGTTAACATTGACTTGTCATTGTCTTTTCGAGGTCATATTGACTATGTCTTTAAAAGAGTTAGTAGCTATTGTTATGCACTTAGAAGACTAAAGGAAATCATTAACACTGATGCTGCTATCAAATTTTATCATTCACACTTAGAATCAGTTTTACGATATGGCATTATCTGCTGGGGTAACAGCTGTTCTGTAGATCGACTTTTTGTTCTTCAGAAACGGTGTATTAGATGTCTTTTTGGACTAACTTGGAACCAATCTTGTGTTAATGTATTCAAGCTTAATAATTTAATGACTCTTCCTTGTCTCTACATTTTTGAAATATTATCTTTTGTACATTCTAATAAGCATAAGTTCAGCAGTCTAAATAAAAACCATTCGTATAACACAAGACATGGTACTAATCTTGAATTAAATTCACACAGATTGACTCTATATGAAAATAATCCATTTTATATAGGAGCTAAGCTATTTAATAAACTTAATGAGCAGTTGAAGTCAATTCAGCAAACACATACTTTTAAAAAACAAGTTAAAAAGATACATCATGCCTTTTACTCGGTTGATGAATATTTAAACTGTCGATTTTAAATTTTACTTTGTTCTGTATGTATCTATTTTTGTTAATTTATTTTTTATTGTCTCTTGTGTATTTATTTGTTTTTATATTTGTGACTTGTCCTATATTATTTTATAATCTTTTGGACCAATAAATTACTTTACTTTACTTTACTTTACGTTTTTCTAACGTTAGAAATTGGTTAGAAATCTAACGTTTGTGGCTTGACATAAATCTAAACAATTTCTAACGTTATTTCATAACGTTAATCTAACCAATTTCTAACCTTATTTTATAACATAAATCTAACCAATTTCTAACCTTTTTTTCTAACATAAACTAACCAATTTCTAACCTAATACTAACTTTTAAATATATTTTTACCACAACAATCTTAAAATTACGTACTACATATTATTTATTAAATAGGTATAATTGAAAACACTATGGTATAAATATAATTTTGGGTGCAAAAATTACAAATACCTATATACAACAATATTTTTCATAATTTAAAGTTCGGTATGTATGAGACTTTTTTGGTAGCTAAAATTAAATCTGATAATAAATGTTCACTCGCGGGGGCAAATTTGGTATATCCCTGCTGAAAATGACGGGTATGGGCGGGTATAGTGCATAAACCGGACTTGAGCGGATGAAATTCACCCGCTCAGGTCCGGTCTATGCAACATTTATACCCACACAGACCTGTCATTTTCAATAGGGATTATAATAGTCAATAAACCTACTGTTTGTTGCCCTCAAATATTTTTACTATCTACAAGGAGTCATGCGTTATAAAAATATTTTGATAAATTTGTATTGCTCTTTTTACGTTTCACAACGTTTTATATCCAACAGATGTTCTTACAAAGAATTGTCGGTCTGTCCAGGAAATTTGTGAACACGATAACGCTTTGAGCTAACGACTTCAAATTTGGACCATATACAGGGTGTTTACGGTCTTCTGGCAATAATTTTAGGGGATGATAGTCCATCAAAAATTAAGTTATTTTTGCTTATATGCCCTTGGTTAAATATTAATATTAAGAGAGATATTAATTAAAGCAAAAAATAACAAAAATTGTTTGATGGTCACTGGTACATAGCGGGCTATCTACAGTTGTGCTTTAACAAATATGTAAAAAAAGCGACGTTGCCGGACCTGTTTTAAAATCATGATAGAGTCAAAAATAATTTTATTGGTTTTAATTTTCAATATTTATGATAAAATAAATGTACATTTACAAAAAAATAATGCTATTTTAATGAATCAAGAGGTTAGACGCTAAAAGAATATATAAATTTATAAATTTATTTAAAAAACGAGTCGATTGGCGAGTTTTTTAATAGTTTGCCGACAGTATAATGAAACGAGTACTTTAGAATATTTTTTCTATTTGAGTAGACAAAAATTAGGGAAAATAAATTAATTAAATCAACATAAAACAGTACACAGCGTCAGTAAGTTTATAAGCTTATAAAGGCGGGTAGTTTTTCGTTTGGACAAATACGGCAACATGGTAGTATCCAACGTGCCATGAATTCATTGTTACGGCTGGCCCACCTGTGTATCGAGAATGGTGGAGGAAACTTCGAACACTTATTGTACCAGCATGGTCAGCAGTTGTCAAAAGTTTTTAATATGTAAACCAAAAGAAGGTAATTTTTACGTTTTTATTTTTTGAGTAAAAAATTTTTTTTGTTGGAATTTTTGTTTTAAAATGCAGTAATAAACCCACCCTTAAAATTATTGCCAGAAGACCGTAAACACCCTGTATTAATATAAGCAATTGCTTATACAAAGTTCTAGGCTGGATTTTTTTTGTAAAAGTCGAGGTGGGGTAAAAACTATTTTTTTTTTATTTCAAAAAACGAAAAAATATTTTTTGATGAATCGGAGAAAGTGTTTTGTTTTTATAAATTCTCTTTTTTTTAATTACACTTTTTGTACTAAATAAGAAAATTTCTTTTTATATATATTTTTTTTAATCTTGCAAGATCATGAAAGGTAATATTTGTTCTTTTTTATTTTGACTTTTAGTCATTTTTAATTTTTACTTTTTTTTGTAAATAATTATTAAGCCTGATAAAAAAAAATTATGTTTATTTATTAAGATATGGGAGTAGGAAAATAAAAAACTACAATACAAAAATTATATTAAATAAATAAAAACATTTTACAGTTTAATTTTTATGATATAACTATACCCTATTAAAAATGACGTCATTTTCAGCAGGGTAGGTATACCTAATTTAAAATTCATGTAAAAAATTTAAAATTACAAATTCATTATGTCTACTAGGATTTTTGATCCTCAAACTTTTAACAATATCTTTCATGTCAATAATATCCCTTTTTCCGTCTTCATTATTAATGACAAAGAGGCCTGCAATCCTTGAATCATTGCGACTTTCATAAAATGGCTTTATATATTTGTCCAGTTAGACTATTTCCATGTACGTTCTCTACTTGAAATATGCTATCATCTTTCAACATACATGTATCTCCTACATCTACTTTTACAGGCCTTTTTACATGGCAAGAAACTGCCCATCGAGCAATTTTATGTCGAAAGGTTAGTTCGGTCGTTTCTTCACGACTAATGTAGGACTCAAAGTTGTTTTCAGAACAATCATATTCATATAAAGGCTCATATTCTTCAAGCAATTCTCGATTTTTTCCAATATCACTATCTTTTTTTTATATTGAAAGGTTTTTATTCGTTTTGATATGCTCAAGTTCTTCATGTACTTTGTTCATTTCTGAAGCAAGTAACCTATTAAAATGTCTCTTAGAATAAGCCTTCTGAAAAAAAAACATATATTAATATAACAAGCGGTGAAGGTATGTAATGCTACGCATTCTATTATATACTATTCACAGTAAAGGGAACATTCAAGTATTACATAACGCAAAATTTGGCCATTTTTTAAACCAAAATTTTCTTTTATGAATCGATTAGGGATGCCCCTATGAACATTTTGGGTAAAAATTAAAAAAATCTATCTACCGCTTTTTTTAATTTGATTTTTTTACGTTTTTAAGGAGAGTTTTCTTTTCATATTGTAAAAAATAAACTTTTTATTATTATTTTTTTTTGTGAAAAGAATGTTGTATTTATTGAACTGATTTCTTTTGGACATATTTATAAAACATATATAATATTTTTTTTTTGCATTTTTAGTACATCTTGACCACTTCCAAAAGACTTTTTAAACTACTAAAAATGCACAAAAAAAAATTATATTCTTAATATGTTTTATAAATATTTCCAAAATAAATCAGTTTAATAAATACAATATTCTTTTCACAAAAAAAAATTAAAAGTTTATTTTTTTCCAATTATGAAACGAAAAGGCCCCTTAACGTATAAATTCGGAGATCTTTTCATGTTGATTATGAATGAAGCTGAAGTTTGCAACGTTTTTTTGCAACGAAAATTCAAATAGTGTATTAAAGTACTAGATTCATAACATACGTTTTTAGCGCATGAGTACAAGTTTAGAAAACAAGCCGCTTGCGGCGAGTTTTCTAAAGTACTAGTGCACTAAAAACGTGTTATGGTATAATGGTATAAGTGCTATTTGGATTTTCGATGAAAAAAAAACGTTGCAAACTTCAGCTTCATGATTATGATGATGTCAACTTTTTAACTTTTTAAAAAATCGGTTCAAACTTTCTCGAAATATTTGACTTTATATAATTGTAACTGTGGTCATATATTTAATTTTTTTCTTAACAGCTATTGTTAAAAACTGAGATACGTCTTATTCAGGCCCGTCGCGGGGGGGGGGTGATTCCCCCAGGGCCCGGAGTTTCTGAGGGGGCCCGGATTTCCTGAAATCCGAGAAAAAGTTAAATATTTTTAGGGGCGATGAGCTTTTTTTTTCTTTTAGTCATCAAAAATTTTTGACAGGGGTAAAAAAAATTTGGGAGGGGCGTAGGTTGTTCCTTCCGGGCCCCGGTATTCTCTCGACGGCCCTGGTCTTATTACATATCATTTTAAATGAAATTTAATGGCAATACAATGAAAACTAAGTTTTACTTTTTTAAAACGGTTCAGTATTTCAGAATATATTGAACCAGAAAAAAAAGCATCAATTTATTTTTTTCGAAAAATCATGATTTTTTTTCCTGGTCCAATATCTTCCGAACTACTGAACTGATTTTAAAAAGTAAAAATTGTTTTAATTGTCATTAAATGCCTTTTAAAATTATTTGTAATAAGACCTATCTCAGATTTTACCAGTAGTAGTTTTTACAAAAAAAATAAATATATGACACGTTGCATCGTGCAACGTTAAAGAAAAACAATTGAAAAATGGCGTTATTAAATTATTTTTGACTAGGTACATTTACTTACCGAATCCATTACTGAGTTATGTACCCCGAACAGCTTACACCGTCTAACTTTATCTAATGCTTCCTCAGCATGTTTCATTTATATAAAACCATTTTGTATTGTTTTAATTTTAATTACTAATAGAGCTTTGTACAATTTAGACCTATTTTAATTCACTTTCCAAGTTTCACTGTAATTTTAAAATAAAGTTTTTAAAAACACATTAATAGGTTTACGTATCGAATTGAGAACTTGGGAACCGATCAAGGATGTTTTGTTGCTCTCCTTTGGAGATCAGCGAAATGTCGATTGTTTGGTTCAAGATTTAATTTCACTTAAACCTAATAGGAATGAGACACCATACCAATTTGGTATGAGGTGCCAGGATTCCCGAAGTTTAATAATTGCAAAAATTAACACATTAAATTTAACCCAACCAGAAAAAATTATAAAAATAGCGTCGTACAGTGACCAAGCTTTGAGTACCTTTATCCATGGTTTACACGGACAAATACAAAATAATATTAGACTTAGGAACCCCACTACATTGGAACAAGCTATAGCTTTCCTCATTGAGGAAGAAAATTTTTATTATAGCCAAAATAGATTTAGTAACAATAGTTCCCAAAATAACTATAATAATCAGTTTAACCCTAATAGAATTTTACCTGCTAATAACAATAATAATAATAATAGAAATAATAGTAGTGATAATGCACCACAAAATAACAATTTTTTAAGACATAATAATAATAATCAAGGTAATAATAATCAAAGGCCAATTAACAATAATAATTTTAAAAACGGAAACAATTTTAGACCACATTTCCAAAATCAACCAAATAATTTTAACCGTAACTTTAACCGTAATAATTTTCAAAATTACCCCAATAACTTCAACCGCAATAACTTCCAAAATACAAATAATTTCAACCGTTATTTCCAAAATAATTTCCCTAGACCAAATTTCCAAGGACAAAACCATCCAAATCAAAATTTTAATGCTTATCAAAATAGGAATGTAAACAATTTTAGGCCAGAACCTATGGATACCTCCTCTGGGAATTCGAGGCGCAACCCGCAAGTAAATTTTTTAGTCCATGATCAAGACTTAGGTGAGAATCAGAATTTAAATAATGGTCAAAATAATAATGAGGCCTGTTATTTAGAGAATCCAAATGAAATGGCTTTTGACAATCAACAAAGAAACGACGTAAATTTTATGTTGAACCGTCCCCAAGAAAGCCCCTTCTGATAAATATAAATAATACTATTGAAAAGAATAACCTACCGTTAATTTTTATTAAAAATTTAAATTCCTATTTTCTTGTAGACTCAGGTAGCACCCGCAGCCTTATAGATCCTAGTTTAGCTTATAAGTTCTATAAAAATTACATATTTAAAGAAAATTTTAATATACAGACAGCGCATAACATAACTTTTCACAATGAAGTAATGAAAATACCCCTATTTAGAGAATTTAACTCTCCATTAACACATAAGTTTTATTTATTTAAATTTAATGAAAAATATGGAGGTCTTATAGGTATAGATTTAATAGAAAAATTAAAAGGTAGTATTGACATGAAACAAAAACAAATTATCACCCCTGACACAAAAATTCCTATAATCTACGAAAAACATAAACTAATAATTACAGACCCCCCAAAGTTTATTAAACAAAAATTAGTTATACCCCCTAGAACAGAAAAGATCGTTCATATACCCGTCAACCTTAAGGAAGGTGTAGGAGTATTAAATTATCTAAAATTAGCACAAGGTCTAGAAAGTCCACAAGCCCTAGTTAATGTAAAAAATTATTCTGCCGTAACTTCAATAATAAATTCAAATATTATAGCTAAGCGAATAGAAATAGAAACCCCTTTTCAAATAGAACCCCTTAGTTTAAACGAAGTAAACTTTTTTAATAAAATGGAAATTGAAAACATAAATGTCGACAAAATAAATGATAGTGCACTCAAACAAAATTTAAAAAATTTAAGACTAGATCACCTTAACTCTGAAGAAAAAGAAGCTATTAGGAAACTTTGTTATAATTATAGAGATACCTTCTACTGTGAAAATACGCCCCTTAACTTTTACAAATACAATTAAACATAAAATAAGACTTACTGATGAGACTCCAATCTTTACTAAAACATATCGTTACCCTGAAATACATAAAGAGGAAGTAAATAAACAAATAAATACCATGTTAGAACAAAATATAATTCAACCCTCATCATCCCCCTTTAGTAGTCCGATTTGGGTCGTTCCAAAGAAGAGCGACGCATCTGGGAAAAAGAAATGGCGTATTGTAATAGACTATCTAAAACTTAATGACAAAACAGTTGGAGACAAATACCCCCTACCCAATATTACGGAAATATTAGACAAACTAGGTAGAAGTTGCTATTTTTCAGTTATTGATCTTGCTACTGGTTTCCATCAAATAGAAATGGATCCAGAAGACATAATGAAAACAGCTTTTTCTACAGAGCGCGGACTGTATGAATTTATTAGAATGCCTTTTGGATTAAAAAACGCCCCAAGTACTTTCCAGAGAGTTATGGACAATATTTTACGTGGTCTACATAACGAGACATGTCTAGTTTACCTTGACGACATTATTATTTTTAGTACATCCTTAGAAGAACACATTGAACGACTAAAACAAGTATTCGAAAGACTAAAACAAGCCAATTTTAAAGTACAATTAGACAAATCAGAATTTTTAAAAAAGGAAGTAAACTTTTTAGGACATACTGTCACCCTAAAGAATACCCTATTCCGATAACCCAGAAAGAAATAAAAAGCTTCCTCGGATTAGTAGGTTATTACCGAAAATTTATTAAAGATTTTGCGAAAATAACAAAACCCCTAACTGCATGCTTAAAGAAAAACGCCCAAGTAATACATGACCAACAATTTATAAATGCTTTTGTAACTTGTAAAACTTTACTAATGAACGCCCCTATTTTACAATACCCTGACTTTACCAAACCTTTTGTTTTGACAACAGACGCATCAAATTACGCAATAGGCTCTGTGTTATCACAAGGACCAATAGGCTCCGATAAACCAGTGGCGTACACTTCACCAACCTTAAATAATATAACAAAAATACAGTACAATAGAAAAGGAACTTCTCTCAATTATTCACGCATGTAAATATTTTAGACCCTATCTATTCGGACGTTGATTCACTATATACACTGACCACCGCCCACTCGTTTGGCTTTTTAATCTAAAAGAGCTAAACTCAAAATTAGTTAGATGGAGACTTAAACTCGAAGAGTATGACTATGAAATTGTATATAAAAAAGGAATTAAAGTCGAATTAAAATTAACTCGATAACTCAAAATCTGTCTACCCAAAATTTGCTTAATAGAATCATAAACGATAATTTAGAAATAGATAACCAAAACGTAAAAATAATTTGTGATGACCTATTTAGTCCCAAAAATAAAAACTCTCTCGCTCATTGTATTTCACAAGATTTTCACATGAATAAAGGAATAGCTTTAGACTTTAAAATTAAATTTCAATCCGTAAATAAATTAAAAAATCAAAACAAACAAATTGTAGAAGTAGCCTTTGTAAAAAATAATAACAGGAAAATATATTATTTGATAACTAAGAAAAATTTTTATGAAAAACCAAGTTATAAAGACTTTGTATTAGCTCTAGAAAATTTAAGAACCCTTTGTCTTAAATTAAATGACCTGGAAATTTCAATTCCCAAATTAGGATGCGGACTAGACGGACTTGACTGGAATGTTGTACTTAATTTAATAAAGTTTGTATTTAGAGAATCAAAGGTAAAAGTAAATATTTATATAAGGGATGAAATTAACTGCAATGCCCTAGAAGACGAATCAATAATTAATAACCCCGGAGACATAGACAAAGAAACTTTAGAATTTTTGAAAAAATATGTAGAAAACGAAGAATATGACAAACCAGAAAATAACATTAAAGACAACGATAATTCGCATGACAAAAAAATTAGAATTTTATCAGACATACAAATTAAGCCCCCATCTAAACAAATCAGAAAAAATGTTGAACCGGAAACTATTCCTACTGTTGCTGAACCTGATAATAATTCAGTAGTTTCAACTCAACATTCAAATGCAAATGAGACTACTAACTAAGGAATAAAAATACTAGACGAAATAATTAATAACAAAGTAAATCAAATAATAATATACCCCTATGTTTTCCAAGAATTATTAGTCACCAACGAAACGTATGAAAATCATAAAATTATGAAAGTTGACATTCCTCTACAAAATAGCCCACACTTTATTCTAAAATTTATTAAAGAATACACAAACCCTAATACTGTATATTGCATATATTTTGCAAACGAAAACTTTGAATGTAATCACCCTAAATTTATACGCTGTACTAAATTAGTAATACAATTCCAACCGTTGATGAGCAATTAATGCTTATAAAAAACCATCATGAAGAAAAAACAAATCACCGTGGAATTGTTGAAACTTTAGAATATTTAAAGAAAAATTATTATTGGCTAAAAATGAAAGAAACGGTTACTAATTATATTAATAACTGCGACATATGTCAACGCGCAAAATATTCAAAGAAATTACCATATACAACACTAGTCTTAACAGAAACCGCTTCGAAACCTTTTCAGATTGTTCATATAGATCTTTTTATGTACGACAAACAAATATATTTAAAACTTACTGACGCTTTTTCAAAATTTACTCAAGCAATAAAAATTGAAGGAAAAACCCCTATACACATTAGCAATACCCTTATAAAATATTTTAGTTCATTTGGAGTACCTGAAAAATTAGTCATCGATAACGGAACAGAATTTAATAATGAAACGGTTAAAGAAATTTTAAAACTACATAAAATAAATATACATTTCACTACCCCCTATCATCATGAATCTAACTCTATCGCTGAAAGACTTCATTCTACTTTAATTGAACATTTAATAATATTACAAGAATCACACCCTAATGAAAAAGAAAATTTTATGGAATATGCTATTTTAGGTTATAATAACTCGATTCATAGTGCCACTAACTATATACCCTTTGAACTTGTATTTGGACATACTAACTTACGAGACCCCCACGAAATATTCCTCCCACAAGCATTTTATACGGATTATGCCGAAAATCATAAAGAAAAATTAAGGCATGTGTATAAAGAAATACAAAAGAATGTAATTAATAATAAAGAAAAGGTAATCCAAAAACACAATACTAAAGGTGAAACTAGTAAAGAATTTTACTTAGGTCAAACCGTTTATAAACAAAACTCTCAAATTAGAAATAAGGAAAACAATAAATTTTTAGGCCCTTATGAAATAACCAAAATGTTGGAAAATAATAAAGTCGAGCTTACTAATAAACTTAATACTACGATAACCGAAATCTTACATATTAAAGAGCTAAGAAAGCCATCTCTTGTTATAGATGCATCCTTGCCTTCGCAAGACCCGATTCAAGATTCCACGACATGAAAGACAACCCAGGACTCTTACCCCTAAAACTAGGAAATGCACAAATCAAAATCAATCAATGGACCTTTATACAAATCTTTGATCTTACCAACCTAATTAACGAATTTAATAACTTAAAAACCCATTTCAAATACCTAAAATTGTCAATGAACAATAGTGTAGCAAATTACACTTACGAAAAAGAATTCTACAATTCATACCATTTAGTTGAAATATTAGAAGCTAACATACAAAAACAAATAAATCAAATAAACCCCTTAAATAAGATAAATACTAATTCTAAATCAAAAAGAGGCTTAATCAATGGACTTGGCTCAATTTTCAAAATCATAACCGGTAATTTAGATCAATCCGACCCAGAAAAATACGACAAAGCTATAACCACCCTTTCTAAAAATCAAGACAATTTAAAAACCTTGGCTAAAGAACAGATTACTCTTTTGCAAAGTTCCATTCAAAATTTAATGAAAGTACATATACCTTGGCTCACAATCAAGAACTATTAAATTCAAAATTAATAGAACTTCAAAGTGTTATTCAGGCATATGAGGCAACCAATATGGGATATCAATATTTGGCAATAATAAACATGGTGATTTCTCAACTAATTAATGCATTTTAAATAATAAGTAATACCTTAAATGAAATTGAAATAATTATAACCTTTTCCAAATTAAATACGCTTCACAACTCTTTAATCGAACCTATTAATTTATTAAACCATATAGAATCAATAAATAAGTATTTAACCAATAATAAATTGCCATTTGAACCAAAAATAGAAAATATCCTTCTTTTTGAAAAAATTATTAATATCAAAAGTTACAATAAAAATAATCAAATAATATTTTTGATAGAAATTCCTTTAGTAGAAAATGAAAACTATAACTATTACCACTTGTACCCCTTACCTACCTTTAAAAATAATTCATTCCAAACCATTTTACCCTCTTATATATATCTTACTATATGGCCTTCAACCAAAAATGCAAAGAAATATCTTTAGAAGAATATATCTGTGACGAAATCAACCCCACCAGAATCCAGGACAATGCCCCCTGCGAGGTCCAACTTCTAAAATTCTACAAGAATATCTCAAGCTGTTACTAAGTACCAGCTTATCTTAAAAATTTAAAAGTGCAGAAAATTGAAAATAATAAGTGGATAATAGTTTCCCCCAAAAGACTAACTGCTATCGAAAAATGTGGTTCAAATAAGGACAATTATCCTCTAGAAGGAACCTTTATTCACGAACTTGACATTAACTGTGAAGTTTTAATAGACAATGTTAATATCCAAAGTTATCAAAGTACCGATAGTGAATATAAACATATCGTGCTACCCCAAATTAACCTTTATAGCGAAATTGGTAAAAAGACAATAACAAACTACCAACCCCTAGCTCTCGATAATGTTAACCTGGAAGAACTAAAAAATATTAATAGTGCTTTAGGTTTACAAAAACTTCTATTGACTCTATACCCCCGGTACATTTTGAGAACATTAGTGTATGGACAATTATTCTATATATTTTAGTTGCTTTGCTTATTTTTGCTTTTGGAATCGTCGATTTTCGCAAAAAATGGTATTTAAGAGAAAACTTTGGAAAGTTCCAAATTAAAACCAGCCTATCAAAAGAAGAAGAAGAGGCAAGAGGATCAACAACTGAAAAGAAGAATCCTGTTGTTACCCCCAGGATTCTCATCTAAGGGTGGAGGATTTATGTACCCCGAACAGCTTACACCGTCTAACTTTATCTAATGCTTCCTCAGCATGTTTCATTTATATAAAACCATTTTGTATTGTTTTAATTTTAATTACTAATAGAGCTTTGTACAATTCAGACCTATTTTAATTCACTTTCCAAGTTTCACTGTAATTTTGAAATAAAGTTTTTTAAAACACATTTGTTAAACCCGTGAGTTTAACTACTGGTAATAGTAGGTAATCACCGATGTATTTTCACAAAACTTTACAAAATATTTAGAGGTTACTTCAACTTTACGTATTTATGAACTATAAACTAAACATGTAGTATTACCTACATATATATTTGGAAAAACCTAAGTATGGGGTCAATTTGCCTGTATTATGAGAATTTAGATCTTCTTAGAATAACACTTCATTAGCAATAAGATCTATAATCCAATGCTAGCTGCGGCTAGTAGGACCCATAGGACCCATACTTGCGTGTTTCAGGTACAAATTTTTCATCAATGCAAGTTACATGACCGGAGTCATGCTACTCAGCAACTTATTGTTTATATAATAAAATGTATATTGTTTTGTCAGCATAGTTTACCTATGTAGCTTTTTACTTTCTTTCAATCAATCTGTAATTATATTGTAAACTATTAACATTATTTAATAAATTTGTAATTCAATAAAATACTTCAAAAAACTTTAAAATAACTTTTTAAAAACTTCTTACGGCAAGGTTGCAACGTAATTGGCGCAGTCGGCAGTTTTCACCAATCAATTTAGCATAAAATTGATTCGTTTCGACGATTTGTTGGTGATAGAACCTGGTAGTTTCCAAACAAGAGAAATTACAAAAAAAAAAAAAAAGTTTTCTTCGAGTGTGAGTGCACATCACAGATGAAGGACATCATAGCAGCGACCATTTGCCTGTAAGTACCTATGTCATTTAGTGATTGCAGATTCAATTTTCAAAATACTTTAATCGATTCTGAGTCCAGTTCCGAGTCCGAAACAAACTCTGAACTAGAACTTACCATAATAGAAACAAATAACCCCATTCCCGAAATAAATAATTTAAATTTAAACATGGCTAACGTTCTGAAAGCCGACTACTTGAACATGATCCCTGAATTTAGGGGCGAGTCAGAACTCCTTCCTAGATTCATCGATATATGTGAAAAATTAGTCAATAAATTTTATAACCTTAATGACCCGACGGACTTTCAGAATGAGTACCTAATGTCTAGCATTTTGGCTAAAATAAAGGGCGATGCCGCAACTAAAATATCCTCTTGCATTCTGAATAACTGGAATGACTTAAAATTAGCACTCCAGAATACATATAGCGATAAACGCGACGTTTTCAGCTTGCAATTGGAAATGACAGAGTTAAAGCAAGGGCTCAAACAGTCAGTTTTCGATTTTTACAATAGTATACTTATGCTACTTAACCTTCAGATAGCATATTTAACGGTGCATCATGGTAATGCACAAGAGGTCGGAACTTTAACCGCATACTTAAGAAAATACGCCTTAAGGGTTTTATTGAGGGGCCTCCGAGACCCAATAGGATCCTTAATGCGAACCAAAAATCCAGAAGATCTGAACTCTGCGTTAAATATGCTAACGAACGATTTTCAATTAGAAATAAATGACCAAATAATTAGAAATTCTTATAGCCAAAATCCTAGACAAAAGCCAAACTTTAATAATAATCGTAACTTTACACAAGGAAGGCAGCAATTGCCAAATATTAGGCAATTGCAACTAACAAATTACCCACAAAATTTCCAGCCAAGACCAAATGGTTTTAATAATAATAACACAAATACAAACTTTCAAAATCAGCCAGGGCCTAGCTCCAGAAATGATGTGTTTAGGCCAAACCCTAATGTAAGGTTACCGAGACCAACTCCAATGAGTGTTTCTACGCGAAACACTAATATGTCCCATGCTAGGCAAAATTTTAATAATAGAAATAATTCAAATAATCAAATTAGAACGCCTAATTTTCAAATAGAAGAGGTTTTCAACTTGCATAATGCGCCGAAAGTAGAGTTTCCGGAGGAAAATTTAAATAAAAATCAAGATGACTCATCTTTTTTAGAGAATTGAGCCTCGGAAAAATAGATATCATGAGTTTAACAAACGAAAAAAGTCAATTGTGCTATATAATTTACCCAGATTTAAATTTAAAAGTTTTATTAGATAGTGGTAGCACAAAGTCGTTTGTTAAACATGACATCGCAAATAAATTTTTTTCTAGGAATATTATACATGACCCATTTTTAATATCTAGTGCACACGGTACTTCCTTGGAAAAGTATAGTACAAAGATCCTGTGTGGCAAATTGTTTAAAAATAACATTAATCTTAAATTTCATATGTTCAACTTTCATAAACAATTTGACTGTCTACTAGGCTTAGATAACCTAAAGAAATTAAACGCGATTGTCGACCTGCATAATGATGTATTAATTACACCATCCCGCAGAATCAAAATTCACTACCTTGAGTTATCTAGTGGGGCCGACAGCATAGTCGTCCCTGCCAAGACAGAACAAATTATTAAAATAAATATTAAAAATGTTAAAAATGGTGACGTAATAATTCCTCACATGAAAGCTGGTGATCTAGAAATAATAGAAAGCGTAGCCAGTGTAAAAGATTTTTCTACTTATTGTAGTATTGTTAACCCTACAGATAGGGACATTTCTGCTAAAATAAACCCAATAACTGTGCAAATGTTCGACGAATACGAACACCACACAGCTTCTAATTTTAATAATATTAATACATATTGCGATAACTCGCCAATTGATCTGTCTAAAATTAAAATAAATCATATGAATGCAGAGGAAAAACAAGCAATTTTAAATCTTTTAAATGAGTACTCTGATATTTTTCATTCAGAAGGAAAACCCTTAACTTTTACGCATAAAATTAAACATAAAATAGTTACTAAAGACGAAATACCAGTGTACACAAAGTCCTATCGTTTTCCAAATGTCCATAAGCAAGAGGTAGATAAACAAATTAAAAAAATGTTACAACAAAAAATCATAAGACCCTCTTATAGCCCGTGGAGTTCGCCAATTTGGGTGGTCCCCAAGAAAAGTGCCCCTTTTGCTGAACGCAAATGGCGCATAGTAGTTGACTATCGTAAATTAAATGAAAAAACTATTGATGACCGATACCCATTGCCGAACATTACGGACTTATTGGACAAGTTGGGACGTTGTTTATACTTTAGTACAATGGATTTAGCCAGTGGTTATCACCAGCTGGAAATGGCTAGGGAGGATATTCAAAAAACTGCTTTCAGCACAGAAAATGGTCACTATGAATTCCTGCGCATGCCCTTTGGCCTTAAAACGGCCCCAGCCACATTCCAGAGGGTCATGGACAACCTGTTAAGGGGTATATTAAATAAAAAATGCTGCGTATTTCTTGATGATATCATTTGTTTTAGTACAAGTTTACAAGAACATATAAACAATCTCAAAGAGATTTTTGATAGATTGCGATCTGCTAATCTTAAATTACAAGTCGATAAATGCGAATTTTTGCAAAAAGAAGTAGCGTTTTTAGGTCATATAGTGACACCCCAGGGCGTAAAACCGAATCCTGAAAAAATTAAAGCTGTTCAAAACTATCCTATTCCTAAAACTACACGACAAATTAAGGCTTTTTTGGGACTATTGGGTTATTACCGCAAATTCATAAAAGATTTTGCGAAAATAACTAAACCTATGACTATCTGTCTGAAAAAGAATCATAAAATTAATATTAAGGACCCCGAGTATGCAAAATGTTTTAACCATTGTAAAAATTTGTTGATTAACCAACCCATACTGCAGTATCCAGATTTTAATCAACCCTTCATTCTAACTTGCGACTCTTCTAGTTTTGCTTTAGGTTCGGTGTTGTCACAAGGGAAAATAGGCTCTGATTTGCCAGTAGCTTACGCAAGTCGCACCCTTAACGAATCAGAATGTAATCTAAGTACTATCGAAAGGGAACTCCTAGCAATCGTTTGGGCTGTTAAATACTTTAGGCCCTACCTTTATGGCCGAAAATTTACAATAGTATCTGACCATAAACCCTTGCAGTGGTTGTTCTCCCTTAAAGAACCTAATTCCAAATTATGTAGGTGGCGGTTGTACTTAGAAGAATATGATTATGAAATTATTTATAAAAAAGGTGTCCTTAATAGTAACGCAGATGCCTTGTCACGCATCGTAATAAACCCAGAAACCGATATTCCCAAAAATCCCGACCAACTACAAAACCCCACAAACGAACCCCCCCAAATAAAAAAAATCGGTAACGCCACTGACTTAACTTATGCCCAAGTTTTAAGTAATAATTACAATAAAAATACTATAAGTAATTCACCTCTACAAAATAACATAAAGTCACGTACGAGTTTCAAAGATAAGGAAGTATCAGATTACGATGACAATATATGCGAATCTATTCCCACGTACGAAATAAATTTAAATGAACTTTCAGACGCCGTGTATAAAAATGAAACTCTTCGTCAAATAATTTATAATAACCTTAATATAATTAATAATAATGTAAAAATAATCGACAATGATCTATTTAATTGTGACGAGAATATATCTCTTGCTCATTGCGTCTCCCAGTGTTTTAGCATGAAAAAAGGAATCGCCCGTAATTTCAGGGAAAAATTTAATTGCGTAAACACACTAAAAGCACAAAACAAACCTGTAGGTGAAGTTGCATATTTAAAACTTCCTACAAGAAATATTTATTATTTAATTACCAAAAAGATATTTAGGGACAAACCCACCTACACTACTATAATTTCCGCCTTGATAAGCCTCAAAAGATTATGTTTAGAGCTACAAGATTTTACTGTAGCTATGCCAAAAATTGGATCCGGCCTAGATAACCTAAAATGGGATATCATACTTAATTTAATTAAAATTATATTTCAAAACTCTAAAATTAAAATACTTATTTACAATATTGACCCACCCCAAAAAGTTGAAATTAACGTCACTAATCACGAAAATAATAAAAGTGCTATTTCCAGCTTTATAGAAGAATTCTGCGAAGAGTTGACAAATGACGAACCTGACATTACAGACAATATTAATGAACCCTTATTAGATTATATGCAAAAGTTTAACGACAGCTTTTCCGCGAATAAAGACTCAGACAATATGTCTATAATTGTTGAAACAGGGGACCTTGACGACTTAGAGCGGGAAGAAAATATTAAGCAAGCGGAACAACCTACAGAAACCGATCTTAATACAGTACACTCTAACGCGGAAAACCCAATTATTGGTGTCCCAATAGTAACTTGTCCAGTCAATTATGGCAAAAACCAAATTATTCTTTCACTAGTAGAATTTGCCCCTGCAACCCCCTCAATCGTTATCCTCTATAAATCAAAACAAAGAATGCTTGTTCAATTGTCAAAAAATAATTTTGAACAAGATGTAATAAAAATTATGAAAGAATATATCGCCCCAAAAATTAAGTATTATGTATTTTTCGAGGATCCAATCTATGAACAATTTTGTGCTGTATTACAAACATATTTTAAAAATGGACAAATAAATTTAATTAGGTGTACAAAATACCTTACAGACGTAATAGGGGAGGTAGAAATAAAAGAAATTATAAAAAATTTTCACGAGGGAAAAACGAACCACCGGGGAATCGAAGAAACCGAAAAACGTATAAAAGAGTCGTACTATTTTCCGAATCAACGTCGTGTGATTCAAACGTACATAAATAACTGTGAAATTTGCCAACTTACGAAATACGACAGAAACCCCCTAAAATTAAAATTTAACTTGACACCGACAGCGACTAGACCATTCCAAATTTTACACATGGACAGTATCACCCTAGAAAAATCTAAATTTCTTACAATAATTGACACTTTCTCAAAATATAGTCAAGCGTATAAACTAAGTGCTGCTTCAAGCATAGAAGTAGTAAATAATCTCATAAAATATTTTACGCACCATTCCATCCCCGAACAAATCGTATCGGATAATGGTGGTGAGTTTAATAGCGGTGTGTTAAAAGAGTTACTAGAACTCCATAAAATCAAAATCCACTTCATAAGCTCGCAACACCCCGATTCAAATTCTCCAGTAGAAAGATTTCACTCCACCCTAATCGAGCACATAAGGTTACTTAATAACCAAGATATTTTTAAGAGCGAGCCAATTGAGATAAAAATAAATTATGCAATATTGGCCTATAATAATACAATACATAGCACTACAAAATTAAAACCTTCAGAAATAATCACAGGACACTTAGGCACAGATTCACCCTTTAACTTAGAATTGAACAAACAATTAATGAATAACTATATATTTAACCATAAAGAAAAAACCAAAATTTTATATCAAAAAATAAACAAAGACGCACAAAAGACGAAAGAAAAAATTATTAACAAATTAAATGAAAAACGTGAAGAAATTCCCAAAAGTATACCCGAAAAAGTATTCGTTAAAAATAAACAAAAACAGTCAAAAACCAAAAATAAATTCAAAAAAGAAAAAATCAAAAATATAAACTGGAAATTAAAAACCGCAAAAATTGACCCAACCCATTTTAATACCATAGATAAAATCCACCTTTCGAATATAAAACGCCCTAGAAAAAACAGTAACTCAAAAACTCAACAAGATTTATCTATTCCAGGTTGCTCACATGCGGACGAGCAGCGGACATCCGCAACATAACAACAAACCTTGGTATCCTTCCTATAAATTTGGGCCCTGCAAAATTGCAGCGCACGGACCATACTTTTGTCCACTACTACGAATTACAACCACTTTTCGACCAATTCGAAAAACTTAACTTAGAATATAATAGGCTAGATTCACTTAAGATTAACAAAACTTTTTATAGTAGAGAATTAGATAATTATAAGAAAATTATTAACTATACACAGGGAAAAATTTATGAAAAAATTAATCATATTAATTTAGGGTATAATGAAAGTTTCACAAGAAACAAACGGGGACTTATTAATGGTTTTGGAACCATAATTAAGGGCATTACAGGTAATTTAGATGCAAATGACGGTGAAAAAATATACAAAATTTTAACCGACATTCGCAAGAAAAACGATAACTTTCAGTCGCAATTAAATCAACAATACTCTATTAATCAAAAACTAATACAAAATTTTAATGATACTCTACAAGAAATACAGCATAATGAAAATATTTTAAAAAATAAAATTTTACAATTAAATAACTTCATGAACGAAAAAGTTCAGAGCCAAATTTTTATGTTGTTTGCACAAGACCTCCATAACCAAATTTTAATTATATATAATACAATTTTAAATATTCTAACGGATATCGAAAACTCGATAACATTTTGTAAGTTGAAAACAATGCACCCTAGCATAATAAAAACAGATGAATTATTCCTCGAAATTAGAAAAATCGCCGAACACTATAAAAACCAACTCCCAGTGGAGTTAAAATACGAAAACATTTTAGAACTTGAAAACCTTATTCAAATTAACTGTCAAATTGAGCCTACAAGAATAACATATTTTCTATCCCTCCCAATAAATTACGAAACAGATTTTGAATTATACCGCCTCACACCCATCCCTACCCTGTTCAAATCAGAGTTTGTGACGATAATTCCAAAAACTAAATATTTATTAAAGTCAAAAGAAAATGGATTTGTACCATTGAATGACATTTGTAAAAAGGGCAAAAGGTTTCAATGCGCAAACTATTTGCAAGCAAGTCAGGATGTGACTTGTGAGAAGAATATTATCCTACAGGAAAACTCACACTCATGCTCGTATATAAAACTTGATATTACCGAAAACCATATGGAAGTCATCCCGGAAATTAACCAGTTTCTCGGAGTATTTCCCAACGAAGAAAAACTCCACATTAAATGCAACGAAGAAAGCGAAACTAAGTCACTTCAAGGAATTTACCTCATAAAAGAAGAAAACTGCGAAATTTTTTTCAAACAAAACAAGCTATTTTTCGAAGAAAAATCATCTGGAAAGCCTGCCCTCGTAAATAATTTAAACCTTGCCATAGAGGACCGACAAATACAAAATTTAAAAATAAACCTAAAAACGCTGAAATTAAACGAAATTTCGGAAAATGCAGTTATACCAATGGAGAAAAATCAACAAGATATTTTCACCCCAAGCATCATGACCATTTCCCTCTACGTGGTAATCGTCATGGCGTTAACATATTTTGGACTGAAATTCATCAGAAGCCGAATCCAGGAGAGAAAGAGAGAACCCATTCCACAGGAAGAGGAACTCCAACCACTCCCCCCCGGACAGAACTTCAACCTCCCAGGGGATGCTTCATTTTGAGGAGGGAGGAGTTACATGACCGGAGTCATGCTACTCAGCAACTTATTGTTTATATAATAAAATGTATATTGTTTTGTCAGCATAGTTTACCTATGTAGCTTTTTACTTTCTTTCAATCAATCTGTAATTATATTGTAAACTATTAACATTATTTAATAAATTTGTAATTCAATAAAATACTTCAAAAAACTTTAAAATAACTTTTTAAAAACTTCTTACGGCAAGGTTGCAACGTAATTTGCATAAATTACTAGAGGCAAATCGTTTCCTTAAAATTTATATACTTATACGGAGTGTCCCAAAAACACTGTTTTCACACAGTTAAGTTTTTTTTTAATAAAAAATTCATGTTTTATGTATTAATATTAATTTAACATAACCTCACTTTTGGAATAAAAAAAACTGTGTGTCTTCAGGGGGTGGATTTAGAAAAAAAAATATTTTAAGATTTAGTTTTAGCAACCTCAAAAACCCCATTTTGTAAATAAGCCGGCCGGTCACACTGTATAGGCTTTAAAGTCCAAACCCACGACGGGTTCAACCAGACGTTTTGCGGGAGACTCCCGTATATTTTTAAATTAGAATGTTGGATCCCAGAAAAAAGTTAATAAGACGCTATTTTCTTACCGAAAGAACGTCTTTTCTGGACGAGTCCAATTTCCGAGATGAGGAACGAGTATATCTGTTATTATTGACCTCTAAATATATTTTGACTGGCATTAGTAAAATGCCAAAAAATAAGGATATTTTTTTCGTCTTTCGCAAAAAAAATAACAAAAAAAAAATGAAAAATTTAATATTATTATTCTTTAAAATGCTTCAGTAGTGTATTTTAGAGAGATTGCACTTACTCCTTCCTCCCATGTACGGGGGCAGTCGAAAAGTTTTTTTACATTGGTGGATGACGTCAGTTTTCCGCCAATTTTTATCTCTTACCTGTGTTCTATACGGGGGGCAGTCGAAAAATTGGGATTTGATCTGGAAATAAGGGATTTAGTCGATTTTTTTGGTTATTTTCGGGTATATTCGGTTTAACTGAGAAAAATTTAGGTTTGCACATGCGCAGTACGGTTTGGTGAGACATATTTATGCGCAGAAGTGTTAAATAGGACAAACGCAGGTGAAAAAGTCGTCTGACAAAGTTACAATGCGCAGTACAGTTTGGTGGGACATATTTATGCGCAGAAGTGTTTAATAGGACAAACGCAGGTGAAAAAGTCGTCTGACAAAGTTACCATGCCCAGTACAGTTTGGTGGGACATATTTGTGCGCAGAAGTGTTTAATAGGACAAACGCAGGTGAAAAAGTCGTCTGACAAAGTTACCATGCGCAGTACAGTTTGGTGGGACATATTTATGCGCAGAAGTGTTTAATAGGACAAACGCAAGTGAAAAAGTCGTCTGACAAAGTTACCATGCGCAGTACAGTTTGGTGGGACATATTTATACGCAGAAGTGTTTAATAGGACAAACTCAGGTGAAAAATTGATCTGACAAAGTTACCATGCTCAGTACAGTTTGGTGGGACATATTTATGCGCAGAAGTGTTTAATAGATAGATAGATAGATAGATTTATTTTACGGCAAATTCCATTTTAACATTAAAGTATACATTCTATTATAATTAATTTAAACTATTATATCACATTCACTATATATCACATAAATAAATAAAAAAAATAAATAAATAAATAATTGGTTACAATGTATTTAAAATAACATTGCTCAGGTCCCTACATTTAAGATTAGACTTGAACCTACCAAAACTTGTAAAAAAATCTAGTTCCAATTTATTGGCTTTCCTACACACCCTGTCAATGGGACTATTATTACCTTAATTAGTTCTGTGTACATTAGTATAAAATGTTCTAGCCGATCTATTACCATATTGTAGTAGGAAGTAAATTTTTGCCAGAACTTCAGGACAATCCACCATACCATTTACTATTTTAAAAAAAAGATATTGGTCCAATTTAACACGCCTCTCCCTAACAGATTCGATGTTAAAATAAATCCTACGGTATTCCGGAGTGCCCCCTGACAGCAAAACATTAGTTTTAAATGACAAATATCTCAAAAATCGGTTTTGTACGTTCTCAATTAAATTAATATGACACCCATAATTAGGAGACCAAATTGTAGAACTAAATTCCAAATTTGATCTCACTAATGAAAAGTATAACTGCTTAATGCAATTGATGTTAGATCAATCTTTTAGATTTCTCTTTAGAAAACCTAGCAGTTTTAAAGATTTATTAATCTGATTTTTGATATGAATATTAAAACGCATCTTGCTGTCATAAACCACTCCCAAATCTCTTATAGAATCCACATTCTCCAACTCAGTATCATTGATCTCATAAGTGTAATGTATGTGATTAAACCCTCTAAAAAATTGTATAGATTTGCATTTAGTAATATTTAACTTCATGCCATTGACAAGGCACCAGGTGTTAATACCATCCAATGCACGTTGTATCCCATCACAGTCGACATCAGTGTGTATTCACAGTCTTCTTCCTGCAAAGATTCACCTATATCATCTATGACACAATCAAAAATATCTCAAAAATCGGTTTTGTACGTTCTCAATTAAATTAATATGACACCCATAATTAGGAGACCAAATTGTAGAACTAAATTCCAAATTTGATCTCACTAATGAAAAGTATAACTGCTTAATGCAATTGATGTTAGATCAATCTTTTAGATTTCTCTTTAGAAAACCTAGCAGTTTTAAAGATTTATTAATCTGATTTTTGATATGAATATTAAAACGCATCTTGCTGTCATAAACCACTCCCAAATCTCTTATAGAATCCACATTCTCCAACTCAGTATCATTGATCTCATAAGTGTAATGTATGTGATTAAACCCTCTAAAAAATTGTATAGATTTGCATTTAGTAATATTTAACTTCATGTCATTGACAAGGCACCAGGTGTTAATACCATCCAATCAGCCCTATTATGGTGGCCATCGTTATTATTCCGATGTCGTTATAATTAAGACGTCGTGATCGTGTTCCAACACGATAACGTTAAAATTTGCTATTACCGTGGCCACATCGGAACGAAAAATATTACAATCCCGAGATCGGAATTGAATGAAGTGAAGTACCTTCGTTTCAGGTTACCAACTTAGTTATTTAGTAATTTCTTATTGTGGTAATGCTGTTTTACACGGTGCTTTTAAATTTTTTATATTGGCGTCATTGATTGTCAGTTGTCAGAAGAATCGTGTTTACGTACATTTTTTGTTTTTTTTAATACAATAAATTAAGACCCATGGATTCCAAGAAGCCACCACGAAAAACAACGGCTGAACAGTTCAGCGTGTGCGTAAATGAATTAATATGTGAACAAAGACTAAACGGTTAACCTGTGGACCAACTTAACAAGGAAATTAAATACAATTTGTGACCCAGTAAGAAAACCAGAGGAATGGAGAAAAGTAGGTACCTTAGATGTTAAATAATTGTAGCTTGTCTGTCTTAAGCCTTTGTTGTTTCAAACAAACAGGCTCGTGTCTGATATTTGATTAAAGTTTTATTGTGCAGGCGAACACTGGCCTAAAAAACTACGAGTTAAATTTTCAACCAGTATCGACCAAGTTTTTTGGGCTTTATCAATGAAAAACAGCTTTTGTATGTCTGTTTGCAGAATTAGTTTCTAAAAAGCAGTAAATATTTGTTTTAATTATATATTTCTTTTAGAAACCAACTTTAGTGGCATCCAGATGGAACAAAACACTGAGGAGTAAAAGGAAAATTAGAATCTGAACATGGGGATTTGATAAAGGTGACCTAATCAAAACCTTTAAGATTGCTGTAAACCTGTGAAACAGATGTTTTTCAGTTTGCACCACGCTAAGTCAGAGATCACAGTAAAAGGCTTTCCAAAGAAAGATGTTCCAAGTTACTGCATAGAAACTTATTCTCCAACTGTATGGTATACAATTGGAGTCGTCTGACTGAGTAGACAGTGTCCACCACATCTGTGAATAGTTTTAAAAATAGACTTGATCAATAAATGAAGGGTTCAGTTAGGAACTTTGTCCACTACCCATTGTAATTAACTTTTTTGTGATTTGTGATTAACTTGTAACTACTTTGTGATAATTTTATTTATATAGGTATACACTTCTGTTATAAATGTGATACATATTATTATTATATATATATATATATATATATTATATAAGTTGCATGGTAGGCCTTAAAAAAATAAAATAAAAAATCAAGCACTCCATTTTTTATAAATGGATATTTTAGTAGTCTACAGAGTAAAACAAGGCCAAATTAAAATATTCTTTAGAGAAGTTTTTGAGAAAATCAATTTTCTATTTTTATATTTTTTCAGTGTATTCTAATTTTATTGGGGATATCAAAATCGTGTATTTTACTAAATATATATTTTTGTTATTTTCAAGATTGTTTAAAAAGTAAGCAAATTGTTTTCTTTAATCAAGCCTGCTGTAATAATCTTTTGAGATATTTAAAATTAAAATAATTTAAAACAAGCCCCAAAGATATGTAATGCTACGCATTCCATTATATACCATTCACAGTGGGTTGGATTTTTCCCAAATAACGTAAGTTAAAACTATTTAAAAACCAAAATAAAAAAATTTTAAAGAAAAAATAAAAAAAAATCTTTATCAGTTAAGAAAAATAAATACTTTCGATATTCCTAATGAAAATTAAGCATAAACTGAAAAAAAAAATATAAATAATTGAAAATCGATTTACTTAAAAATGCTTCATCCATCAAAAAAAATAGGGTGCTCGATTTTTGATTTAAATTTTATGAGGTCTACTGTGGTTGTTTATTGAGCCTACAACATACAAAAATCAAGTATTTTTTAATATTTGGATTTATTCCTCTTCTTATTCTTTCCCCCTCTCATAATAAAATGTTTCTTCTTGGATTTGGCACATTTTTATCTAAAAAAAAATCAAATAATCCACACCTATATTTTGTTTTCTTTTTCCATCTGTCCAGAAGTTTGTGACACTTTGTGATAGGGGGAGGGGGGGGGGTCAAGAGCAGTGTGATTTCACTATTTTTTTCCCTTTATTAGGGATTCTAGGCAAAGGTGACGAAGTGGGGAGGGGGAGGTCTAAAATTGGTCAAAATTGGGTGACGTCATTCTTGAACAGCCCCTTGGTACTTAGTTCCGAAATTCGGGATCCCGAAATTTCGGGATATCCTAAAGATTTTTAAATCCCGAAAAATCCCAAATACTTTTTAACGAATTTATTACTCGATGTGTAATCTTAACATTTTTTGTTTACAATGGTGGAAATGTAACCCTAGAGACTCCAGGCTGGGGTCATGCATTTACAAATTTAATGTGACGTGACATAGGGGGGAGAGGGGGTTCGTGCTGGTGTGACACTTTGTCACAAAGTCTTTGTGACAAGGGAGGAGGGGGGATGGTCAAAAATGGCCCAAAAAAACGTGACATACTTTATGGACGTCCCCTTATCAAGAATTACTTTGCTCCACATTACTCTGGAGAACCAAGTATTTTTAATAATATACTAAGTTGCACCTACTCTTAAGACTTTAAGAATTGCCCAGGCCTTTGCCCATTCTACACTAAGGGTGATAAGTAAACCACTAATTGATGTCTGAGCTCTCTGGAGAATCTTAATACTCATTTAAACTCCCGCTCAGATACCTCCAATGGGTTGTTGCCATCCATTAAATCCCTTTTTTCCAATTGTGCTCTACACCTGAAAAAAAAATCAGCTTCATAACAATTTTGTAAGAAATAACCTTGCAGGCAAAATAAATGGTAATATACATTTCTTACCTTCTTCTACGGTCCTCCACTTTATTAATACCTCTTTTCTATGATTATTAATTACAACAAAGCCCAAATTATTCATCTTAGGTATTTCACTAATTTGTCAAAATAGTTTTTAGGTTAGCTTATTCCGATACCGGAATTTACAGCAAAGCCAAAAGTGTCTTGTGGTAAATAACGATAATCATTCCGACATTCGTTTAACGACATCGGAAAAAGTGACCACCATAATCGCATTTTGACGGTTGACAAGCGGGACCTCGAAATTTTAACGATGTCGGAATAATTACGATCACGATCACGATCACGATGGTCACCATAATACACCTGAATGCACGTTGTATCCCATCACAGTCGACATCAGTGTGTATTCACAGTCTTCTTCCTGCAAAGATTCACCTATATCATCTATGAAACAATCAAAAATTAAAGTTGATAAATGACCTACTTGCTAATAGGACAAACGCAAGTGAAAAAGTCGTCTGACAAAGTTACCATGCGCAGTACAGTTTGCTGGGACATATTTATGCGCAGAAGTGTTTAATAGGACAAACGCAAGTAAAAAAGTGATCTGACAAAGTTGAGATTTGAGGATTGCAAGAGGGGAAAGGAGACAGGGACTCCGTATAAGAAATATAAATTGGCTTAAAAATTAGTAGTCATGCAAAGTGTTAAGTTTGACCCCATAACAATAACATATTATTTCCCCAACGAAGATTGGGAAGATGGGGGAGATTGGGAACAACATGCACGAGATAGATTTTATTTTCAAAGAAGGATAGAAGCAGCTAGTCGGATTTTGAATAGAGTACTAGAATGTAAAATTCGACTTTGCAAGTTAATTAAAAATAAAATTGTTGATTTAAATTAGGGAAAATAAAACAAAATATATTTATTAATTATTATTTATTTTTCTATTTTTAAATCATGTTGTTTCTGTTTTCTATAAGATTTAGTTTCGAAAATGTGGAAAACATTTTCAGTTTCGTCTCATACTCTTCAATATCCCTTTTTAAATCATGTAGTTTTTTTAAATAAACCTCAAGAAGCTCCTTTAACATCTTGTTTGCGAGTTGATCAATCATGAACTAATTGTCTATATGTTTTTATCTCTTGATGCCCCCAAGCTAGTGTTTTTTCAGTACCGGGTATAATAAATCGCTTATCATCCGCATATGAGAGAGCTACTTTATTTTTAAGCTCCACATATACGTTATGTAAATGTGACCGGAAAGTTTTAATTTCACGAAAATTTTTTTCCCCTTCTGTCTCTACTACTAATTTGTAATCATTTTCAGATAACTCTTTTTTTGTAACCGTATCTGGTATACCCTTAGCTTTTTTTGTTAATTTTCCAGAAACATTTACACAATAAGCTTTAGCCCCTGTACCATAAAAGTCATGAATAATTTCACCAGCATACTCATTTTTCATTTTCCCCAAAATTGATTTGTTCACTGAAATGTTATGAGGATTTTCTGGACTGTAATTACATGTATCGAATTTATCTAAATTTTCCTGTATATCTGCGTAGAAATTTTCTGTAAAAAATTGCAGTAGGAGCGAGTCAGTGTCAGTGTGAAGCAAAAGCGCCTTATCTCCATATTTTGTTTTAATGTAATTGTAATAAAAGTCATATATAAAGGTTTTTGCTAAATCTAAAATACAAAAACCAACATATACAGGTTTGTTATAAAAAACTTTTACGCGATTCATTTGTATTGCTACAAAGTTTTCCGAAAATTTTTTTATTAATTAATTAATTTAAGTCTTTAAAATTTGGCTTGGCAATTAGAACCTCGGCACCTAATTTTTTGCCAATATTTTTCCAATGAGTAATTAGTTTAACATCAACCCTTTTGTCCACATTTTCCATGGTTTTTCCAAACACTGAATTGACCATTAATTTAAAAAAATCCTTTTCAAATTTGGATTTTGCATTATTGCGCAATGTAGTATTTAAATCAATATATCGCTTTAGCCATGGTGACTGATTGAAACTCAAAATTCTGTGAATTTTGGTCAGCTTGAGTCCATGTTTTAAAGCTTTCTTAAGATTTCTATAATGTACAATATATTGTGATTTGGTGGCAGTGTGAAGTTGTAAACCCGCATTAGGCACTAACGAAAATTTTGTGTTTTTCGGAAAGGGTTCCTTATGTGGACGTTAGTGCCACCATTACTTTCGTTTGTGCCATTTTGGTTCCCGAGATATAAAAATTTCCCCAAAATTGCATGTAATCCCGCATTTGTATTTTGAAAAAAAAAGTACGTGGGTAGAATCTCTTATATCCGTGGACGTTAGTTCCCCATCTCAAAGCGTTAAGCCCTCAGGGAGGTTTAAACTTGAAAAAATGGGGTGTTTTTAAAACGAGGCACCTACGAGAGAAAGCGAAATAGTTTGAATATGTTAGCGTTTATTGGTACTTTTATGTCTGGAGAGGTAAGTGCCATCATTAGGTCGCTTCTTTGTCCCAGCGTTTGGTCAAAAATTTACATTTTTCTTCGCCTCGACAAATTATGAAAAATTTTATATATTGAAATTAAGTGATTGTAGTTTCCAAGGACTTCTTATCGTTTGTGTCTGTTTGGGCCACCATATAATCATTTGTTACTGCAGGCGTTTGGTCCCAAGAACAATAAAATAATTTTGACCAACTTGTCAAAACTTTTAACCTACAAAAAAATTACCCGTTTCAGTCATAATAAATTATTAATAATAGAGTCAGTCCATATAGCGACAACTCGTCAAAACGTAGTGAGTTCCAGCCATAGGCTGCGTTCCGACCACTTTTATTTAAGTTTTTCATGTGTCTAAGTGTCTAGATTGGTTACTTCTATTCTTAGACATAGCTATATATATAGGTATACTGCCCTGCCTGCATGTTTACAGTCGTTTGGACTTTTTCGTTTGGACTTTGGACTTTTGGACTCGTAATCCAATTGCGGGTGTATTTTATGTGGGTTTCTTGGTTAATGAGAGCTGTTTTAAAATCGACAGATACAGGGATTATGAGCTCTGGACCAATAGGTACCGAGCCCAAACCTGCTTGTGCCAATCTATCAGCTTCTTCATTGCCTACATTTCCATTATGTCCCTTTACCCATGAGAGTGTAACAGTATTTGAAACTTCCGCTTCCTCCAGGGATTGGTGACATTCTAAAACTAGCTTTAAAGTAATTTGGAAAGACTTGATTGCTAGTATGGAAGCTTTGCTATCCGTAAGAATAGTTATTCTTGTATTACTGATTTTCCTTTCAGTAATAATTCCCAGTATTAGTTATACCTATAACCTCTGCCTGAAAGACCTAGGCATGCTTGCCAAGAAAAATGCTTATTTCTAACTCTAGATCAGGGCAGAAGACACCTGCGCCCAGTTAAAACTATTGTACACTTTTAAATGAATTAAATGTGGTCGGAATGCAGCCTACGGCTGGAACGCACTACGTTTTGACGAGTTGTCGCTATATGGACTGACTCTATTATTAATAATTTATTATGACTGGAACGTGTAATTTTTTTGTAGGTTAAAAGTTTTGACAAGTTGGTCAAAATTATTTTATTGTTCTTGGGACTAAACGCCTGAAGTAACAAATGATTATATGGTGGCCCAAACAGACACAAACGATAAGAAGTCCTTGGAAACTACAATCACTTAATTTCACTATATAAAATTTTTCACAATTTGTCGAGGCGAAGAAAAATGTAAATTTTTGACCAAACGCTGGGACAAAGAAGCGACCTAATGATGGCACTTACCTCTCCAGACATAAAAGTACCAATAAACGCTAACATATTCAAACTATTTCGCTTTCTCTCGTAGGTGCCTCGTTTTAAAAACACCCCATTTTTTCAAGTTTAAACCTCCCTGAGGGCTTAACGCTTTGAGATGGGGAAAAAAATTTTGTGGCACTAACGTCCACGGATATAAGAGATTCTACCCACGTACTTTTTTTTTCAAAATACAAATGCGGGATTACAGGCAATTTTGGGGAAATTTTTATATCTCGGGAACCAAGATGGCACAAACGAAAGTAATGGTGGCACTAACGTCCACAAAAGGCCCCCTTTCCGAAAAACACAAAATTTTCGTTAGTGCCTAATGCGGGTTTACAACTTCACACTGCCTGATTTGGTTTCTAGATTTGCAATTAATTTTGTAATTTTAGATTCGGAAACAACTATAGATTCTGGACAAAAGGGTAGTTCATTGTCCAAGTTATGTAAATGATTGGGATATTCCAAGTCACCTTCTAAGATATAACCCATTTTGTTTGTGTCGCTAATTTTAGTTAAATCAAAATTTTTAATTTTTTCCTTCTTCAACCACTGAAAATTATTAACTGGAAGAAATTGTGACATGGCTGCTCCGTATAAATTTGTTGCGTCCAGGTATGTGATAAAAGATGTTGGTTTTGACGGATTATAGGTTGACATAAACTGATTATATGCCTCTGATTTTCTGATACTACACTGGCTTAAACCGCCCCGTATACCCTTTTTAAGAAAATGAAGAATATCGATCTATGGCAAAAGTTCTAATTCTACTTCGGTTTTCTTTAACATTGCACTCCAAGAAAGGCCTGGAGATGTATAAAAATTTGCTGGGTCCAACTGATACATTTCTAAACATACAGATCTAAAGTTTTCAAAGATGTCTGCTAACAGAAGAACATCGGATTTCAAATAAATATCTGAATATTCACCCAAAGTTTTACATTTAAATAAATTCCATACATTACAAGCCCGCTGATAATCCTCATCTGTAATACCTTCATTTTTGAGTTCGTTAAAAAAGTTATGTTTTGAAGGAAGTTTGGTATCATTTAATTTTGAATAAGTATTTATATATGAATAGGGAAAAACACCTTTTTGACGGATCAGTTCAAATTGATCACTATTAGAAAAGTATTTTCTTACTTCACGACTTTGATCGAACTTTGGCTCAGTTTATCCAAACTACCCGGAAGAAACTTGAAACTATCTAAAAACCTGATTTTTAAATTTTCAATTATTGTTTTTCCATCAGCACTACTACGTGTCATGGATATATTTTTCGTGAAAGAAATATATTTTTCTTTATTTTGAGGTAGAACCTCAATATTTGCCTCATTTTGGGCCAATTCTTTTATAAACATATGACTATCAAATCCACTTAAATTATGAAACAGTACTGGTATAAATTGTGGAATTTTAAAATTTAAATTACAAATTGAATGAGCCGCTCCTCTAAAGTTACCAGTTAAATGACAGTGATCCCTATATTACGCTATCTTCGTCAAACTTTTTTTCACAAATATGACAATTTTTAGTGTTTTTAAAATTAGGTTCTTCCATTTCAGTTAATTGTTTAATAGGAATAATATGACGTAAATATTTTTCAAAAATGTTTATACAGTCTGTTTCTAAAGATTGAATAAATTTTTCTGAGACATTTTCTCCACGAAAAGTTTTAAATTGTAAAAGATTGTCATCAAAATCACATTTAATATAATAGGCATAAGAGTACGGGATATTAATATGAGTTTGTAGGGTATACGATTTTTCTGGAGTTGGCGTGCAGCTATCTATAGGTTTTAGGATAGTTTCAAAATCAGCGTACACTACGAAAGGAACCTTGAGTTTTTTAACATGATCTTGAAATTTTAACGAAGTTGCTGGTACCTCGTTTCCTGATATATTTATTTTAAAATCATTGCTGTCGGGTAGATTTACGAATATGATTACAGTCATACTCCTGATGACGGTTTAATTTTTGTGTCGTTGAGAAATAAATTAAACATCTATCACATATATGTTTTTTTCCGTTATGCTTTGACAATTGTGCAGAAATTAACGGCGATAAATTTTTTACCAAACAGTAATGATTATTTCCATCAGCATCACTAATGAAAAGCAAATTTACGTGTTTTTCTTTACGTGATTTCGTAAAATACAATGGACCAACGACTTGGTATGCATATGAACAATTTTTCCAAATTTTCTCCAAGCCATAAACATTTACAGATATATCATTTAAATTTTCAAATTTTGTTATATCGTGCAGCTTTACAGGAAATTTGATTCCTGTAAAATTTAAACTGTTTTCATAGATTTTATATTTTTGAACTCTTTCTGCATTTTTTTTACTGGATGTAACTGAGCTAATATTGACCATAAGAAACGTTTCAAATCATCATTTTTTATATTTAGTACAGCCATTTTTTCAGTTATTCAGGATTATACTTGTTTATATTTAATTCCAAGTACAATATTTTTTCTAAGGCCCAACCTGAAACAAATATTTTCAATTAAACACATGTATAATATTAAAACAGTTGGACATACCACTATCTTTTTCCGAAAATTCCTTAGATTTCATTTCAACAGTTTGACACAGTTCCGTGTAGATTAGTAGCTTTAGTCACAACTTTAAATTTTGTATTGAACGATTTTATTTCATGTTTCTCTTTTGTTTGTAAAACATAAGATCCAAACAACTCTATATTTATTTTTAAGGACTTCATTTTTTAAATATGTTTGAGTCAATCGAACTACTTTATCTTGAAGCGATTTTAGACATTGTTTTATATCGACACCAAAATTTTTCGATAATTTCAATTGAAAACTTGCAATCCTGTTTTTAAATGCAGATTGAATAATCTCAATTCCTTCTTCCAAATTTTTGCAACATTTATCCCGATGGGATAGTGATTTTTTGTGTCCAGCAAACGTATTTACATGAATATTACAAACTGAACAGTATGATGCGGCTTAGGTTGAGGGTGCTAAAAAAAGTATTATAAATTTAAAAAATCTTACAATGTAAACTGATTTGCTTACCATTTAAACATAGTTGTTTTTCAGCAGAGGTCCTAATTGGAACAGTAGCAGTTCTTTTCAATCCATGGAATTTATTTTGATGTAATTTTAAGGATCTTGTAGTTTTTGAAACTGAACCACAAATTTCACATAGTTGGAGACTTTCCTTACAATTTTATGTCGCTTAAGATTATCTTTACTAGTGAAGGACTTTCCACAATTTTGACAGTTGATCATTTTTTTGACCTAAAACAAAGTTGTTTATTAGTTAATAGAAAGCTTGGAACTAAAATATTGCAAATAATTTATATTTATTTATATTTATTTCAAAGTTAAATTATATTCTTATAAATTTATCAAATCCTCTTCTATAACGACCCGAATTTAATTTACAATCCTTATCAATAACTACAAAATCATATTTATCTATCCAACAAAAAGAACATAATTTCTGAAAATCTTTAAAAGACATCTCTACATTCACATGATCATCATAAATGTGTTTTAGATTCGTATTGTCTTGTTGAAATATAATTAATACATTTGTATTATCCCTTAAATGTTGTTTTGGCACTGCAGCATAAGTTTGTGCTAGGTAAAATATGTCGGTATTTTTGTGCCGGGAATATACAAAAAAATCTCGAATGATGCTTTGATTTCCACACACTACATCATCAAATATTACGATGGAATTAGGAGTTATTAAATTATTACAATTTTCAAATTCAAAATATGCTATTTCTTTTACTGACTTTAATAAAAAATCTAAATATATATATTTTGATTTTGAGTAAACGTATATATTTTCAAATCTAAGTCCGTTCAGGTGTTCTATTAAACTAAATAAAACGTTTGTTTTTCCACAGCCACGACTAGGCCTCGTTTTGGTCCACCACAAAATATTGGTCCATGTTTTTGGAATTGTTTATTGTCGAGTTGATCGTGATTTTTAATTGGAATAGAAAAAGATTGTTGCTCAATTTGCATGTTTCCTTTCTCATTATTTGTAGATGAATGAGTTCTAATAAATAATGTTAATCTATTTAAAAAGTTGTCTTGCTTAGATAATTCAGTTCTAATTTGAACAGTTATATAAAAATAATGAGCCAGCCTATTTATTAAATAAATTTCAGTGCCACCTCCATTCTTATAATACCCGAAACAAAAATAATTTCAAGGTTCCGCTTCATAAAACTACTTCTTACCAAAAGTCGTTTACTTTGTTCGCAGTTAGGCTTTGGAATAATATTGATAACAATGATAAAAAACTTACGCTTAGTAAATTTAAATCCAAAATATTTTCAACATTGCTGGAGTCCCAGTAATCGCACACGTATTTCTTCGTCATACATGTTAGTTTTTTAACAATTTTTGCGTCTTGCTGTAGGTCATTGGCGACTGGGGGGTGGGGGGGTTTCTTTCGCATGAGTCCGATTCCGAAGCAATATATCGTTTTTCATTTTTTTGCATTTTTTGTAATTTTATGATTTGTAATTAATTTTTAGGTACTTTCAGGGCACATGGAAGATCGCTTGCGAATGTGACCCTTTTGCTTTAAAAAAGACTGTGTAATACTAAAAAATGTATATTTGTAATTTTCTTTTTTAGGCAATAAATACTTTCTATTCTATTCTAAAAAGATGGTTCCCACAAAATCTAATATTATTTCTAAACAATACTTTAAGGAAAGAAGAGGTGCAAAAAAAAGTGGACACGGTTTTCTAAATAAATTTAAAAACACATTACCCGTCGAACTACATTTTCCAGGTTACAATTTTTGTAGCCCGGCACTAAGTTAGCGAAACGACTTGCACGAGGTGACAAAGGAATAAATGAATTGGATGAAGCTTGTAAAGAACATGATATAGCCTACTCGAAATTTGAAGAGATTGAAAAACGAAATCTAGCTGATAAAATATTGGAAAAGAAAGCTTACAATAGGTTCAAATCAAGTGACGCAAAAATTGGTGAAAAAAATTTGGCCTTAGGTGTAGCTTCAGCAATGAAAGCAAAAACCAAATTTGGTATGGGTATGAGAAAGAAAAATGTTAGAAAAAGACGAAAAAAAGAAAAAGGTGTGCGTAACAAAGATTTGAATTTTTTTGCGGCGGTTAGAAAAGCTCGTCACAGTCTAGCTGGTTTACCACGGAAATCTAAATTAGAAAACTTATCCAGAGTAGCACTCAAGACCATAAAGAAAGGAGGTAGAAAGATAATTGCTCCAAAAGAAAGAATAATACCTATTCCGAAAACCGGAGGTATTTTACCATTCATTCCAATATTTGCAGGTCTGTGTGAACAACACTTTACAGTATAATTTTTTTATTTTATTTTGTTTTAGGATAGCGCCTTAGGTTCACTTGTGGGGGGAGCTGGTGGTGTTATAAAGGCCGTTAACGAAACCAAGATGGCAAGACAAAAACTGAATGAAGAAAATCGACATAATTTGGCAATGGAAAAGAAAAATATTGGAAAGGGATTGTACTTACAGCCTTACAAAAAGGGTTTTGGTTTGGTACAAATTTCGATTTATTAAAAATTGTAAAAGAACTTAAAATTTCAAATTTTCGCGGTGTATTTATGCGTGATAATTTACCAAAAAGAATTAGAAAAAATTAATGTGGTATCTTAAATTTAGATGTATCTTCTGGACCTGGTAGTCATTGGGTAACGTATGTACGAAAAAAGAATGGGGAGATACAGTACTTTGATTCATATGGAAATTTAAGACCTCCCGAAGAATTAATTAAGTACTTTTTTAGTGATGGTAACGTTAAGAATGTTAAATATAACTATGAACGGAAACAAAAATTCAATCTTTATAATTGTGGTCATTTATGTTTATCATTTCTTTATAATAACAGTAAAAATAATTAAAAATTTAGTTGAATAATAGCACTTGAATTGTAATGTCTTTTACACTAGCTCTTTCGGATAAAAAATCTGTATTAAGTGCTGCTTTTAACCCCCCAATTTATTTAGACGAAAATAGTGATTATGTTATAGGATTATCAAATTTTGAGAAAATATAAAAAAAAAGAAAATGTCTAAAAAACCCATTCCTAAAACAAACGTTAAACAGATAACACCTAACAATCGTCGGTTTTTAAAATCTTTAGGCTTTACATTGCTAATTTAAAATGAGTATTTTAAATGTAACGGAAAATCTCTATATTGATAATTCGATAACTAGTTTACAATATCATACATATGAACCATATTTACCCAATAAGTTAGGCAATAATGATGAAATAATAATAGCTATACCGGGCGCAGATAAATTTACGTTACCTTGTGAAAGTTTTTTAAATATTGAAGGAAAACTAACAAAATCTGATGGTAGTGTAACTAAAAATTTAACGCTGATAAATAACGGGGTAGCTTTTCTTTTTAAAGAAATTCGCTACTTAATAAATGGACAACAAGTTGATTCAGTTAGAGACGTTGGATTGACCTCAACTTTAAAAGGTTATCTCTCATTTTGTGTTTGGACTTTGCACAGTCAAACTGGAAAATGCAGGATGGTTTCCCAAATCCAAATATACAGAACCTATTCTAGTAGATAAAAAGGGAAACTTTAACGTAGTTCTTGAACTGTCCACATTAATGGGTTTTTTTAAGGATTTTCGAAAGATATTGATTAATACTAAGCAGGAATTAATAATAGTTCGCAGTAATAATGATTTAAATTCTGTGTTATATACCGGTACGACAGGCACAGAAGAACCTAAAATTAAACTTATGAAACTTTCTTGGAAAATACCCCACGTATCTTTTGGTTTAGCGGAAGAAATTGCTCTGACCAAACTAATCGATAAAAATGTTGATCTTAAAATTGGCTTTCGAAGTTGGGAACTTGTCGAATATCCTGAATTATTGGATACAAATAGACATAATTGGTCAGTTAAGACTTGCACAAGACTGGAAACACCGAGGCATATTATTATAGCTTTTCAAACGAAAAGAAGGGATGCCGTGACAAAAGACATGAGTAAATTTGATGACTGCAAACTGCGAGATATAAGAGTGTTTTTAAATTCAGAGATATATCCTTGTAATGATATGTTTATAGATTTTGAAAATAATAAGTTTGCTCATGCTTTGCTTATGAAATGTTTGCGAAATTTAGAAGTTCATATTATGACCTTGCAAATATTCCTCTATTTACACCAACAGAATTTAAAAGTATAGCACCCATTACATATATTGACTGTTTACGACAAAAAGAATCAATTCAAAGTGGACCTATTACACTTCGAGTTGAATTTGAAACCTCTGTAAATGTTTCCAAGGAAACTTCAGCCTATTGTTTAATTTTATATGAAAAGTTAATGAGTTATAATCCGTTAACAAAAATTGTTAAACATTTGTAAATGCAAATAATCAAATAATCATGAGTTTAGTACTAGATTTTCAGGCATTTAAATTAGAAGGTAATCGATTTTTAATTAAGGAACTAGCAGCTTATGATGGATTTAGAGCATGTCACTACATTTTTAAGGCACCATTTCAATTTAAAGATTTACCGAAATATTTACAACAACAGGCTCAGTGGAATATCGAAAATCATCATTGTATTGCTTGGGAGACAGGATATACATTAGCTTATAATTCTCAAATATTATCAGAGACCTTTGTAAAAATGTTGAAAAAAATTTCGTCAAAGGAACTGAGAAAGCTGCATATATCAAAAAACTAACAAATAAAACAGTATTCGAACTGAATGAAATACCAACTATTCAAAAATCAAAACCACTTTGTTTTTATCATAACAATGATTTCTGTGTGTGTTCTCTATCCAATGTTTATTTTCTTTATAGAAACTTTTTTATGGATAATTAGATATTTTTAAATAATTATTTGTTTTATTTTAACCTGTATATAAAGTTAGTCTGAAAGTAATAGTTTTAGTCAAGTGTTTTCTTTTAGCACAAAAACATGAACGAACATTTAGCTAAAGAATTAATCAACACTAGAAAATCTATTAAACAAAAATATCGTACTTTAAAATCAGATTTAGCCCAATCGGAAAGGGAATTAAAATTTCAAAGTAAACCAATAACAGAACCATTGGAAAAATTTCTAAAAAATATAATACCAGATACAAATATAAAAAGGGAACTAGAAGAATTACCAGGCGTTGTTAAATCAAATCAAACCAAAGATTATTCATTTTTACATTCAACCTTACAAAATCGAGAAAATGCTACATCATTGGCAACACCCAGAAGATATCAACCCATTTTGCCTATGACAACACCATCATTTTTACAGGATCAATATATAGTGGATAAAACAACACAAGAGGATAACAGTGATGTTGAGTTAAATAAAGAAACTAGTCTTCGTGAACAAGTTCAAAATTTGTCTACCCCCGCGTCTTACCAGGAATACCTTTCTCAATTTGATCCTTTACCTCGGAGTTATATTAATGAATGTATTAAAGATACTGAAAATAAATTCGATTTTAAGTATGGAATTAAATATATGCCAGATTCAGATGCGTTTAAAATAGCAAACAGTTTAGTAAATTTTGATGGAAAAGATGTAGTTGTAGAAAATATTCAATATCCTGGATCGGTGGGTCTTTACGAATTACTTTTCAAAAAATATCCTATTGGATATCATAAAAGCGATTTAGAAAATTATATGGATATTTTAAAACTATAAAACTATAATGAAAATGAGGGCATTCAAGCATCAAATACAGACAAATATAATAATATCGTAAGACCATTTTTAGTTCAAAAGGGAATTTTAAGCCAAAAAAAAATTACACACAGCAGTCCAAAAAATCTGAGAAGTTCAAAAAGTAAAAATTTGGGAAAAGGTCTGATGCTCGACTTGTCAAATAAACCAATTGATAATATATGTTTTGACGACCCCAATGAAATCATTGAGCGCTTCAAACTTTTAATTGCCTCACAAATGGCTGGACATACGGGACATAATAATGAAATTATATCTATAATTGAAGAACTACGAGAAAAAAAAATTATAAAATAAAAAATAAAATAAAATAAGGTTAGTTCTAGTCAAGATGCCTATCGATAAGTTTGGTAGACAGTATTTAGATGTAAAATACAATTTGTCTGAGAAAAAAATTTAATTCTTGGGGAAAATCCAGCGGTTGATTCACAAAAGGTGATTTCTAACCAAACATTTTTAAATGCTGAGGATAATTATGACATGAAAAATAAAAGAATAAATTATTTAGAAATTCCCAAAAACGCATTAGATGCAACTAATAAACATTATGTAGATAATATTTTTCAAAAATCTTTAGAAAATTACCAGAAAATCAAATCAAATCTTGAAAAGGTTGATTTCGATACTAGGATAGATAAAATAATTAATACAAAAAATAAGGATGTATTTAATTTTGTGAATAAAGTCATAAAAGAAAAATCCTCTGATCTGGAAACTAAACTAAATAATGATTTTACTCAGCTACTAAATAAAAGAATTAACGTGCATTTATTAGAAGAATCCAGTTCGAAGAGAAGTTAGACGACTTTGTAAAGGCTAAAGAAAATATTGTAAAAGAAATTCAAAATTTGTCTGAAAAAAGTGCAAGCCAAAAAGGGATCTTCGATAGTTTTCAAAATAAAGTTACCAACAGTGGATTATTAACTTAAAAGTGAACTTTGAAAACTCTTTAAAAAACATTGGAACAGAAATTCAAAATTTGTCTGAGAAAAGTGCTAATCAAAAAGAGATATTCGACAGTTTTCAAAATAAAGTAACCAGCAGTGAATTATTAATTCACACTATGGACGAAAAAATAGCTAGACTAAAAGTGAACTTTGAAACGTCTTTAAAAAACATTGGAACAGAAATTCAAAATTTGACTGAGAAAAGTTCAAACCAAAATAAAGTAACCAGCAGTGAACAGACTATAGACGAAGAAATATCGAAAATAAAAATAGATTTTGAAACGTCTTTAAAAAACATTGGAACCGAAATTCAAAATTTTTCTGAGAAAAGTGTTAACCAAAAAGGGATCTTTGATAGTTTTCAAAATAAAGTAACCAGCAGTGAATTATTAATCCAATCTATGAACGAAAAAATGGCCAAAATAAAAATAGATTTTGAAACGTCTTTAAAAAACATTGGAACAGAAATTCAAAATTTGTCTGAGGAAAGTGTTAATCAAAAAGGGATCTTTGATGGTTTTCAAAATAAAGTAACGAGCAGTGAACAGACTGTCAAAGAAAACATATCTAAAATAAAAATTGATTTTGAATCGTCTTTAAAAAACATTGAAACCGAAATTCAAAATTTGTATGCGAAAAGTGCTAACCAAAAAGAAATACTTGATAATTTTCAAACTAAAATTACTACCATTGAATTATTAATTCAAAAATTAAATGAAAAAATAATTCAACTAACAGATAATTTTGAAGACTTTTTTAAAAAGCACGTAGAACTACCTGACAGAATTAAAAAAAACGAACAACTTATAATAGATTGTTGTATTCCTTGATCAACACAACATAAAAAAAAGGTTAATTTACTTCTGACACCAGGGCAACCTTTTATTAAGAGGTTCCGAAACTTATTTTATAACTTCACAGTTATTTTGTATTTATAGTCACAGTTTCTTCACTATAAGGTTTAAATGTTCTAGATGTTCTTGATTTAGACACTTATTTAATATTTATAATGATATTTATTTAATACTTATGAGATTATAACTTTGAGATAGATTTGAGATAGTTTTGAGATAACTCTAATATAAGATACGTGCGATCTAACTCAGGTCTAATACAGCTCTGAGGGTAATCTAGGCGGAGCTCTATTTATATTAAATGAATACTGCTTAAGTCAGCAAAATAAGATATACAAAGAGGCCATTGTTCTAGGGGGCGCCAACAAGATAATAAGAAAAAAATTCAGTATAATAAGATGACTTTAGATGGCGACATAGATAAAAAAATACAAAAATTATTCTATGAGAGTATATTTATAATTAAAGGTAGTGCAGTTACTGACCAAACATTTATTGGTACACATTATTCTGTAAAATCTACATATTATTTATATAAATTACAAAATTTGAAAGAGGTCCTTCAACTTCCTTTCAAGAAGGCATTACTCAAAAAAGTGACATATACTGGACCTTCTAGTATTATAATTTTAAATAATAATGAATTTTATTCGACCACCAAACTTGGTTTAAATAATTTAAATAGCCGAGACGTGACGAAAATCGACACTTTTTCTATTGCAACACTAGATCGTAAGGCGCAAGGGAATATTTATCTTGAATTACTATTACTTGTGCCCATATATAATGAAAAACAGTACTAATATTAAAGATCAAGTTGTTACTGAACTTCATAAACCCGCCAGAAAAAAATTTAAACGATGTAGGGTCTGTCTGTCTGTCTGTCTCTGTCTGTCTGTCTGTCTGTCTGTCTGTCTGTCTGTCTGTCTGTCTGTCTGTCTGTCTGTCTGTCTGTCTGTCTGTCTGTCTGTCTGTCTGTCTGTCTGTCTGTCTGTCTGTCTGTCTGTCTGTCTGTCTGTCTGTCTGTCTGTCTGTCTGTCTGTCTGTCTGTCTGTCTGTCTGTCTGTCTGTCTGTCTGTCTGTCTGTCTGTCTGTCTGTCTGTCTGTCTGTCTGTCTGTCTGTCTGTCTGTCTGTCTGTCTGTCTGTCTGTCTGTCTGTCTGTCTGTCTGTCTGTCTGTCTGTCTGTCTGTCTGTCTGTCTGTCTGTCTGTCTGTCTGTCTGTCTGTCTGTCTGTCTGTCTGTCTGTCTGTCTGTCTGTCTGTCTGTCTGTCTGTCTGTCTGTCTGTCTGTCTGTCTGTCTGTCTGTCTGTCTGTCTGTCTGTCTGTCTGTCTGTCTGTCTGTCTGTCTGTCTGTCTGTCTGTCTGTCTGTCTGTCTGTCTGTCTGTCTGTCTGTCTGTCTGTCTGTCTGTCTGTCTGTCTGTCTGTCTGTCTGTCTGTCTGTCTGTCTGTCTGTCTGTCTGTCTGTCTGTCTGTCTGTCTGTCTGTCTGTCTGTCTGTCTGTCTGTCTGTCTGTCTGTCTGTCTGTCTGTCTGTCTGTCTGTCTGTCTGTCTGTCTGTCTGTCTGTCTGTCTGTCTGTCTGTCTGTCTGTCTGTCTGTCTGTCTGTCTGTCTGTCTGTCTGTCTGTCTGTCTGTCTGTCTGTCTGTCTGTCTGTCTGTCTGTCTGTCTGTCTGTCTGTCTGTCTGTCTGTCTGTCTGTCTGTCTGTCTGTCTGTCTGTCTGTCTGTCTGTCTGTCTGTCTGTCTGTCTGTCTGTCTGTCTGTCTGTCTGTCTGTCTGTCTGTCTGTCTGTCTGTCTGTCTGTCTGTCTGTCTGTCTGTCTGTCTGTCTGTCTGTCTGTCTGTCTGTCTGTCTGTCTGTCTGTCTGTCTGTCTGTCTGTCTGTCTGTCTGTCTGTCTGTCTGTCTGTCTGTCTGTCTGTCTGTCTGTCTGTCTGTCTGTCTGTCTGTCTGTCTGTCTGTCTGTCTGTCTGTCTGTCTGTCTGTCTGTCTGTCTGTCTGTCTGTCTGTCTGTCTGTCTGTCTGTCTGTCTGTCTGTCTGTCTGTCTGTCTGTCTGTCTGTCTGTCTGTCTGTCTGTCTGTCTGTCTGTCTGTCTGTCTGTCTGTCTGTCTGTCTGTCTGTCTGTCTGTCTGTCTGTCTGTCTGTCTGTCTGTCTGTCTGTCTGTCTGTCTGTCTGTCTGTCTGTCTGTCTGTCTGTCTGTCTGTCTGTCTGTCTGTCTGTCTGTCTGTCTGTCTGTCTGTCTGTCTGTCTGTCTGTCTGTCTGTCTGTCTGTCTGTCTGTCTGTCTGTCTGTCTGTCTGTCTGTCTGTCTGTCTGTCTGTCTGTCTGTCTGTCTGTCTGTCTGTCTGTCTGTCTGTCTGTCTGTCTGTCTGTCTGTCTGTCTGTCTGTCTGTCTGTCTGTCTGTCTGTCTGTCTGTCTGTCTGTCTGTCTGTCTGTCTGTCTGTCTGTCTGTCTGTCTGTCTGTCTGTCTGTCTGTCTGTCTGTCTGTCTGTCTGTCTGTCTGTCTGTCTGTCTGTCTGTCTGTCTGTCTGTCTGTCTGTCTGTCTGTCTGTCTGTCTGTCTGTCTGTCTGTCTGTCTGTCTGTCTGTCTGTCTGTCTGTCTGTCTGTCTGTCTGTCTGTCTGTCTGTCTGTCTGTCTGTCTGTCTGTCTGTCTGTCTGTCTGTCTGTCTGTCTGTCTGTCTGTCTGTCTGTCTGTCTGTCTGTCTGTCTGTCTGTCTGTCTGTCTGTCTGTCTGTCTGTCTGTCTGTCTGTCTGTCTGTCTGTCTGTCTGTCTGTCTGTCTGTCTGTCTGTCTGTCTGTCTGTCTGTCTGTCTGTCTGTCTGTCTGTCTGTCTGTCTGTCTGTCTGTCTGTCTGTCTGTCTGTCTGTCTGTCTGTCTGTCTGTCTGTCTGTCTGTCTGTCTGTCTGTCTGTCTGTCTGTCTGTCTGTCTGTCTGTCTGTCTGTCTGTCTGTCTGTCTGTCTGTCTGTCTGTCTGTCTGTCTGTCTGTCTGTCTGTCTGTCTGTCTGTCTGTCTGTCTGTCTGTCTGTCTGTCTGTCTGTCTGTCTGTCTGTCTGTCTGTCTGTCTGTCTGTCTGTCTGTCTGTCTGTCTGTCTGTCTGTCTGTCTGTCTGTCTGTCTGTCTGTCTGTCTGTCTGTCTGTCTGTCTGTCTGTCTGTCTGTCTGTCTGTCTGTCTGTCTGTCTGTCTGTCTGTCTGTCTGTCTGTCTGTCTGTCTGTCTGTCTGTCTGTCTGTCTGTCTGTCTGTCTGTCTGTCTGTCTGTCTGTCTGTCTGTCTGTCTGTCTGTCTGTCTGTCTGTCTGTCTGTCTGTCTGTCTGTCTGTCTGTCTGTCTGTCTGTCTGTCTGTCTGTCTGTCTGTCTGTCTGTCTGTCTGTCTGTCTGTCTGTCTGTCTGTCTGTCTGTCTGTCTGTCTGTCTGTC